>ML779514.1:569577-590639 GCA_009831015.1 Picea engelmannii | reverse complement strand
AGAAATGGAATGACATGTACTATCCATATAGAATAGTATTACCTTCAAATATATCAAAAATCATATTGTTATCCATCAAACAAACTTGGGTCCATTACCCAAACCTGGGTTCTCCAACTTCACATGGTCATAACTCTCTAACCATGAGAAGTTATGTGATGTTCCACATACCACCGGAAATGGAATGACAAGAAATATCCATATAGGATAGTTTCCATGAAAAATTCATTGTCCGTCATCTTATTATTCCACAATTAATCATGGGTTCTCTTACTCCGCAAAACGTCTTCCCGTGAGGGCTTTCACCATAAGGGGACCACTTTCGAGTTCATCCATATTTACTTCTTATCAACCATGAAAAGTCAATAATGAGTCATCTTTACATCAAACAATATTGGGTCCATTACCCAAACCTTTGTGTTGTGGGGCTTTCTTCAAGGGTTGACATCAATGGCAACCAACCTTAATCAACATACACTCCTAGGTCTTCTTCGATATAGTTTACACTAGATTGTGGAACACTCTCTATGTAGGGTGAAATTCTTCCTTCTCTAAGGACTATGATATTCTTTCCATTCCAAGGAACAGATAAATGTCTCCCGTCGAGCAAGAGGTATCCACCTGTTAGGGCTTGCCAATCTCTCCCCGAGATAATCGAATAATTGCTTACAGGCATATCAATCACCTGAATGTTGAGGGTTGTCCTTATCTCAGGATGAGCACATAAAACCAAGGTTACATCCTTAATCTCACCTATGGTCATTTGTTGCAGACTATTATAGGAAAGCATGCTTCTGGCGTTTTCGCTTGTACAAGATAAGCCTATCTCTTCCATAATAATCTTTGACATGACACTTGGGCCTGAACCACCATCAATGAGGCAATAGTGGGCGATTTTATCCATGATATTTACATAAATATAAAAAGGGGGATTTTTTATAGGGTATCTAAAGTTATGTACACCTACTTTATTTACAGAAGAATCCTCTTTGCTTACCTCTTCGGAAAGATTGGCTACAACGAAAGATTTTTCTTCCATGAATTGTTTCAGATGCATCTATTGTTCAGGGATGACAACCATGTCTAGAAGGGTTGCATCTGCCTTGATGTTGGCCAATTGATTCAAGATATTGTATTTTGAAGAGGGGGGAGGAGGAGTGATTCCTTGACTCTCAAGAATTTTGGAAACCTAGGGCGTAGCAACAGTTGAAGATGAACTCAGGTTAGAAGAACCGCGAGGAGGGTCAAATTTGCCTTTTGGGGCAGAGGCTTTGTTCCTAGTATTGATGACCATGAAATCTTCTGGCTCGGTGAAATCCAGGACAACGATAGTGGCTTCTGGTCATTTACCAAATATCTTGTCTCTGGCACTCTTCCTTACCTCACATGTGGTTTCTTCGTGGTGTTCCTCGCAGAAGTTACACCAACTCTGAGGCAGGATAGGCTTCAGCTAGAAATTATTTTCAACCGGACTTCTAAAAGGAGGGGTAGAAGAGGATGAAGCTACAGGGGTGAGGGGGTTGACAGTACCTTTCTGCTCAAAATCTATCATACGATTATTCATGTCTTGTACCAGTTGTAAGAGAGCAAACACATATGTCTATATAACTGATTCTCCCTGGGGTAGACCAGTGCATTCAAGTTGTTCCTCATACTCTGAGCAAGTGTGCAGAGAAGAATCGAGATTATCAATGGACTTTTCTTCAAGCCTCTGACGGTAAGGAGAAATCAATGCATTGTAGTAATGCATGAAGGCATCTTGGTTCTGGGGGCGGCTAAATTTGGGATTTGATTATACAACTTGGTGAAACGCAAGTTGAAAGACCTGATGGTCTCACCATCTTTGTAAGTGACGTTATTATACTCCCTTAACTTCTCAGCAGAGCTTTTGGATTGCCCGTAAGTGGATCGGAACCAATAAATCAACTCCTCCCAAGTAGACAAGATCTTAGGAGGAAGGTCAAAGAAATCGGTTGCAGCCTTTCCTTCCAAGGAATTGACAAACAGGCGCATGCAAGTGTCATTGTTGTTAGCCCCTATATTATGACAAGCATTCGAAAATTCCACTAGGTTTTAATTAGTACTGACAGTGTTATTTCCTGAAAACTTAGGAAAATTCTCTTTAAACTTCGGAAGCAGACGAGTAGCAGGTACTAAGTTAAGAGGAGAAGACACATGCCATGGTGTGGTTGTGACATCTTCTTCAAACTAAAAAAGGCCATAATTTTTAATGACTTTGGTGGGGTTTGTAGTAGATTGGACTGGGATATGGTGGTTGTATAAGCTACCAATCACTGATGATGATGAATATTGGGAAGATGGAGCACTTCCAGTGCCACCAGATCCACCACTAGATGCCATTCTATGGATGATAGGTGAGGGAAAGAAAGATGAGTTGGATGAATCAGATAAATTTCTCCTTAGATCACTTTGTTGGGAAGATAACACAACATTTCTCCTTCATATTTCAGCAATAGGATTGATTTCAGGTGATAAGCCTCTTCTTCTTCTAGAAGCACGAGAATCTAACGACATGAAATAAAGGCCAAAATTGAAGAAACGAAAGGTTATTGCTTATTTATGGGTTGCCTACGTCTAGCTTCCAATTGTTCTTGGACACTAATATCTCTTTCAATTGTTTCCTAAGAACGGTTAAGCTTAGCACGGGTCCTAGCAGTGTCTAAAATAGTACGGAACAGGTTCAAAGAAATGCTAGTCTGGTCTTGGAGACCGGGCTTAAGATTGGGTTGTCTTGCAATAAGAATAGTCATGAATAGAAAAACAATCAAGGAATAAAAACATAAAAGAAAGATGTATCGATGAAAAATCGAGTATAGAATTTAACCAGAGAGATATCAAAGATCTCCCCAGTATGGTCACCAAATAAATGTTGAGGAAAATATATGAATTGATCTTACTCAAGCATTTTTCAAACTTTACTTGGCTAAAGTAAAGTAGACGGGAATATCACCCTATGTTTATGGCCAACAAAAATATATATCCTAACTCACAAGTATTAATTACAAGTTCTTAGGCTAGTCTTTTATCAACAAAAAGCTTGCTGGAAATTCACTTTTTATATATTTTTCTGAAAATATCAGTTGCTGAAATAAATGTAAGAATAGAAGTAAAGACACCAATATCATAATCAATATAGATGAGACATAAAACAATCCCTTATTTCATTCCAATTCACCAAAGAGTCATTGTATTTACAAAACTTCACACAAAAATCTTGGACCAAAGTCACACTTAGAAATCCCCGATGGAACATACAAAAGGACCTCTGACAGAAAACCAAAACTGAACTCTAAAAGTTGGATCAGCTTGACACATATTGTTGTCCACTCGACTCTTCACAATAGCCTAAATCAGTCATGAAAGTTAATTCACAAACAAACAAGTCTACACAGACTATCAAAGATAGATCAACACCTCTAAAAAACAAGTGTCTAAATGATTTGATTCAGCCCTGAATGTTGTTGTCTACAATAAGACCCTGCTATCACAAAATAGAATTAGGCTATGATGAATATATGAATGAAATAAAACTGAATTAGCTCAATATAACTCAAAGAGCGAACCTTAGCATGTTTTGTTCTTCTATCCTCCTCTTATTCCCCCCCTTAGTTCAACTTTTAACAATTTAGAATTGGTTAGAGTAGTTGAACTAACTTATTAGTTAAGTTAACATAAGGCCTTAACTAAATTTAGTTAAGGAAGGGGGGGAAAGTAATAATCATAATAGGGTCATAATTAAATAATAACTAAAGGTGGGACCCCCTTGTGACTCCCCTAGTTACAACAATCATTACATCATAACATAATCCATTTGTTAAGCAAACACACCCCTTGTGTCTCCCTTTAAAACATATTTTCCTTTGACAATTTTAGCTCACAAAACTTGAAAATAATTCAGACTAATACTCATATACCCAAAATAAGACATGTTGTCCAAAATAAAACATGTTGTCCAAAATCCATGGAGTCCACTGTCATAAAACAATAAATTTCATAAAAATTAAAACCCATATTTTCCAATCTGTGAAGCAACCCTTCCTTGGTTGTTGTTGTCACCTCTTGATTTCCCTGAAAATGCCTTGAGTTGGGCAGAGCCTTTAGGATTTATCTCACTAATCACATGGGAACAATCATCCCTTAGATGCATCCATGAATACATAGATTTGTCAAAGTCATCGGAGGGTGAGGAAGGGGCAGCGACAACTTTTCCCTTATCATATGCATGGTGGGCTTCAGTCTTCAATCTCTTGCTGGCATGGGAGGATTGCACTGGAAAGTGGTTAGGGGAAGCTTGGGAAATGGGGTTCAAAGGTCGGGGAGCAGGAAAGGTTAATTTTGGCCAGCCACGGTGTTGGGAGACTGTCGGGTGAACAATCTCCTACCACCCATCGGTTTTCGAGACTTCAGGTTGTAAAGAGACGTGAGGAGGCACATGTATACTAGGGCTTGAGGGGCTTGGAAGGGAGGCCTTTCAGGCCTCAGTTGGACTATTCCCTGTCCAATCCAATTAAAGAAACCAACATAGAACAATTGGCCAAGCTCTTCAGAATCAACATCAAAATGTATTGAGAACCCAGGCCTCCTCGAGCCTCAGTTCCAGTTACCTCTACCTCTGTTTCCTCAGCCATGGATTCCCTGACTGAAAAAACTCATCCTGCATATGTTAACAATTATAAAATAGTATTTTAAATAACCATGCATGACAACTCCTTAAAAATACGAAATATATTTGGCTCAGAATGTATCAGGATCATGCAATCCAATCCACACAAATTGTTCTAATGTTAATCAATGAGCGGGGGGTGGAAAAAATGTTCAGGGATACATGAGGGGTTTGTAATTTGCGAAAAAATGATATAATGAAAGGGAAGAGATATGGTCACTGCTCAATGATAACAACAATCAATTGTAAGAAAACCAAAAAAACTCACTGCAATCCACACAGAATTCTATCATTTCTATCCAATATAACACAAAAAATTTCTTAGTTGTGATCAATATCAGAACAGGGGGTGAAAAATGAATATGGGATATGTGAGGGGGTTGTAATTAGCGGAAAATGAGATAATGAGAGGGGAAAAAAACGTTTATTGTTCATGAGATTAATCAATCAATCCATAACATCAACCAACAATCAGATGACTGAGTAGTAATTCTTGTGTATTTAACTAGTTCACTGTCCAATAATAAAATATCTAATACAACGCCATTATGAAACATAAGTAATTCACAAAATTTGTAAGAGTTTTTTTTCCTTTTATTCGTGCATTCTGCATGTTATAACAGTCAACAACAACACTCAATTTGTAGCGATTAACATCCACCATTTCCATACATTTCCCCAATCCACGTATGTATTTGAAAGTAGTGTTTCCAAAAAATAATAATGAAGACTCTACTTCTATTAATAGAGCCAATCAAGATCTTGTAATAATATCCATTACCATACATATATATGCAATAGAAAAACCAAAATGATCAAGACCTCACATATCACGCCTGAAAGGAAATTGACTATAACCAACAGTCACTATTTAGACACAGGTTATGCAGAAGCCATTTTCTGAAACCCTGTAACCATGTCACTGTGTAACAAATATCTCAGTGCGACTTAAAAATGAGCTAAACATCCCACACAACTGTCATCAACAGTGATCAATTTCAAAAATACAAATGCACTTAGAATTCGGGGGTATCACTGGGCATACAAAGCAAGCCATCCATATTATACGCGGTGCACAACTAAGAGGATTCCACGGTGTCATAATTCCATAACCACACAACAATGTATAACCATGATATAACTCAAAAAAACTTCAGTCTCGACCATTTATTAAGTCGCATGTGAGTGACTGGGCCACACACAGTCAAGTGTATTCTACCAATGACAAGAGATGTAGTAAACATATCCAATCCAAACTTCTAATTCTCATAACATCACCTACATGATGCGACATGCATGAACCACACCAAACTCCTATGACTAATTCAAACCACCATCTGAACATCATAAGCACCATTCTAATGGTTGTATAATAACCATCAATTCAACACTGTGGTAAGGGAAATAATAGACCAACAAGCGTGATCATGGTGTATACCATGAAGCAAAACGAAAATGGCAGAGGCCCTTTCATAACAAAAAACTGGTTCTTTGACAACAGGCTGGCGACTATGACCCTTAGAAGTGCAATTGGAAACACGGAGCTCATTCCATTGTCACAGAGGTATTGGCCAAAAACCATGCTAACACGACTGCTAAACAAATCACAAGTGAGCTTGCATTCGAAGTAATAGGCCAAATGATCGCAACATGCTTGACAGACTTCTTATGCAGCTCCAGTATGAAGGGTTTAGGGGTTCGCACAGTAGCCATCTTAGGAGGGAGGGGGGCACCGACTATGGTGGAACTTCGGGCTAAAGGCATGCACTCAAGGAGGACCACGATACTCACGGACGGGAGGCATTTCCTTGACAGAGTTGGACAGGGTTCTAGTTAAACCCAGGAACCGCGAATACAATCATCCAGTCATCTTTTTAAAAGAAAACCCTTTAACAAAATGCAGTGGTAACAAAGATATCACCCAAGAAAACCATGAACTCACAACAATTATACACATAGCCATCGATTTTCCATTCAAATCCGAAACCACACAGTTGCAACACTCAGGACAACACAAACCCAAACAACTGAGCCAAAAACATTTCATAACCAGAGTGAATTCAAGAATGGCCAAAAGCGACATACCTGTCAATCGAAAACCTTAAGATGAGGAGCGGTTGAGCAGTTTCACCATGCTGAAAATCTGAAGCATGAACACAACAGCCAGATCAAACAATAGTCCGATGAGGGTGGCAGCCAACGGGGAGGGTAAAGGTGGCGTGCAGTAAATGAACGTCGTCTCCACCCACATCGCATTTACTCCATAGTGCATGCCAAAGAGCCCCCCATTAACACCATTAATCAACCAATGCATCGATAATATCAACACATTTAAACCATGACATAATCAAAGTTCCACAATTCAACCATTGCATCGTTACCTTGCCAAATGCGCCACCCATGTCATAACTTAAATAATGCGCTTGACAACTATACAATAGAATCATCACTAACAACGTAATCACCATAAAAAAAATGCAAGCCACTACTTCCATGGGCCACCAAGGTTCATAACACATGCATGTCAGCTACCGATTGCATCAACCAATGCATAACCATTGTATTATCTCCTTGCCAAAATTCACCACTAAAATTTCCACCATATGTATGTAAAATGTAACTTAACAATATTTCATAGCCATTTATTTGTTAGCTAGGACTTAACCACTATCTCTCAAGTATTTTCATGCATATAGTATCGTAGAGCTAGGTCTCTCTTTTTTGCATTAGATATAGTATTTTACTTTTCCTCAAAATGCCTTTCTGTAATTTTCACTAACATTTATGTTGTACAAGCAAGAAGAACAAATACCATAAATTAATAGCAGGTTGTAGAATCGTGAAGGAACAATATCTCAAAACTTAACTGATATCAATGACAACCATATTCTCATCAACCATATTCTCATCAACCATATAACTTTGAAGTGCATCATCGTAACATTGAAAATAAACAGACCTGATCTTCAAAAGTTCAAGGGGTCCCACCTACTAGCATTATTTAGTCTTATATAATAATAGGCTTAGCAACACTTTGCGGGCAAAATTACGTTGACGTTTTCAATTGTCAACAAGGCTCAAATATATTCCGTATTTCCTACATCTTTCAAAAATCTTAGTCAAATGTTGAATGTGGTCTTCCTTGTTTTTTGAGTATATTGTTACGTCATCCAAATAGACTACCACACACTTGTTAATCAATCCCCTAAAAGCTACGTCCATGGCCCTATGTAAGGTTTCTTCTGCGTTAATCAACCCGAAAGGCATGTGTTTATAAGCGAAGGTTCCCCACTTGGTTCGAAAGGTAGTTTTTAATCGATCATCTTCTGAAACCAGGACCTGGTTATACCCTGAGAAACTGTCTGGGAGGGAAAACATTTTAGAGCTGGAAACTGTTTGTAAGAGTTGTTCCATGTGTGGGACTGGGTATTTATATTTTTTTGATGCTCTGTTAATGTTTCTTAAATCCACACATAGGCGGATCTCCCTAGACTTTTTCCTGACAGGTACCAAATTGGCTACCCAGGCAGAGTGTCTAACCTGAAAAATAATATTGGCATCTAACAATTTCTTCAGCTCTTGATGCATTAGAGGTTCCAGAGATGGATGGTACTTCCTAATATTTTATTGGAAGGGTTTTACCCCTGATTTTAACAGGATTGTGTGTGGGATAATGTGAGTGTCATAAGTTTTTAATTCTTGGTAGGACCACACAAAGACGTCTCGATATTCTTTAAAAAGTTTGAGATAAGATTTTATGTCTTCTTTGGACACTGTTTTACCTAGATTTACATTCTTGGGGTTTTCAAGGGTTCCTAGGTTTATAGTCTCGTATATAGGACATGAACTCCATGTTTTTGCATTATTTGACCCTCTAAATATTTCCCTTAGGTCGAAAAGGTTCTTCAAATTGGCTACCCCTTTCAGTATCGTGTGAAACCTTGGTTTATTATCAGAGTGATATGTTCCCTTATTCTATTCGTGGAGATTGGATTATGTGAGTAGTTCTTGGAATAATTTGTCATCAATGGCCAAATCCTTAAAATTCTCCTAGTTAGTTAGGAAGTCTACAATATGTTCATCTCCTTCAAAGAATTTTTAGTCAGAAATGTTGTTAGCCACCAAAGCCTTGTAGAACAGTTCCACTGTGAACCTGAAGGCTTCATAATCTTCTAAAGGATATAATCTCGAGGCTGTGGTGGCTAAGGAGTCATCAAGATTATTCTTTGCTCTGGGAACAACAGTAATATTGAAGGCCTCAAAATTTTCTATTAATCTATGTACCTCTTGTTGGTAATTTCTCAATTGAGGTGAATTGCAATGGATAGTATTCTTCACTTGCCTAATGATAATTTCAGAGTCTCCAAAAAAATTTAGTTCTTTAATGTTTAAGTCAATGGATTTCTTCAGTCCCTGAACTAGAGCTTCATACCCAACAATGTTATTGGTGCATTCAAATTCTAGTCTGCAGGATAGGAAGTTCTGCTTCCCCTTTGGTTCAATGAGAATACATCCTGCTCCCGACCCTTCTTGTTATTTATACCCATCAAAATACAACGTCCAAACTTGTGAGAAAAATTTAGTAACTTCTTCATGCCTAGTTATTTTCTCACCTCCATCTTCCTTGTCTGTTGCTCCCAACTGAGGATCCTGACAGAAGATGATTTCTTCTGCGACTGCCAGTATATTTACTTGAAAAATCATTTCATAGTTTTGAGTGAGAGGTACATTAGATGAGAGAGGGGTGAAATTGCCAAAATAAGAATCACAGGAGTAGTTTCCTAACATAGGGAAATATGTCGATGAGGGTTCATTGAAATCTTCTAAATCGGTAATAGTGTGTTTGAGATATATTTCCCTATCGATCCTAATCATGTTTGTAAGTCCCTTTAATGGAAACCAGAGGTGAGCCGAGTCTGTACTAAAGTATCCATTTAATTTCTCTGACCAATCTTGACTAAGTAACAGTCCATAAGCCTCTGGGAGGTCCACTACGATTATGTCAATTACTTGGACAAATTTTGGGTGTGTAGCCATTATGATCATGACATCTTCAAGTTCCCCAATAACCTTCACCTGAGTCATGTCTATTTTTATAACATGTTTATCACTTTTGAGCGGGGTTGCATTCAATTTCTTGCAGATTGACAATGGCATGATGTTGGAGGATGCCCATGAATCGACTAAGCAATTATGTAGGTTTATGTTGAAGACTTCAAATGTTAAAAGGAAAGGAGGGACAAAAGGATTTCCTCTTTTGTCTAAAGAGAAAGAATTCACATTTGGTTTATTCTTTAAATATGTGGAGGATGGGACCTCACCTAGGTCAGTGCTTGTTATAAGGTCTTATATTGACTTTAAGGTATCTAACAAAAAATCCTTTTGTTGGCGAATCCTGCACATGTCCATGACCAACACATTAGCCTTCATCTTCTTCAAGTCCTCCACTACATTATAGTCTAGTTTAGGAGCTTCTTGTGTGTGTATGTTAGTGGTATTTTTTTGAGACGAAAATAGGGGTTTTGGAAGATCGATCGCTTGATTCCCTCTAGATAACCAAGTGGTGGTGGGACTAGTTTGGACCGATTGATATTATGGTAGCTGCGGGAGGTATTTACCAAGCTATTATGATATAGTAAATGCAACCATTCATAGATGGAGAAGTCATGGGCCCACAAAGATCAGAATGAATTAGATCTAGAATGCCATTAGATTTTCTATTGTTGAGAGGATAGGGTTTCTTTGTATTCTTACCAAGTGCAAAACCTCTACAAACACTATCATGCTCAAAAGAAAATACTGGCATACATGTCACCATCTTTTGCAAACCTGGAAGTGTGTTGTAGTTGAGATGTCCAAGTCTTATGTGCCAAAGCTCGCGGGGATTTACCATCTCGTGAGTTAGTGCTTGAACAACCTGACCTAAGATTTTATAAAGTCCACTCTCACGAGTTCCAATAATCATAGCAGTGTTCGTATCTTCATTTGAGGACCACATGAGGGCCTTCCCTTTGGTGAAGGCTATTGAGTAACCTTTGCTTTCTAACACTGCAACTGAGATTAGATTTTTATTTAAACCAGGAACATAAAGAATTTCATCAATATGAAAGATATTACCTGATTGAAGTTGGAAAGAATCAGATCCAAAACCTTTTATGTCATAAGTACCATCATCACTTAGTTCCACCTTTACGTTGAATTTCTTGTCCCGATAGTTTGCAAGATTGTGTTTGAAACCTGTCATGTGTTTGGAAGCATCGCTGTCCATTAACCAAATCTCCTATGACTTGGTTATGGTGCCAGAAAGAGCTGAGATGAGATAATATTATTTATGTTGTTCTTGCTCTTTGGTGGAAGCCCTGGTTTGTTTCTTTGAGGTTAATGTTGAGGTTTAGCCTCTTCAGTAGCAACTGAGGCTTGGAAATTTCCTTTTGTTTTTTGTTGCGAGGGAGGATTCCTGCAATATCTTGCATAATGTCCTAGCTTATTGCAGTTAAAACATTTTACTTTAGATAAATGAGGATCAATATGAGATAACTTACCTTGAGGTTTCTTACCTTTGCCTTTAGATTTAGGGAACTTCTTCCATTTCTTGGCTTTTGCTGCAAGGACATGATCTCTTAGAATTGAATGATCATTTCTATTGTTGATTCTTCCTTCTTCTTCTAAGAAGTCATGCCACAATATTTCAAAATTAGGCTGGGCTTCTCTTCCATTGATTGATTAGAGAAAAACTCCCCATGACTCAGGGAGTCCATCAACTGCAGTTTGCACAAGGTCATCATCATCCACAACAACTCCTATTTCTATAAGATGATCTCTAGTTTGAGCAATCTTGGAGAAGAAGGTAGCAATTGATTCATCTTTTCCCATCCTCAAAGTACGTAGTTGTTTCTTCAATATTCTTTTATGATTTGGTGCCTTCTTTTCATAGAGGTTTTCCAAAGCATCAAAACAATCTTTGACAGTCCTTAGATGACCAATGATGGGCATCATGTTGTCCTTAACATAATCAAAATGATTCTTTTAGCCTTGGTTTCTTTCTGTATGATGCCCTGGCTGTGTTTGAAGTGGGTTCTTCAATTACCCTGGTGATCAGCTCTTTTAGATATTCTCTTCAAGAATGTTAACTATTATGCATTTCCAAGCATTGAAGTTGGAGGCCCCTATAATTTTGTCTTCAACTTTAACTGAAGATGAGGCCATGTTGAGATCTGGATCAGTTTAATAAAGAGATGTTGTTGATCTACAAAACAACCGTAACAATATGGATCTATGCAGGCTCAACTCTGCACTCCTTGAGCTCTTTTCACGCCCTAAACTCAAATACCATGTTAGAATTAGGGAAAGAAACAAAAAATATAATTTCTTTAAATTTTTCTGTTAGTTAGATCAGCAAGAGCATAATAGATCTAAATAAAACTCAAAACAGAAATGTAAACTAAAACTGTGGATCTAAAACATCAAGTATTTCTGAATAAGCAAAACTTAGATCATGTTTGGCTTAGACTATCTCTTGGCTAGGGTTTGTACTATCTGATCAGCTCTTGTTGGTGCGATATCCTTTGGAAAGGTGCACTACCCTTTGTTTGGCTATATAGCCTAGGGTTTGCTTCTGAAATGATTCTCTATCAAGGTTAAGGTGCTCGAAGGGTGGCTTCGGCCTATGGTTGGGTGACAATGGAATTGTCAATGGTAAAATGAGCACACATCTTTCATATTCTAGCAGGGACCTCACCTAGGACAGTGTTTGTCATAGGGGCTTCTATTGACTTTAAGGTATGTAACAAAAAATGCTTTTGTTGGGGAATCCTGCACATGTCCATGACCGACACATTAGCCTTCATCTTCTTTAAGTCCTCCACTACATTATAGTCTAGTTTAGGAGCTTCTTGTGTGTGTATGTTAGTGGTATTTTTTTTAGACGAAAATAGGGGTTTTGGACAATCGGTCGCTTGATTCCCTCTAGATAACCGAGTGGTGGTGGGACTAGTTTGGACCGGTTGACTTCTACTTCACGTCTTCACAGCTAGGACTTCAGTGGGACGTTCATGCACTTCAACAATGTCATTGAAAGGCATTAGGTGGTTGGAATCCCATAACAACACGACTATCTCTTCCGGTGGCTCATGACTTTCCTGATCAATAGTGTTTATTAACAAGACATTGAGTTGTTTGGTTAGGGGTCATTCATCTAGGAATCAATTAGCCATTAAATTCATAGTGTGCACCCATTGAGGTAAATCCATTTCTGAATGATTATCTTGGTGGTACGTGCAGAAAGAGTCAAATGATATAGTTTCTAAGTCAATTTTTAGGTTGGCTGGGGGAGGTTCTATAGCTTTGAAAGGTGGATTTTTAAAAATAAGAGTTTATAAGGTCTTTGATTTTGGTTTCCCTCCCCAACACTCCTTTTCATATCCATGATATTTTTGGAGAGTGTTTTGATCATCCATTGTAGGTTTTCTATATCTCCTCCTTCTTTACCAAGACCTAGTTCTATTTGTTTTACCGAGGGTCTTGTTAAAAAAAGTCCTCTCTTAGGTAGTGGTTTATTTTCTTTCTTCGTCAGTGAGATTTGACCTTATTTGCATCCTTTCATTTGGAATTCAATCGTCTTAGCTTCCTCGAAATTTTCATCTAGGGTATGTTTGGCATCCTTTTTTACGAACATGGAGATGGAAGCAGGGAGAGCATTAACGTATGCCTCAATCTACAACTCTTGAGTGGGTTTAGCTTCAGGTTGGGTTTTTTTCAGGATAGTGGTAAACCGTTGATTGAAATATTTAACCTCCTATTTTGAAATCGTGGTGGCGGTGAAAATTTCAGCCATTAAAGCTCTTGTGGTAGTTTCTTCTGCAAATTTGTCTAAGAAATATTTTTGAAACTTCGTTCAACTAGTTATGGATCCAACATGCAAGTTAAAAGACCAAGTCGAGCCTAAATTATCAAAGGTATAGGGAAAAATACTACACACTACATCCTCATGTTTCACATTCATCAATCTTATAGCTAATATGAACTTTTTGATATGATCTTCAAATAATCTGGAGGCTTCAGGGTCAAATTTGGGGAGTAATTTTTTCGGATGTTGGGTTAGGTTATGTACCCATCCTGGGATTGTCAGAGAATCTCTGACCAACCATGGTTGATTATATTGAGTTTGATTTATCCTTTCTTCATTGTTGTTGTTATTATCCTCCATGTCTTCCGATTCAGAAGATGAGTGATCTGAGTTATACCCTTCCTCATCAAATTTGAAATCATCAGGTTCAGAGTAGTTACCAGCTGGTGTTTCGAGGATCATATTAAGGGGTTGTTCGATATCAGTGAGGGAAAAGTATATTAGGTCTTCTACTGTGTTACACATTGTTTTTTTCACCTCAATGATCAACTGACAACATGTTCTCATGTTCCCTTAAAATATTAAAAGAGACTTTCTCCATGAGGATAGTGGTTTGCTTTTCCCCTTTAAAAACTACAACAAGGAAGGTCATCGCACCCTATTGTATGCATGGGGTGCGACGATGCCTGATCATCACACTCTGCACTAAAAATGGACTGCGACATCGTCGCATGCTACTTGTGCATAGGGTGTGATGATGCTTAAGAAAAGGAAAAGTCAAAATTCACGAATGTTCTAGAAGGGAATCTTCTAGAAGATGAGGTGGCCTCCGATCAGTTTGGATCTTACTCGCTTCTCTAATTTAGTGGGATCATCCTAATCTCCTCATCCATCTCTCTTTCACACTATATAAAGAGGGATCTCTCATGGAAAAGGCTAAGGTTGAATAGGCTAAGATTTGCATGGAGAGTTCTACTACAGATTATGCTTGAGAGCTTTGTTTTAGTTCTCCAAGTCAGATTGTGGATCTTCTTCATCCAAGGCATTGGAGCAAAGGTGTGTGTGTTGGAGAAAAGAGCCATTGAAATGGGACATTGCAACATCAATACATGGGTTGTATTCTCCACTTTCCATTTAATATAATGCAACAATGCATTTCTTCCCTATAAAAGTGTTTTAACTTTTATTGTATAACTCCTTGATCTTATACATAGAATTTATTGGAATATATATATATATTCTCTCTCTCTTTGTTGTTTTGTGCTTCTTAAAATAGGTTCACCATCTCACAGACTCAAATAAGGAGCTACAAGGATGACACTAGTGAGGATCAAGCATCGTTTAAAAGGTATGTCACTTGTACCTCTCTAAACTAGTTTATATGACAATGAAGTTTAAGGTGAAGTATGTATTCCGTCTTGTTTTGTTCTAGTTTCTTGTGGAAGTTAGAGAGATCGGTTTGTGTCCGCACTCACCGATTAGTCCGATAACAAAATTGGTGACCATACTAGGGATAAATGACCTTTTTTGGTTTTTTTCCTCTTATTTGCTTTTAGCCTTCCTTATTTTGGTTAATTTCATTCTTTAAGTCTGTGGGTGATCCATTTTGACTCTCTGGGTCTAAAGGTTATGTGAGAAGTTTTGTCTTTCTTCCCATTTTTCTTTATTTTCACAGATCATCGCATTGTACCCTATTGACAGAATATAGCGATCCTCTAACGTTGCACTCTACTGGTGCAGACTAGTGTGACAACGTTGCACCATACCTTATTGATAACCTGTGACAATCCTAGATCGTCGCACTGTGCTCCACTGCAACCTACGGCGAATCCTGTAGGAATTGTTGGGTGATAGCCATTTTTATTTTCTCTACCCAATTTTGCCTCTACTTCCTGGGATGAATTTCTGACACTAGTGAATGATTGATATATAACTTTTAAGCGTACATTTGATTGATTTTCGGAAATTGAAAGTCTTCTTTGTAAAATTTGGAAATTTTGTTTTTGTTTCTTGTCACAAGGATATAATCTTGAGATCTTGGTCCTGAGTGCTTGCTTGAAAAGGATTCCTTGATTTATTTGGAGTTTTGGATTGTTTTTACTTTCTGGATTGTTAATTGATTGAGAGACAATTTTTGTTTGTATTTGACAAAAGGTTTTCTTATCATTTTATTTTTGTCTACAATGTGAGCTTGATTTGGGAATAATGTTGAGAATGTGTTATTTTTCTCTGATTGTGCTTTATTTTCTTCATTACGTCTCTAATCTTATTTGAGTAAGAAAGAACTAAAGTCATTCTTCCTTTTAGTAATCTTTACAAGAAAATTGTTACATTCAAATATTTGTAAAAAGAGAAAAAAATGGAAAATTTTGTAGTTTTTTATTATTTGGAATCTTTTTTTATTCAAAAATTGAGAAATTGTGTTTCGTAGCTTTTGTATTCCAAAAAGAACCACCTTATTCCTACTTTAGTTAGAGTTCATAAAATTAAAAGATTGCATATCATCTCTTCTTGCATTTTATTGGGTCAAGGTCAAATACATCATCAATGTCATTTATGTTTCCTTTTTGAGTAAGCAACAGCCTTTAAAATACAACGCAATTTTAAAATTTATTAGCAACTTTTATTTTCTAGAACTTCTCTACACCAGCATTAGCTAGGATAGTGCTTTGGAATAGGTTGTAAGGCACACTCTCCAAAGCATCAAAACACACAATAGTATCTTGTGATAGGGAGAGTTCAAATCCACTTGCTACATTTTGTCTTGGGAAGCCCTTCTAACACAAGGGTCAATCATGAGGTTGCATTAAGACTAGCAGTGTTACTCACCCTACTTCATTGGTATTAGTGTAGAGATTGTGCATATTATTGGGGGTCACTTGAGAAGAAAATCCTGTGGGGACCTTCTCGAGTTGATTTCGGGCTTAGATACCCTACTTTTACACGTGGATCAGATTGTCGACTATTTCCCTAGGCATCATTGTCGTAATTGGTAACCTTAGTGGCCTATATCTTTAGGGTGTTTACACAAGGTGACTGTGGAGGGGAAAGTCTTCACGATACCTAGAATTGACGTTGGCCAAACTCACTCGGGCTCCTTGGAGGGTATACCCATGATTATGTGTGGGAGATTGCACCAGGGTGTAAGTCCGGTAAGAAGGTCGTCATCGTTACCTTTCCACCCACTTTATCCCAACCTCTTCTTGTCTTGATTTCGCGACATTGGATTTCATCACCAACTAGTGACTTTGAAATAAGAATTTTTGTTTGCGTGCTTGATTTCCAGATTTTATTAGTGAGTGTTGTTTGTTTCTCTAGTTGGCCATATATTTGTTTCATTCTTTATTTGGTGCGGCCAACATTGGCCCTCATCGTTCACGTAGGATGCAAGGGCTCCCTCTAGAATATCCTGAAGATTACGTTCCTTTTCTTCCTAACTCACCAGAGGGTTCTCCTGAAGGAGTAGTCAATAACGACATAACCTCTGAGATTGGAATTTCTACTCCTTTAGAGGAATCAATACTTCTAATCAATATGTTATTGAGTGTTGTACAAGATCCACATTTTCTATGGATACATTCATCGGGAGACGTTCTTGTTGAATATTATACTGGAATACCTACTAGACCTCACGCAGATTCTAGTGTAGACGATCCACTTTTTCAAAGTGAGTCATTTAGAACTCCGGTTCATACTGTTGGAATTTTTAATCCTAGCTCTGTCCCTGTCAGTTCTTTTTGGAGGACCTCTTCAGGACACGATATTTTTGATAAACTAGGAATGAATCTTAATCAACCTATGGCATCACATACGTCTGTGACTTCCAATACTTATACAATACCTTTAGATACTTTTACTGGCACAACCAGTAATGTTGTCACAATTTCAGACCAATTGTTGGTTGGTTCTCACTCGATTCTTCCTCTCCATATCGCTAACTCTACCATGGTCCCACGAGCTACGAATGTTTCTTTTGGAAATACGATTATCACTCAAGATCCTATTAGAACACCACTTCCGCTTAGATCAAATCCGTCACTTCCACCTAGGTATAATTCTTTGAATACTTCCATTGCTAATCCTGCCCATAAGCCATCTGGAGGTTCTAATCTTTTTGTTCCTCCTCGGTATAATGTTGCTAGTAGTTTTTTTCCTACACCTACCTAGGTTTTCTCCGGGGGGGCTCACATTCCTCCTCCACCTTCGCCTGGAGGATCTAATCATCCTGGCCCTAGTAGCTCCAATAAAGCTGGAGGCACAAATCATTTTATCACTTCTGGTTTTCAAATTCATGTGGGAGGTCAACCTCAAGTTGGGGGGAAACCTCAAGTTGGAGCCCATAACCCAGTTTATGGAAAAAATATCCTTGGATTACAATCCCAACCTTGGAATTTTATTTTCGAAGGGATTCAACAATCGTCTAGGGGGGAACATCCTCAAGTTAATTCTTTTGTACCCCCTAATTTCGGGAAACCGTATCCAGGTTCTATGAATCCTACTTGGGGTCAAAATTTTCAATCTAATGCTCCATTCCAAGGAATCTTACCTAATCAACCAACTCATGTTGTCTATTCGACTCAAAATCATCCACCACTGAATTTTTCAGGACTTGCTGACTATTTATAGACTTCTTATGGTCCTACTAGTATACCTACAAGACTACCTCCTCAAAACTACTAGTTTCCTCAAGTGAACAGACAATTGCCATTTCTTCCTACTTTGGATTTACCAGATTTATCTAGGATTTTGAATGATCCTATTTTTCATCCTCCTTATTGGCCCGTCATACATTCCAAACTACCATCATACATTCCTAAGTTTGACAGCCAATCAGGAGAAGACCCAAATAATCACGTCATGACATTCCATCTTTGGTGTTCGTCCAACTCATTGATGGATGACTCTATACTATTACGTCTTTTCCAATGAAATCTTAGGGGTTCAGAAGAAAAATAGTATATTGAGTTACGATGAGGATTCTTCAATGACTTCAAAACTTTAGCTATGGGTTTCTTAATGCATTACCAATTACCAATACGATACGAGACAGGAACCAAAATTTTGAGTTCATTTAAACAATCCTCTTCTACTCACATTTACGATCATATTCATGAGTGGAGGAGTAGAAGACGCTTAATCAAAGTTCCCCTTCTTGATCAACTATTGGTCAAGTGGTTTACAAAATCGCTCATTGGTCCTATATCCCGTGATTTTTCCATGGGTGATGTCGTCACTAAAGAGCATGTGATTAGTCGTGCTCAATATATGGATCTCGTTTATTCACAAATGGGCACAATATATGAATTGATCCCTGATGCTCCTCGTCCATCTACGAATCCTACCCCAACACCTCCATTAGTTTCTCATGTTGTTGATGGCATGATTGGCACTTTTCATGCTGAGAATCAGTCTAAACAAGCTAGTCATGCCAATCCCAAGTCTACTACTCCTAATGTACAAAATACTCCTACTTTGAATCCTTCTCCCAGTAAAACCTCTGAAGTTAATTCGGTTCAATATACACCTACCGGTAAGAATAAAAATAAAAAGAAAGGGAAGGGTAAGAATAAGGAGGACAAAAATAATAATCAACAATCTGAGAAACCCAAAACCCATCTTGTTGATGACAAAGACAAGCGTAAACCTTGTTATCCTTGCCTTATCTATGGTGAGGATCATTATATGAAAGATTTTCCACAATGTGTTTAGGTTATTAAGTTTTTGCAAGGGACCGGGACACCTCCTACACCTGTCGGCTTGTCACAACCATTTCCTTCACGGTAGCAGGCCCAATTGGTCATTCATGACAAGCCCTCTCCCTCTGCCATGTCTTATGTAATTATGTGTACTGGTGACTTCAAGAAGAACAAAGTTGCAGTTGCGACTCAAGCCAAAGATTTTTCTCCTTCGAAAAAAAAAAATGATGATTCACCACCTTCGTTGGTTCAACATCCTCCACCAACTTCACCTCCAAATGGTCGTCTTCATATCGAACGATTGGGCCTAGATAGATTTATTCGTTCTCATCCCAAGGGCGTTGTTCGAAAGTCATCATTTAATCCTCATGCACGTGCTTCCCACAACTACAATATTGTAGAAGACCTTGCGCAAGCACCCTCTGCGATGTTGGCTCTCGAAGTCCTTCAAAGTTGTCCTACTCAATGGAAGGTGATGTTAAAGGCTATTGGTCAAATTGATCCTAATGATACCAATTTGATCATATTTGACTTGGAATATCATATTGCAAGGCTTCCTCCTCAATTGGCATTTTAGATACAAGTTGTTGTGCAAAATAAGAATATTTGTCAAACCGTTATTAACGAAGGAGCCTTGAATTGCATCATGTTCGTCACTTGTTGGAAATCCATTGGCTCTCCTACCCTTACCAAGTCACACAATAATCTTAAATCTTTTAATGGTACAGGGTTTAAACCTTATGGTGTTCTCCCTTCATTGTCTATTATGTTAGAAGGTAAAGCGGTCAATGTCTAGGTTGAGGTCTTTGATGCACCTCTAGATTACAACCTTCTACTTGGTCATAGCTAGATTGATTCCATGCATGCAATTGTTTCTACTATTTTCCGTGTGTTACGTTTCTCGCACCAAGTAAAATTTATTATTGTCGATCAATTGGCCTTCTTTAATTCAGATTCATGTACTAGCAACGTATCATTCATTTCAAAAACACCTCTCAGTTATGAGAATGTCGGTGTGGGTCTTTTAAAATATTCAACGTAAATGAGTACATTTCCTATTCCACAACCCAATATTCCTCCTCCTTTTGTCGCCTCGATTAACATGATATCCACCTATGTTAGTGAAATCCTTGTGTCCTATGACCCATGGATAATACCTATCTTTGATTAATGTATTTGTTAAGATGACCAAATTCCTTTAAGTCTAGTGGAATCGGCTTATCAAGCTATTCAATCGACGAATCGTTCTCCTCCTTGTCTCTGTGATACGTCTCCCGGCCCATTTCACGTGATCTTTCCCACTGATAAGATGATCATGACAGTAATGTATATGGAAGATACTCCAAGGGATGATGGGAATCATCGTTCTATTCTCTTCCTGGAACCTGAGTGTAGTGGCCAGTAAGAAAAAAAAATCAACAAGCCTAGTAAAAATCCTTACAATTACGCATAACATTTCTAACATAGAATTTCTGAGTGCATAAATAATTCATTAACTTCAAATAAGCATATAAATTTCAGCAAAATTTAACATTTAACATTTAACTACAGCATAAAAATAACTTAGCCATTTCACAAACAATTTACCTGGTTCTGATGCTAATTTATGTTGCCTTGTTGCCTTGTTGTTTCCTTCTTGTTGCTTGATGCACTGACCAACACTGCCCAAACCTACTATCCTCCCTGCCAACTAGGAAAACTACCTAGCTCCAGGATATCATATGGATATCCTGGCCCCCGTGCCCAAAACCCCCAGCAAACCGATGCCCCTGAACTAATCCTCCCGACTCTAGAACTCACTCCCCTCTCTGCAAATCCAAGAGAGCCCCCCCCCCCC
>ML779514.1:533568-563462 GCA_009831015.1 Picea engelmannii | reverse complement strand
GTGTACGTAAGTATTTAACAAATTAACTTATAATTTATTATCCCTATTAATTTAATACCCATGTCAATGAATGTAACATGTAATTAATTAATCAAATTGCAACCATTAATTAATTAATAATTATTTAATTAGTATCATTATACAAATCTTGTTTAATTAATACCATATTAAGACAATTAATCCCCTAATTAATTTTTACTTGATAATCCTTAAACATTTATTCAACTAGGGTTGTTACACTGAGACCATAGAGAGTTATCAATGGATTTCGACTCTATCTACCATTGCTATAATTTTATCTATTCCTGAATCAACACACGATGTTTTGTATGAAGGGAACTTGGATAATATTTCACCTACCATCCCTCTTGAAATTTCGATTAAATCCAGAGTTGTGGAAAATGTTCACATCGGTGCCTCATGTTCTCATGATGAGGTCCATACTTACAAAGCTATTTTCCAAGAATTTCGTGATGTTTTTTCCTGGAGTTACGAGAGATGCCTAGTTTTGATCCCGATATTGTTGTGCATGATATTAAGACTCGCCCAGACAGTAAACCCATTCGACAGAGACTTCTCCCAATACATCCATGCAAAGCTTCCACCATTAAACTTGAAGTTGAAAAACTTCTTAAAGCCAACTTTGTCTATCCTATGGCTTTGACTGATTGGGTGTCCAATCTTGTTCCAGTTAACAATAAACAAGGAACGATCCATGTTTGTGTATATTATAGCGATATAAAAAAATCTTGTCCCAAATACAATCATCCAACCCATTTCATTGACCAGATCGTTGACGACTGTGTCGGGAGTGAAATCTTCTCCTTGATGGATTGATCCGGATTTAGGAGCAGACCGAACTGATTAACAAACTGAATATAATAAACATGGAGATAGGAAGAATAAAAAAAATATCCAATGAACAATATCTTCTATTAAATAATGAAATAGGATGAAACTGTAAAACTACAGAATTGAAACTTGCTCAAATGGTGGTAGCTATATCTGAGAAGAGATGTGGTTGCTACGCACATCCGTCTGAGAAGAATGGATTAAAATGAGGCTCCATAGGCCCTTTTCATATTACTCATGAATGCCAAAACCCTATACATCCAAAAACCTAACCCTAGAAGGTGAAACTCCAAAAGTCATGTGGGCCCTATGGGTAAGTTGGTGTAATTTGGTACCTCAACTTCCTAGGGTCATAAATTTTGCATACGACCTTCATTTTAGGTGCATGATAGCCCATTGGAAAGGTCTTTTAGAGAACTATACATTATGTCATCAGACTCGGACTCTGTCTACATTCTGACTATGGAGAGCCCTAAAATTACAACAAGATGTGCTGACATGAAAAAATACAAAATAAGCCAGTTCGATTAGGCAAGAGGCCACCCGTATCCACCTAGAGAATGTGTGAGGCTTCAGACAACCCCAGAAGTGTAGAACTCACAATTATAAGTAGTATAAAAAGACGTGTTGAACAAAAATGGAAACGAGGATCCAGTTGGAATAGGTGGGTACCCACCAATATCTACCTGGATCAATCCTCCCCCCTTAGGAAGAAATGGTCTCCATTGCATTGAGTTCCCCCATCAGGTGAGGAAACTTTTGTTGGATTTGGCCCCAGGTGAGCCACTTGCCTTGGTGTAGGAGTTTCCCTATCTTGACAACCCGATAAATTTGGATCCTTTACTGGCGATTTCCCTTGACTTGTGTGTCCACGATCTGATCGGTGGATGCTTGTTCCATGCAGTCAAGGTTGGGCTCTGTTGGTGTCGATAGTTTGATGATCTCAGAGGTGTCCAATAATGGCGGAAAATATGGCCTAAGGAGGTCCACATTGAATACTGGATGCAGATCAAGGAAGGGTGGAGTGTTGAGCTCAAAATAATTTTTACCCATATCCTTGGTGATAGTGTAAGGCCCATAACAGAGTGGGAGAAGCTTCCTATGGGGCCCAGTGAGACGCTCCTTCTACAAATGTAACTAGACTTTGTCACCAACTTGAAATTGGTGTGGTACCTTGTGTTGATCATGGCGTTGATTGTACTTAGCATTGGATTTCTGCAAAATCTCCTAGACCTGTTGGCGGATGTGCTAAATTTACTCAATGAATCTGGTGGCTTTGTTGATCGCATACTGATCAAGGAAAGATTTTTTCTATGCGGTGGCAAGAGGAAATGAAACATCAATGGTTCCCAAGGGTTGGAATCCCAGACCCACTTGAAATATGTTGTGGTTGGTGGAACTGTTGGCATAGGAGCAGACCCAGGGTTCAACGCTTTAACAACGCACCAATAAAACCCTAACTACCGACCCTTTAAGCAACACCTACAAAGCAGACGAAGTCTCACCAGAGGTAGAAGCAAGGGGGTTACAGGACTCAGGTGTTTGTAACCAAGCTGGGACACAGATCTGTGATAATAACACTTCGCAGAGTATTCTAGAAACACTTAGAAGGTGACATGCATTAGCTCATTAGCTCCATTAACATCGCATAACAAACCCTAATATGAATCGGCGCAGTAAAAACAAAGATTAATTATATCTACCACTTAGAACATAGAATTGAGTTAGATATAACATTCATTCATCCTTAACATATGTAAAGCACTAAGAAACAACAGATCTATCTATCATATATAAAATTCAAGGCACTGAGCAGATTCATAACATAACCAACAAAGCACAAAGCAAACCAAAGACACAAGATATAGATAGTTCACCCCAGTGTGGCGCTACGTCCACCAACTTCTTTGTCTTCTTTATTATTATTCAATCTCTTACATTCAGTTGCTTTTGTGCACTAAGCCATAGAGCCAAGCTTCACACTAGACAGGAGATCTGTGCACTGAGCATCAGGTCCTCCTTCCCAAAACTAGGTCAAGGAATAGAGCCAACTTCTCTATCGAGCACAAAGCCTTACATACACATTATGTTACACAAAGCAACTCAGAACTACTTGCAATTAGCCACTTCCCACTATCCTCTACTCTTCTGCAATATATTCTTACTTATACTTTTACAATCCCTTACAATAAGGACTAAACATGGGTAGACCCATGGGCCAACATCCCATAACCCATTACAAAAACCCTAGAAAACCCCTTTTTGGGTCCACATAGCCCGCAAAATCAGTGATATATGCGATCTCAGCTCTGCCTGGGCGCTCCATCTTCGACTAGCCTGTCGAAGTCCAAAAGTGGTCCAATCCTGACTAAGGTTTCCTCAAAACTTGGTCGAGGGCCAATAGGCCCCCAACACTCACTTGTGACTCGTCCCGAGTCACTCAGGTATGGGCAATGTTGCTTCGAAGGCCTCAAGCTTCACTCAAGCTACCTTGACTTGTTGCTTTGCCTGAGCCTCCTGCTCAGCGAGCTCTTGAATCATTTTCTCTGTAACAACACCTTCCATACATTGTTCTATTGTCACAACCACTTGGTCCAATTGTGATCCCTGTCCCTCAATCTCTTCAAACACCGTGTAGTATTTGTCCTTCACAGGTTGCAGCTTCTGCGTGACTTCCATTAATCTTCCCTAGATGGCAGTAATATGTTGTTGTACTGCGCACTGTTCCTGGGACCTCTTCATTCTTTCAACTGCGGTGAGTATCTTCATCTGCGCTTGCACAGAGAAAGCCTGTTGTTGCGCCTCCTGTAACTGTGCTTCCAATTTCCTTATCTCTAGATCTTGTGAGGCATTCATATGTCGGCGCGCTTCTATCCTTCAGTTGTTTGCACTCTGAGGCGAATGACCTTATCCTTATTACTATGTTCTTGGTAGTTTCCTCCCTTTTATCACACACTTCCTGTGGGGTGCTCGGTACTGCTTGGACCTCCAACTCTGTTATCCTCGCTAGAAGTTGTTGGATGGTCTCAGCGAGCTTCGCCACTTGAACCTCAACCGAATCTTGTTTGTCCTGTGCCAAGCCTTGCACAAAGTGACATTCTTTGTTCACTGCTTCTTTGATCGTAACTCGTTCTGCGAGCAACTGCTCATTTTCTCTTTTTATCTTCTCTTTGTCCTCTTGGAGCATCACCCAAAACTCTAATTTATCATTTTCATAGGCGGTTACACAGTACCGCGCTACTCGTAATTTCTCTAAGACTTCCTCTTTCTCTTGTTTCAAGGCTTCTATAGCCTTCTCCTTCTCTTCTTGGAATTTCTAAAGTCGAGCCTCTGTCGCATCTGTAAGTCTTCTCAATTGGGATGCTTCATCCCCCAATTCTGCAATCTGTGATGAGGAAGGTGCAGTAGGTAATGTGTGGATCAATTGAATAGATTGTTGTATTTCCTTCATTTCCTTCTCTACCCTTCCATACAACTCCTCTTTCTTCACTCCATATCTCTGCAACATATCCTTGGAAGCATCCTCCATGGCTCCGTGGACCAAGTTGATGGTGTCCTCCATGAGTGTGGCCTCTAACTTGGGCTTGCTAGCATGCGTCTTCTTTCTTGTCGAAGGTTTCTGCGAAGAAACCTTCCTCTTCTGTGGTGTTATTTTTTCAGTAGGGGGAGATTTCGGCAGTGTACCTTTGCCTTCTCCTTGCTTTTCTCCTTCATCCCCTCCTCCTTGTCCATTTGCTTCATCTCCTCCTCCTAGCAAGCCAGATCCATTTTCTTCAGAGGCGTTATCCTCCTAATTAGTCTCTATATTCTGGACTTATTTCTTCATTTTCTTATTCTTTGTCCCACTGGATTGTCTGACATGCTCAACTCAGGTGACCAAGGGGTTTCCTATGGTTTTAGTGTCAGAGAGTTTCAGCAACATGTACAAGGAACTCCTCCGACCTTTACTTCATGATCTTCTCCATCTCTTCATCTGCAACTTGTAATATGACTGTAACTCTTCCTTGCTCTCATCTCTACACGCAGTGATATATATGAAATGTGGATCTACACGAAATTTTTCTATCGGTATATACTGGTGCAAGGTGTGTGGTGTCATGCACGAGAATGACTCGATGGAAACCTTCAGTTGTTGATAATACACATGGAACACAATGTTTGAATGCCACTACTTCGACATGTCGTTGGTGTACCATAAGGTAGCAAACCTAGAGGCCAACGAATCCGATGGTTCAATCTCCATAAAGGTGGCTCCTTCAGGCATTTTCCAAGCGAAAAATGCAATCAACATGATCAACCAACTAAAGTGGACATTGTATCCTAGATCCTGAGCTTCGCGGAAATATTTTTCCCGTTCTTTGACGAGGTAAATCACCCAATTCATCTGCATTCCCTCCACACATTTTCTTGCGAGGTCCACCACGAACCCGGTGACCTCTGTGGGGTTGTTCTTTCTTATGATCTTTCCAGCTATGAGTTGGCAAGTGAGGTTCACTGTGCCATCATGGATAGAGGCTACCTTGTAGCCTTGCTTTCCTTTTTTTACTTCATCATAAGCCTCCTTGATGTGTTGTGCTAGGGATCGGTCTGAAGCTATCCCTAGGTAAAACTATTGAGGGTCGGGTCCCTTCATGCTTAATCATGTAATCAAGTGGATCATCATTGGATCCACAGTAAACCATCGGTCGAGCCACAGGTATCTGCCATGTTAGCACGACAAGAGGAGTTTAACGCAAGCGTTAACCTCCTGGCGACAACCAAAATGGGGAATATTCATCACATTTATCACAGTGGACTGCGCCAACTCCTTAATCCATGGTTGGGAGACCAAGTGAGGCTTCTTCCCAGTTGTCTTCATCAAGTATCGGTGGGTGAGAGCATAACATAGTTCTTTCTGTCGACGAGATTGAAATTGTTGTTCTTTAGTAATGGGATCTATCCCAACTGACTCCCGAATACGCATATTCCCTTCAGAATGTATGCAGTGATCAGAGTGTACTCATAGTCGCGTGGAATGATGTCGCAGTTAACCGTGCCAACCAAAGGTGGGATATGATATGGTAATATCGACGGGATCTGCTTCATATTAGCCATATCGTCATGATGCTTACTTCGCTGCTTAGTTGCAGGGTTAACATGACCGGAACGTCGTTCAGTCGAAGGGGAAGCCTGCAGTCCCCTAGTCAATGATGCATGTACTCCTTTAGATAATGGTTTATCAACCATCAACTTCTTGAGGAATTCCTCGTCAAACTTCTCTAATGCACTAGTTTCGCCCATTTCGCCCGACATTCTCACTGTTAAACAGACAAGTCAGGGTAGGCGAACAGATAAGCGGGGTAGAAAAACAGACAACGATGTCTAGTTTCTGATAACACAACTCGACACACAATCAATTCTTTGTTATCTTGGTTAATCACGGGTGGAAAAAAGTGGTCTCGGCACAGCGTCCGATGGGTTAAATAAGCGGGGCCTCGTAACAGATTCTTCCAACGAGCAGGAATGCTTCTATCAATGTGAATCTGTCTATTATGGTGCGGTCTCAACGTCCCAAAAGTGGACCATCCACCCATAAATGTGTTTCCTAGCCGTTCCAAAGTGTCTTTCTAACGGGCGGGGCGTCTCCAATGGTCATATAGCTTTGCCAGAGCGAAGTCGCATTCTGCGCGGTCCTGCTCTTACGACGAGGTTCAACTCCTGTGAACCTGCCTCCTACGAGGTTCCAGTCTGTGAAGTCGTTCATCTATTCTCTGTAGCTTCCTGTAGATTTTATAACTTGGATTTCTTTTTACTGAGCTTCCTTGCCTTATTTCCGGTGATCTGAGTCTCTCTAACTATTTCTGGATTCCTCTTTCCATTCTTATTCTTATCTTCTCCTAGCATAGTGACTTCGCACTATTGATGTGCTCTTAAAGGGTTCTAAGTTAATATCCCTTCTCTTGTTAATTCCAGGTTGGGTATTCTTCTTTCGGATAGGTCCTTCAAACCTTCTTGCGTTCTTTCAACCTCGACAGCTAATTCTCTTTCCCTCTGTTGCTTCGAATTATCTTCTCGTTCTTCTATTAGTTGGTCTATTTTTCTAGCTATGAAATCCCTTAGTTCTTGCTTTTTATTTTCTGTAGCTTCTTCCTCTGCTTTCCTTTTGATCTGGTCTTTCTCAATCTAAGTCTTACCTAATAAAAGTGGGAAAGGGGCGTTGTTCTCAACAAACTTAATGACTTCAAATTCCTCTTCAGTCGATGTTCCATGGATAATAATGGGTACATTAGTAACTCTTCCACATGAGGTTATCATATTTCCCTTAAACAGGCCTATCCTTCCTAATGAAGGTACCGCAGTAGGATTTCCCAAAATTTCCCAAGTGTCTTTTGTCATAATATTCACTTGTGTTTCCTCATCCAAGACACATTCTATGTCGAAGTCTCCTATTCTTGTACTTATGTGTTGTTTTACTTTTAGGATCTCTGGTAAACTGACATCTTTGTGAACATCCATCATTTATTTTAATTGTAATAACATAGTCTGAGCTTTCTCTGATTCTTTCTCTTTATGATTATCTAACATTCTCTTATTCTCTTGACTTCCTTCATAGTTTCCTTGTCTCATGTTCATTCGTTCAACTTTAACAGTCATCCTTGGACAATCCTCAACCTCATGACCAACAATTTTACAAAATGGACAAATAGGGCATGCACCACGGAATTCCTTAGCAAGATGTCCCAATATTCTGCAGTTATAACATAGTGTCAATCATCTCTTTCTCTTGTATGTTCCCCAATGTCTCTTGTACTGCGCACTGGGATCACAGTGCTGGACTTGCAATCTGCAAAAATTCTTTCTAGGTTCCTGCATCCACTTATTAGTCCAAAAATTCTTTCTATGCATAGGAATAACATATATTTCTTCATTTCTATTAGCTCTACTTAGATCAATTCTTTCTTCCAACTATGCCCTAGCTTCCAGACTAGGACAAAATCTATTAAACATACCTAAATTCATGCTTTCGGAAAAAAAAAATACTTATCTTACTCTTATCAAAGTACAAAGCTTTACCTCTTTTCTTCAGATCAGATTTATTTCTTAGCACAGAGATTCGCAAGTCAAGTAGAGTATTGCGCACTTCAGTAGCATATCTACGCACATAGCTTCTCTTTTCTTTACTTCAGTTCCTAGCAATCATAGTTTCAAATCTCGGAAATGGAACCATTTGTTGGCACAGGGGAAGACCTAGGGTTCAATGCTTCAACATCCCACCAACAAAACCCTAACTACAGACCCTTTCGGCAACACCTGTGAAGCAGGCAAAGTCTCATCTGAGGTAGAAGCAAGGGGGGTTATAGGACTCGGGTGTCTGTAACCAAGATGGGACACAGATATGTGATAATAACACTTCGCAGAGTATTCTAGCAACACTTATAATTTGACATGAATTAGTTCATTAGATCCATTAACATCAGATAACAAACCCTAATATGGATCGGCGCAGTAACAACAAAGATTAAGCATCTATACCACTTAGCACATAGCATTGAGTTAGATCTAACATTTATTCGTCCTTAACATATGTAAAGCACTAAGAAACAATAGATCTATCTATCATATATAACATTCAAGGCACTGAGCAGATTCATAACATAACCAACAAAGCACAAAGAAAACCAAAGACACAAGATATATGTGGTTCACCCCAGTGTGGGGCTACGTCCACCAACTGCTTCGTCTTTTTTATTATTCTTCAATATCTTACATTCAGTTGCTCATGTGCACTAAGCCACAGAGCCAAGCTTCACACTAGACAGGAGATCTATGCACTGAGCATCAGGTCCTCCTTCTCAAAACTAGGTCAAGGCACAAAGCCAACTTCTCTATTGAGAACAGAGCCTTACATACACATTTTTTTGCACAAAGCAACTCAGAACTACTTGCACTTAGCCACTTCCCACTATATGTTATTCTTCTACAATATATTCTTACTTATAATTTTATAATCCCTTACAATAAGGCCTAAACATGGGTAGAACCATGGGCCGACATCCCATAACCCATTACAAAAACCCTAGAAAACCCCTTGTTGGTTCCACATGGCCCGCACAATCAATGAGATCTGCGATCTCAGTTCTGCCTGGGCGCTCCATCTTCAACCAGCCTGTCGAAGTCCAAAAGTGGTCCAATCCTGACCAAGGTTTTCTCAAAACTTGTTCAAGGGCCAATAGGAACTATGGAGAGCCCTATTGTAGGACATATGGGAGACTCTCGTCCCATGTACGGGGATGCTTACAATTGTACATGCGCAGGAAGTGCATAATCATACGATTGACGACCTCGGTTTGGCCATCGGTTTGGGGGTGGAAAGTAGTGGATTTTGTGAGCTAGGTGTCCAACAGAGACCTGAGACTCGACCAAAAGGTGTTGAGTAACCTGTCGTCTCATTCGGAGATTGTGGTCTACGGTATCCAAAAGTGGACCCAAACTCATTCGAAGAAGATCTTGGTAGTCTCAGCCACTGTGACATTCTTCTTACAGGCTGTCAGGATGGCCATCTTTGAAAATCGATCAACGACCATAAACACTCAGTCATTTATGTGCTTGGTGGATGAAAAACCAAACATGTAATCCATTGAGATGGATTCCCACGGATTCTCAGGAATAGGAAGAGGGGCGTATAAGCCTTGCTTCTTGATGGTTGGCTTGGAAATGGCGTAGGCAGTGCAATATCAGATATACTTTCTCATGTCTTGTCAAATTTTTGGCCAATAAAAATTTTCTGAAGAACGACCACAATTTTCTCTACACCAAAATTTCCTGCCACCTGACTGTAGTGGGCTTCCCAAATCATCTTTGCACGCTCACTTGTAGGAACACAGAAATGGCCCAGGTGGCATAAGAGTTTGTCCTGAATGTGAAAATCAGTGACAGTGGTGCCTGTACCCAAGAGTTGATATGCAGTGGCGAAGTCTGGATCTTTCTGATAAAGTTGGGACCACTATGATGCTTCATGTCCATAGGACTGGAGCATAGTGGTGAGTGCAGCCACAGGAGGCCGACTGAGACAGTCAGCGGCATGATTGAAGATACTTGTATTATAATTTATGTTGAGATGGAACTGTTGCAAGTAGGTGGACCAATTCTAATGGCGGTCGTTATGCACTTTCCCATGTGTCTGTATGAACTGCAGAGGCTTGTGATCAGTGTGTATGATCGTCTCTTTCCCAATAATGTAATGTTTCCATTAACGATAGGCTTGTACAATGGAATACATTTCCTTGTCATAGGTGGGGTATTTTCGGATAGTACCAGAGAGTGTCTCACTATGGTATGCCACAGGATGCCCGTGCTGAGTGAGAATTTCACCCACAACATAGTCAAATGCATCAGTCTCAATATCGAATGGTTGTTGCAGATCGGGCAAGGAGAGAATGAGAGTTGAGCACAAGTGATGTTTTAGATCATCAAATGTTCATTGTTGCTCCTTCCCCCACATGAACTTGTCCCTACCACTACCCTTGGTTACCTGGCTGAGGGCCCATGCAATATGGGAGAATCCCAACATGAGCCATCATTAGAAATTGTCTAGTCCCAAGAATCTCTGAAGCTCAATCAGTGTGGTTGGGGCCGGCTAGTCATAGATGACTTGGATCTTAGTTGGATCAACATGTACCCCATGCTCTTCAACAATGTAGCCCAAGTATTGGACCATGTTCATGCCAAAAGAGCATTTTTCCAAGTTGGCATAAATCTTGTGTTGCCGCAGAGTGCTCAAAACCTGTTGAATATGCCGCATGTGCTCCTCCCACGTTATTCTGAAGATGAGGATGTCATCCAAATATACTACCATAAAGGATTTGGTGAAAGGTCTCAATACATCATCCATCAACCTCATGAAAGTGGTGGGTGCATTTGTTAAGCCAAAGGGAATGACTAGCCATTCATAGAGACCTTCTTTAGACTTGAAGGTTGTCTTCCAGACATCAGTTGGTTCGATGGGAACCTGGTGATAGCCAGACTTCAGGCCAATCTTGCTGAAGAACTTTTCCCCCTTGAGTTGGTCAAGAAGGTCATCAATCTTGGGAATGGGGTAGCGGTTCCTGACTGTGATTTTGTTTAAGGCTATGTAATCAATGCAGAGTCACCAAGTCTCGTCCTTCTTCTTCACCATTACAATCAGTCTTCCGCAAGAGGAAGAGTTGGGTCTAGTGTGCCCCTTCTGAAGAAGCTCTTGGATTCGATGGTTGATTTCGTCATTCTCCATCAATGAGCACTAATAGACCCATTAGGTAGAGGTGCATCGGGGGTCAAATCAATTGGATGTTTGACTTGGAAGTGTGCCAGTACCTCTATAGGTGAGGAGAAGATGTCTCTGTATTCTTCCATGATCCTGTCCACTTGTTGTTGCAAAGAGAGGCATTGTGTAGAGGCCATAGATATGGTGGAGACCTTCTTCTTACTGTGAGCATGGATCACAAATAAGACAAACTTCTCGGTCTGTGAAATGTTCTTACTGCATTGCTTAGCAGATATTAAAGAAATAACAGTAGGCGGTGTCACCTCTGGGATCCTATACAATTGTCTACCCAAGGTAATAATAACACTGCAAGGTCTAGACTCATACACACCATGACGCTTCCACAAATATGGTTGTCCTAAAATAACATCACAAAATTCAAGGGGAGCAATATCACACAATACCTCATCTTTGAAAGGATTGATGTCGTAGGGTAGACGACATTGTTGGCTAACACAGAGATCTCTTCCTTGACGAAGCCAGTTGATGGTGTAGGGTTGTGGGTATGATGTCGTTGGTAGGTCGAACTGCTTGATGACCTATGTTGAAATCAGGTTCTTCTGACTACCGTTGTGGACAATGAAATAAATCGGAGCCCCCTTGACCCACATCTGTGAGTGAAAGAGGTGTTCCCCTTCCTCTGGTTTTTCTGGTTCGCTTGGCCAAAATTTGGTGGTAGAGACTGGGGCACTAGGTTCAACATCAATAATTCGCTTCTCTTCTTCAAGATTTGACTTGGAATCAGAATAGACCTCTGACTCGGAAGCCTTCAGCTCATCCATGAGGGACTTCTTAGAGCGACATTTGTCGGTGTTGTGCCAAGGACTTTTATCGTACTCACACCATTTTCCCGTGTCGTTCTTCATCTTCTCATTGCCCTTCTTGTGTTGTGGCTTGGACGGATTGTCTTGAGGGCGACCATCACAACTTGGTCCCTTGCTATGTGGGTTGGGTTGGGGTTTGAATATCCAAACTCTCGTTGTTTCTGCTTAAATTTTTGGTTGATATTGACATCGTATCTATAATCTATTCCCAATGAGGCGATGTCCATGAACTCCATTTCTATTTGAATGTATCTATGCCAACAGTAGCGGTATTTGAGCACCAGATGACGCTAAGAATATTTGATACCCAATTTGGTGCATAGGGTATGGAAAATATTAGTGAATTCTGGTACTGTCTAGTCCCTTTCTTGACGTAGGGTGGTCCATCTGGTGTACTGGTTGTCGTAGCTTCCAATAGGGCAGTATTGTTCTTTAATGGCATCCCGAAAGGCATCCCATGTAGGGGCCACCACAAAAATTGCATATTCCTCAATGGCCCTTTGCTTAGAGTAAGTATCCCACCAGTCTTTAACATGGGGAACGACCTTGAGGAGTGAAAAAGTGATCTTTTCCCTATCGAAAAAAATTTGGACCGAAAAATATCCTTCGAGCATATTCAACCATTTATATACAACATCTGAATCAATTAGTCCTTCAAATAACGGAGTATAAAAATTTACCTGTACCTTGAAGGGGGTTGCATGGCCGCTTGATGAATATGCTTCTCCCGTGGTAAACCGTCAAAGGATATGCATGAAGTTGTCCATCATTTCGTTCATTTGTCGTGTGAGGGCTTCCTCGAGCAAAATTTTAATAGGATCTCCTACTCCATCATCTTTATTTTTGTCTCCCATGGGTTGTTGTCAGACTCGACGTGACTAATCTAGTAATGGATCGATTGGTTTGAGTCCCAACTTATTTTACCCAGACCTTGTTGGGGACATGCACAAAGAAAAATAAATGAAGAGCAGACCACTTTGATACCACTGATCCAGATTTAGGATCGAAACGACCTGATTAATAGACTAAATACAATAAACACAAATATAGGAAGAATAACAAAAATATTTAGTAAAAAATATCTTCTATCAAATAATGAAATAGGATGAAAMTGTAAAACTGCAGAAYTGAAACTTGCTCGAATGGTGGTAGTTATATTTGAGAAGAGATGTGGCTACTACGCACATCCGTCTCAGCAAAATGGATTACAATGAGGCTCCATAGGCCCTTTTCATATTACTCATGAATGCCAAAACCCTAGACATCCAAAAACCTAACCCTAGAAGGTGAAACGCCAAAAGTCATGTGGGCCCTATGGGTAAGTTGGTGTAATTTGGTACCTCAACCTCCTAGGGTCATAAATTTTGCATACGACCTCTGTTTTAGGCGCGTTATAGCCCGTTGGAAAATTCTTTCGGTGAGCTACACATTTTTCCATTAGAATCTGACCCCATCCACATTCTGACTGTGGTGAGCTAAAAAAACAATGTTTAGGGCCCCAAAACATCCCTGAAAGTACAAAAAGATGTGTTGACATGAAAACATACAAAATAAGGTAGTTGGATTAGGCGAGAGGCCACCCATATCCACCTGGAGAATGTGTGAGGCTTCAGACAACCCCAGAAGTGTAGAACTCACAATTATAAAGTAGTACATAAAGACGTGCCGAACAAAAACAGACACGAGGAGCCAGTTGGAATAGGTGGGTGGCCACCAATATCCACCTGGATCATGGATGGTTTCTCTAGCTATAATAAAATCAATATTTTACCTACGAATCAACATAACACTGCTTTTATTTTCCCTTGGGGAACCTTCGCATACTGGAAACTACCTTTTGGTCTAAAAAATGCAGGTGCGACTTTTCAAGCGCGCTATGTCTTATACTTTTCATGACATTAGGCACATTGTACAACCCTTTCTAGACGATGTACCGACGCATTCTATGCATCGTCAAGATCACCCGACACACCTACGAGCCATTTTCTTACGTTGTCATTATTATCGCATACGATTGAATCCACACAAATGTTCTTTTTGTGTGGAGTCCAGACGACTTCTTGGTTTTATCGTGTCTATACATGGGATTAGAGTAGATCCCTTGAAGGTTGAGGCTATCCTCAATTTACCTCCTCCTTCCACACTATGCCAACTCCAAATTTTGCAAGGGAAGGCAAACTTTTTACGTCGATTCATTCCCAATTATGATGAATTAACGAAAGGATTTACTCAGATTCTCAAGAAAGGTTACTATTTTGTATGGGACGACACTGCCAACAAAGCCTTTGAAGCTTTGAAACTCACCTTAACCCGTACACCACTATTGTTTCCACCTGATTATAGTCGAGCTTATTTCTTGTACTTAGCTGCTTCAGACTCTACCATTGCTATGGTTCTAGTCCAAAAGGATGATGAACATGATGAACATGTTATATACTATTTGATTCAGAGTCTCACGACCATAGAAACCAAATATTTACATGTGGAGAAAATGGCCTTGGAAGTTGTTCAAGTTGTTCAACGTTTTCGTCACTATGTCTTATTACGTAGAACCACATTTATTTTTTATTGCAACCCCATGCAACACATTCTTACTCGAAAACTGTTGGGCGGGAAATACTCTAAATGGATAGTTATTCTCCAAGAGTTTGATTTGGAGTTTGAGCGTGCCAAGTCAAAGAAGTCTTTGGTTTTTGCCGAATTGATATGTGACCTTCCCTCTACTAGAACATAAATTGTGGCAAAAGATTCCTTACCTAATGAATCTCTCTTTCTGATAAGTTCTGACGACATGTGGTATGGAGATATTATCATTTATCTCCAAACACAAACTTTCCAGCCTGATCTTTCTAGTACAGATTGTCGTTGTATTCGGTATCAAGCCCGTCAATACATTATCCTTGGTGATACCCTTTACCGTCATGGTATTGATTCCATATTTCCACAATGTCTCACCTATGATGAAGATGAGAAATCTTTGAATAACTGTCATTCTGGAGCAAGTGGCGGTCATATGTCTGGCTATTCCACTGCCCAAAAGATCTTACCAACTGGTTATTTATGGCCTTCATTGTTCAAGGATTGCATTATTGTTGTCCAGAAATGTCACGCTTGTCAAACCTACAACAATAAGATCTGATCTCATCCTGCTCCCTTAAACCCTGTATTTTTCATTGGTCCATTCACTAAATGGGGCATTGACTTCATGACATGTAACCCTCACTCAGTCGGGGGGCATGGATACATCATCGTAGCCATGGATTATTTCACTAAGTGGGTCGAGGTGGTGCCTACATTTGATAATACCGGGAAAACTGCAATGTTATTCATATTCAATCATATCATTACTAGATTTGGTGTCCCTCAATATAATATTATTATTGTTGTTTGTTATAAGTATTATATTTATTTTTAAGCCGACATTTGAAGATGTAAGTGGTGCCCACGTGACATCATCTATATGATACTAGGTTATAGAACTAGCACCTTTCAATGCAATTAACCAAAACATATTTAAGCATTCTCAAGTTTCTTTGGTGATGAATATTATTATTATTGTTTAATTGAAATACATTGAACTCGTTATAAGTTACTCATATGAGTTTTGCACTTAGATTCCCCTACTTGAGTTCTCATTGTAAATATAAAATAAAAAAATTTCTATAAATTGTCGTGGATATTTCACTAGAACAATTCATCACAACAAATCTGATAAATAAAATTGAAATCTACACTATGAAGGTTAAATTCCTTTAGATTCCAGAATATTTAGTTATTGATTTTCTCCTTATGCATGGAATAGATAAAATGTGGAAAATAGAGAACAATAAAGTACAATCACACACCAACCACAAGATAACACAAAGAATTTCTTTGAGAAACCCTTATAGAAGAAAACCCAACTAGAAGGTGAGGTTTCTCTGGTATGAAAATAATGCAAGTACAAAGGAGAAGGCACTCTCTATGGAGTTACCTGAGATCTATGACCTATTAGGCAGCTACAAAACATTAACCCCCTCTGTTATGCTCTCTAGTTTCCCACTCCCAACCATTATGCTCTACTATGGAACAAAATACAATAACATAGAATGGAACCCCTTCTCCTTCTAGTAGCCCAATATTTAACATAGCCCAATAGCCATCTAGGGGTGGGTGTTTTACTTCCTCAACCCTCAATTGTGGTAGGGTTTTGAACCTTCTAGAATCTTCTTGAAATTCCTCACGTGGCTAGCCCCATATGCATGAGTAATGGAGGATAACGTGACATCATCTCGTACCATGGTGGCCAACACGATAGGTCAACTTGCGAGAGGCATAACTTTTGCATACGAACACTGATTGACGCACAGTCTGCACTGTTGGAAATGTCTCAGAGTGTAGATGTCGTCAAGGGGGTGTGCACAAGTTCCAAACACTAGAACCCAAAAAAACTTTGTTTAATGCCTCAAAATGTCTCTGGAAGGTTCTGGACCCCAATTTTCCAAATTGGGACCTGCCACTAAAATGGCCCTGCAAGTTGATTCCTCCAATTTTTTCACTCTAAAAGCATCAACATAGATGAAAAATAATATAATGATCCAATCTGGATCGGTTTTACCATACAATAGGGTGTTGTTGTTTGTTAATTATTTCAATTATATGGTCACTTAATTTCCATATAATAAGGTGTTATTGTTAGGAATTGTAGGAGTGGGTGGATTTCTCTTTGATTATGAAGGAACTAAAAAAAAACACTTATGGTTGGGGGTTAGTTCAAGCAACCAATAATGAGGTGGAGGCATTGGACACATATCAAGAAGTTAAGCTAGCTCTACAAAATCAAGTCAACAAGATAATAGTGTTAGATTCTACAATTTTCTTCCATGCTCTCAATAACAACCCTCCTTCCTTACCCCTTCAACTAGCATAAATCATTGCAAGAATTAAAATCATGTTGAGCACCCTCTAGCAAGTCTAGTTATATCATGTCATAGGATATTTCAACTTTAAGGTGGAAAGTAAGGAAAATGTAAGAGTCTTGAACCTGCAAGGAGGAATTATGGTGCAACATAAAGGAGCAAAGCACTCCTACTAGAGTGTTATCCCATGAATGATCAAATAAAAATCAGTTTGGTGAGGCACGACATGCCCTTCTTAATTTCTCGACGAGTGGTAGTCAAGGAGGATTACAAGATCAAGGCACCCCATTTCATTATTGCTCGAGCTAGCAAGAGTAAAGGCAATTCAAGTAAGGCATCACCTAGGAAGTTTACATACGTGCACACAAGCAGAGACCTCACCCATCGTACTATCATGGAGTTTGAGGCCTTTACTGCTACCACTTTGGCTCTATGGCTCGTAGGCATGAAACTCTCCATTAAGGCACTAATGTGGTTTTTCTCATTTGTACAAAAAGGAGAGCCTCATTGTCGCTCATCTTACCCCCACCCTTCGACTTTCAATATTTGACTTGCACCAATTCATGGCACCCACATGTAGCGTGCACAAGCACCTAAAGTGACCCATAGTCCTTGCAGACTATGTGGAGTTGGATAAAGGAATAATAAAAAATGAAGAGACCATCAAACCATTGTAGGTTCAACTAGTTGTAGGATGGAGTAGATGCAATCCATGAACAAGGAAATGGATTCTAGGTTGGGGTCTCTTGAAATTGAAGCTCGTAATCATTATGTGAAAACCCAATATGGAAGGTAGAGTCCTCGACCACCCTAAATGTCCATTGCAACAAGATCAATAACATTTGTATTGATCTTTCTACCACCCAGAGGAGATAGGAGTCGTGGGAAGATATTACTACCCCACCCATGGCCTACCCAACATTAGAAATGGAAGAAGACAAGGAAAATGATGATGAAGCCTCTCTGGTGGGATCTTCATAAGCTAGTGGTGCCACTATGGTACTAGAATTCCACGGTTCCTTTGTTGTAGCTAGTTTTTCTTTTGTAATTATAATATGTATTACAAAGTTTGCTTGGTATTACATCAATATGTCAAAATCTACACTAGCCAACCCCAATGTGAAAAGGTTAGATGTATGCCTAGTGTTTGCATTGCTATTGTCATATGACAATGCAAATTCCCCTACTATGATATTAGTTTTTTATAATTGAGCGATTCTAGATTTCTTAAAATATTAATACAATTACTTGTTTTTGTTATTGTATATTGGTGTTATTGTATGTTGGTGATCTAGCGGGAATTTGGATTGATTATTGTGATAATGATCCAAGTTCAAATTATGGCATGCATGCTTCCCTATGTAGGTTTTGTTGGATGTGATTATTAATTATATTAAATATTTTGATAAAATTTTAAAATAGATTATTATACAGCACTTAAAAAAACCAATAAACTCTATTTTTTCCTAAAATATATGAGGATATGAATCAAACTTCATTTCAAATTTACCATATTTATAATTTATTTAAAATATATAATGTACTAGCATATTCACATTCACATCCATGAAGACTATAAATAGAATTTTCACACTAGAGTATACGTAGAATAATCATTGAAGTTGGGGCTAAATTAGTGTCTTGTAATGTTGCTATTGTATATTGACATTATCTTTAAAAAACACACAACCTTACCCATCTAAACGATGTTTATCTCCCTACCTACAGTCGGCTACTTAGCATTTCCTACCCAAGCGAACATATGGGATAAGATCAGATCTTATCCACTACCTGTTGTCTTTATCATGCAATCGACCCCACCTTACCATTTTGTTTCATTATACAACTTATCCTTATCTCATTTCATTTAACTTCCTACCTCAGTTCATCAAACCCTTTTGATTTGTCAAGGAAATCGTTGGTTATCGAAGAAGCTACAATCCGCAACACCCCACCAGTTAAGAGAGTTTTAGTCACCTTTGAACCGTCCTAGTCCTCTCTGTCTGAAGTGTTTATACACGCATTGAAGCTTTGTGGAAACCAAATTGCTCAGATTCACAACAATGCTATGGAATGCAAGATGGTAAATTTTTAATAAAATCCGAAAAGACCAAGATTGCATAGAAAAAGACTGTAGTTCAAATGTATTCTGGCTCTTCTTCTTGCCATATATAAATTACCAATTCGGGACCTGACTTGTCTCTCTTAAAAAATAACAAATTATGCTGAAGCCTATTCAAACGTCGTCATGTATGGTATGCCCTGCTACATCTACCTTTCCTGGGACCTTGATGGGGTTCAAGGAAAGCGTGAATCATGTTTTGGCTAAAGGGATGTGCATTTCCATGGGTTACTCGACCATTGCAGCAATCGGGTGCCCTTATTTTGGTCTTAAAACATTCAGGCAAATGCATCTACATCTACAGACAGGGAAGAAGAAGCAGAAGCAGGAGGCAAGAGGATCAAGAGCGGTGGCACATGCTTCTCTTGTGGACCAACCGGTCTTGTGGGTTGGACGTCTCTGCCTTTTCTATACGCTCCTCAAGGTGGGAATTGCAGGTCCTCAAGCGAATTTTTTATCAGGTGGGCTTTAGAATTCATTGTGTTGTTATCCTACAATCAGTTTTCCCCTAATCAAGTTTCCAAGGCCTGTATAGGTACGCTCTGCTTTCTCTTCTGAGCATAGAGGTGAATTGATAGACTTATATCTTCGCACCCTTCACATTTCTTTTGGGGGAGTTGATGGGTCACCAGTACTGCTATAAGCAATCATAAACAGATAGGTTGTGACAATTGAAATTTCATAGGCGATTGGGCTGGAACTCTCCAGCCTAGCCATGGTAAGAACACGTGTGCCTAATAAACACAGCCTCTAGAGTCATGTTTAAACCCCAAGCTTGGCCAACTCAAAATCAAATCATATTCTATACCTATATACTTGTATCTACTATAGAAGTCCCTGAAGAAATAGGTATTGTTCATCTTCAACTTCATTCTTCTTACCTATCTGTATTTTATATTCTCTTTTTGCAGAGTTTTGGGATTGGTCCATCTGACTGTTGCATAGTGCAGTTTTTGTGAGCTGGTTCTGATATTACTGATATTCATTTTATTCTTTTGGCTGTTTACACTTTTTCCTCATGGGTTATGTTGTAATTCTATGGTTTGTTGTAGTGTAGGTGTTAAGGATGTGAAATGGATGCCCAAATGGCTTAAGAGTATCATTCCTACTGGCTCAGGTACACGAGTTTCCTTCCACTAGATAACAACGCAGAATAATCTGGTTAAATTGCATTTTACTAGATATGCATTATAGAACAATTTGGACATGTAAAGATGTAGAACTGTTCATAATCGTACTTTTCGACATCATGTGCTATGCCTAACAATTGCAAAACACATCTTTAGTAGGATTAATATTCGTGACATGGCTGTTTTCACAATTTTTTAATGATTCAACATGCATTTCAGAAAACTCTGGCAGACTTTTCCATCTTGGAAGTGATGTCCTTTGTCAAAATTGTTCTTTTGTCTTTTGCTGTCTTTTCTAAGTAGCCTTGATATGCGTTTGGAACTGCGTGGGAATTTGAATTTGATATGCATTGTTGTGCAGTTATTCCCTGACTCGATGTGCTTGCAGTACTATTTCAGAAATATTTGGAATTGACATGCATTTTAGATCTGTGGGAACATATTTTTAGAACTTTTAATGCATTTTAGGAATCTCTGGGAAGTTAATTTGGACTTTGTCTGCATTGAAGCACTACCTGGGTACATGTTTCCTCAAAGCATTGTTTTTTCATCCTATTCAATATGAATTATGGATCTGGGCAAATTTGTATGGGTTGCATTGCATCATAGAACTATGCAGGCATTCTATTTATACAATGTAGATTGTCAGGACACATTCTTCTGAAGATGCAATTCATTTTTGGCTACAACTATCTTGGCGTCTTTCTTGAATTTCATATGCATATATCTGAGATTTGTGTTAGGTTATCCAGCACATTTCCTGGATTTCATGTGCATTTGAACTATCTAGGTAAATATTCTTGTCCTTGAGATGTGCACTGGACTGTGCAGAAACTCAAGCAACCAATGACGGAAGGAAGATGGTGCGTAAATGGCATGTTACAACAAAGGGAACACTCAAACGAAGCTACAGGGTGCCAATGAAATCAGAGGGTCGTCGACTTCTAAAGGCAATTGCTTCCCTTCTATCAGATGATGATACCTTTAGGGATGCCACATCTCACAAGGCAGGATGCCCACTAAACATTTTTCCGAGTTAAAGTGCCCAATCATGATTCATTTATTTTTGTAAAAATTGGGTTTGATTCCCTTTATTCATACATTTCCTATGTGCAGGGCTGCCAAATCCGAAGAGAGAATGCCCATGGAGAGACTGTGTGTTGTAACAATGTTAGGGCACTCTTTGATGAACTTCCTACCCCACATTTGGTAGTAGAGATAACTGCCTTCCCGGCTGGGCCTCTATCTGAGTCAGACTATGTGAAGGCTGAGAAGATTGAGAGGGTTCTGCGAACTGGAGCTTCCATATGAAAGAAATTTCTCTTGATTTAACTTTTCAAGCAAACCCTATCATACCTTCTTCCACATTGAGCTCTGTATATAGCACATTATGTTGTTTGTCCATTTACTCATGTATAGAGGTTTTTAGCATATACCACTGGTGCATAACACAAGCATTTGCTTGTTTGAATGCAGAAATGGGTCTGTACATCACTAGGATTACTTTTTTGAAAATAGATTTATGGTTGACATCACAAGCCTTTTGGTTGGTTGGTTGGCCGACTACAGAATTGGTTCAATTGTAATATTCTTTCAAGAGATTGTCCACAGTGCAATTGTGGATGCCAGATTTAATTTTGTTAAGGGTGGATGTATGCTTTGTATGGGTGTGATTGATTCGGTTAGAGATGGATCAGGGGACGAAGCTGGGACTGGTTCTTCAAGTGCTTCTTCAAACACTTAACATTCCTCAAAAGGATAGAACAATCAAGAGGTTGCTGATTGGCTTGGCTACTTTATTAAAATTCTTGTATATATTGTTTTATCTATGCCTCTATGATGCCCTCCATCAAAATGAAGATAATTTGTTATAATGTGTACGATATGGTCTTGAATAAATGGTATAATAAAAAACACAGGGTTTCAAGAACAAAGAGAACTAAAATGGTGTAAAAGAAAGAACTACCTTTCTACATGCTATCAGTCAAACTAGTCAAGTCCTTGTGATCTGTATAAGATAAAATAGTACTGCAAAAAGGCAGTTGGAAACTTGGATCCTTGTACAGTGACTACAATGAAAGGGTTTCAGAACTTATTTTCAAGATAAAATCTCAAGTTTAGCTTAGATTACTTGAGAAATCGAACTCGGGAAGATTTGGCATGAATGAGTACTTCTCATAAAAATTGCCGGTTGGGCTAAACAAATGATAAGCTGTGAACCTTAGAGAAAACTGTCCATGTTTATAAGTTTGGATTTCATCATTCTGAAAGAACAGTGACAGTTACGAAAAGTTAATATGTATTTGAGCTCTGCACAGGAGCAGACTAGTAGTCTTGCTATTCTAATTTCTGACACCCACATCATAGTGACCCCTTCAATTCAAACATGGTATGCAGTTTGTATGGGAGACAATTAGATAGAATTGCCTGCAATTTTTTTCCCTTGAATATGATACTTATATTTATTGGAAAAATTACACATACATTCTCAAGACTCCCTGCTAAGCTCAGGTTGAGACACCGGGATAATCATACCCTGGTTAGACCCAAGGGACAGCCTCATATTTAGCATTCCATACATCAATTATCTTGGTGTAACAAACAAAATCTCAGCATGAAGAGCACACAAACCAAAAGGATCAAAAAGCAAATATGGGTGTTGCCCAGAATCCAGACATACAGTGTCAAAATGCAAAGTTATGCTCTTAATAGGACAACGATATTAAATAAGACAAGTAACAAATGAACCATGTGATCTAGATGATTCCACATTGGGTGGTTTTGTGCCTCACCCTGCGATTGCTGCTCTCACAATATTCATGCTCCACTCCCCTTGTTCTCTTGAATTTCCTTCCTAGATAGGGAAGGTGGGCTAGCCTCCAACATTATTCACCACCTGAGGTTTCTTTGCAGCCGATTGTCTATTTGAAGCTCCCATCTATTTCTCTGGTACCCTGGGGTGTTCTCAACTGTTAGATTGTCTGCTCCAGGATCAGCCCAGTTTTGATCTTTACTCCTCTGGGTCTGTTGCTGTTGAAGAGGGGGCTCTTTGCAAATGGTGCAGGGGACGGACCCCCAGTGTTCCAGGAGCTTGATCAGGTGATTCAACTCTTGTTTCACTTTATTTGCTTCTAGTCTACAGAAAACATGAGTGAATTACAGCCCTTTGAAAATAAAAGTTGAAACCAAGCCGAGGGGTAGCCCCATTGAAAATCACATGATTGGGGTGCTTCCAAATGCAGTAGAATTATCTACACCCTTAGCAATTGCCAGGCAGTGTAAAAGGTGACTAACCATGGCTTAGTATATCCTACCAAAGCTGCTAACTAGCTTAATTATGTACACTGTTAGGGTTTGGCACAATACAGATCGAAGAGCAGGCTGATTTGGCTAAGGGGGAGTACCGGAACAAGTGCAGATTCGTTTCCTCCTTTTGACATAAAAGACACTAGAGGAAACCCACTTCCATTTTACCGAGCTCATCTCTGGTAGCATGGCCTTGGTGCAGTGGCCACTGGAAACCATGAAAAATGTGTTTCAGGGTTCTAGCAGAGCTTTCCACTATGTTGTAAATCTTGCCGACCACTTGGTAGGCAATGCCCAACATCTCATCTCTTTATTGACCATGTTTTCCAGCCCAGATGGGCCCTGAAAGCAATTGTTCATATGGGCAGCAGAGATGGATAGAGTCAGGACTGGTTTGGAAAATTTCCAGGTCCGATCTCTTCAGCTGGTCTCATGGATTTTCATTGCCAATTGAGGAAAGAATTCAGATATTCTCTGAAGAATTAATTTATCTGTGGATTTAAGATTGTATTTCTGTTTCAGTTCTTCCAAGTGCATGAAATCGTGTCTTTGATACTTGCTGTCTCTTATATCTATATTAGATTGTATGACCTTTCTTGAAGTCATATCTGTTCAGTATTCTATTTGAAATTATCCACAGCTATCTTCTTAGAGTTGCCCATTTATTCTTTCACCCACTTTACAAGACATCAAGTATTCCTTTGACCTTTTTACAATGCTCTACCTCATACCCAAGTATTTATTTCGCCTTTTTACAATGTTTTTAGCCGTACCCGACACCAAGATATTGAAGTTCTTTGTTTAAAACTATGGTTTGGGATTCTAAGAAGCAATTCCCAAAAGGATTTCAAGGCAAAAATAGAAAAAATCAAACAAGAGTCAACTGCATGCATGCATTGAGGTAGGGTTAAGCTTAAATTCATTTTACCCGTGCTTACATAAGTTATGATATTGAAAGGTAAGGATCTTACTTCCCAGTGGTGTAATAGAACTTTAAAATGGTAAACTCCAAAATGGTAATAGTAACTGCTTTTGAAGGGTATCCGGATTTCGATTTGGCTTGCTTGAAAATTAAAATCTGTAAACTGGTACGTTAAAATATACTACACAAGGCATGTAACTTAAACAAGTTTGTAGAGTCTTGTTATTTGTGTTTTCACTTTTACTTGAACACTTCACCCATTATTAAAGTTCAAAATAAATAATAAGATTGTTAATAAAGGTTGCATAATAGTTTTTCCAGTAAGTGTGTGAAAATTGCAAGGAATTGACAAAGAAATTTCCTATATTTGTACTTTGGGGAAGGTTTGTAAATTTATCTCTATCAAGTATTGATAATGGCCATCAACATTTTTTGGAAAACTTTGACAAAGAGATTACATGGATTTTTAATGAAATCCATTGCATCTTATGCAAACTCATTCAGAAAGAGAACATTTAGGGCTAACTGTGGCAAGGCTGCACTTGGTTAGATTTTATATGCATTAATAAAATGCTTAATGTATTTTATAAAAATAAAAACCATAAAGGATTTTGTAGCATTGAGTTTACTTCTCTTTTAGTTTAACCTACAATTGTTTAGAATTCGTATTTATATGATTTGCTAGAAGTGATTTTATTTACCATTTATCTTTTGTGAAACTGTTAGGATGGATTTGATCCAGCAAATTGCTTGGAAGTGCCTCTAATTTCTGTATGTTCTGCATTTGACAATCATTGAAAAGCTTTCATGCTTTGTGGGACATCTTTGGCTTGTCACTGTTATCTATGTGATGTTACAAACTATCTTGCGACAATGCCATCTCTCTATCTTGAGATTTCCTTCACATTAATACTCTTCTTCTTCTTAACATTGGAGATAAAACTACTTCCTAAGAGTGCAAGTACAATGTCCCTAAACTATTTATTCTCTAATCTTTCTTGGGATGGTTTTGTATCATACAATCTAAGTCTTAATAGTTTTGTTTATTGTTACTTTCCACTTTTATATATATATATATATATATATATAAACCATTTCTCTACTATCCTAATATCGATAGAAGTTATAGGTTGGAGCTCCAAAATAGTGTCTTTCACAAATACCAAACTACATTTCAAAACATGACTTTTATACGAAATTTATTTACATCAAAATACTTTAGTATTGTAGTTGTACACTTGCAAGAACATCAAAAGGAAGTAGCAAAATATATATATATATGTGTGTGTGTGTGTGTGTGTGTGTGTGTGTGTGTGTGTGTAAAAACCGTTTCTCTACTATCCTAATATCGATATAAGTTATAGGTTGGAGCTCCAAAATAGTGTCTTTCACAAATACCAAACTACATTTCAAAACATGACTTTTATATGAAATTTATTTACATCAAAATACTTTAGTATTGTAATTGTAGACTTGCAAGAACATCAAAAGGAAGTAGCAAGGTGTTGAAATTTAAGAAGGATGAGAAGATTACTTTGATGGCCACTTTGGATTGGTTTGAAATGTATACGTTATTGAAACAAAAGAAGCTTACTTGGAAAAATCTTTCATAATGATGACAAAGATACTTAAATGTCTAGTTTTAACCTTTTAATCTTGCCCACATCCATCAACTCTCCTAAGAGTCCCCATTTCTAGCATGTTCCACAATCACCACAAATGCTTATTAATCTTTCATAATCAGGGATGATTTTAGGGGCTAAATTTCGCTCATGGGCTAATTTTCCATGGTTTTTCCCAAAAAATGATTCGTTATTCTAAAACTTATTCGCCCAAATTCTATAGAATACAATTATTTTACCTTAACAATTGCCAAAATTTTATACAAACTATATAAAATCCTTAGAAATTTGAATATTTTTACAAAAATATCGCCAAACATTTTATAGTTGGCATATGAATGATTAGTAAGATTCGCCAAGATTTCTACATTTTAAAATAAATTTTCATCCTTAAAATCATCCATGCTTTCATTCTAGTTCTAACAACATTTATAATATTATTAGAAGCATTTGTAACATTTTTGGTATCTTAAACATTCAAAAAAAAATTCCTTATCAATGTAGGATCATAAGCTTCCTCTAATGTCATGCATATGTTCTTAGATTATTTGTCAAGAGTGGTGAATTAGTTTGTTGTCTCTCCTCCTTACCAATATGATGTACTAAATTTGAATTGCAACAATAGATTCGGCTGCATATGTTATAAACTGCTCTAGGATGCCATTTTGATATCTAAAATGTATGCTCTTTCCCTATAATTTTGTCCACACAAGAGGTGATGAGGTATCTAGTTAAATTGTTGGATGATAATGAGAAAATTATGGGTACATGATATAACAAGTATAAATGTCATATTTTTTATTTGTGGAAGAGTGCAATGTTGACATATGGTTTTTTAGTTTCTCTGACACATTATTGATTGAAATGAAATTGGATTTAAGTTATGATAGAGATATTGGTGCATAAGCAACTCTCAAATCTTAGTAATCGTGTAGGGATCACAACGTCTTATATGTAAGCCACATTGAATATTCTAAAGGTCAGCTCACCAAAATAGATCTAAAACTTATTGCTACTACAATGAACCTATGCTTGATTGTGTGGCTATCTTTTGTATTTTTGGTGCTTTAATGGAAACCAAAACACAACATTCAGTTTCTTTGACTACCATAACATTAAAAATAAAATTAGAATAGCAAAGACACATTAGAGCACAGTAAAAAAAATGCCCTGGGATATTATGGAGATAACAATATAAATTACAAAGTTGTCCAAGCTTGTTACCAAGCTATGAGACACTATGGTGTTTTACAATCCAAAACAAAATCTCTCTCTCTCTCTCTCTCTCTCTCTCTCTCTCTCTCTTTGTTATGTTCATATCTCCTCCACACTCACTTCTTGTACTATGGAACAACAATGGTAGCTACAGAAAGTAAATCCTTCCCCTCCTACTAGGTTTTTGATAGCTAGAATTAGGGTTAAGTTTAGGGTTTCATAAACCTCTTAGAATCTTCATGAGTTTCTAGAAGTCTCTAGTGGGTTCCCATACATTACCATCTTATGTGTGAATGATGATGAGCTTACTTAGTTTCCACTTGGACCTGCGGGGAATAATTGGATGGTTACCTTGTGGAGGGCATAAATTTTGCATACAAGTAGCAATTGATGAAAATGAACCACCGTTGGAAAGCTATCAACTTGTAGCATATAGTGGGGACCTTTAGGACATATGTATTCAAGGTATGAAACCCCACAATTCCATTCCTTTGACTCAAATTGAGGGATTTTCAATGTTGGTATGTTAGTGTAGTGTTTAGGATCTTACCCAAACTGACACTTTTAGGTCCCAAAATCTATCTTTCCCATTCTGAAGCCTCAATAAATTCATATGGTAACAATGCAGATTCATTTGGATCATCCCTTCCCATTGTGGGAGATTTTTGGTCTCCAAGGGTTTTGGTTGTGAAGGAGATGAAACAATTCTCCAACTTTCTCCTTGGAGTACCATTTGGCCTTCGCTAGTAGTTGTCCTTTCATTCTCACTTGGAAAAATTATTGTTGACCCCTTCTGGTCATTCTAATCTTCTTCTACAAAATCATATCCTTTGGTAATTTTATTTGTTCATCCGGTACAAAATCTTATATGAAATCTAAGACTTGCCCCCCTTCATCCTCATCAAGCATGAATGGCTCATAGAATTTAGGTTTTCTACTAAGTAGATGTGCATATAAGGTGGAATAATGAGTCCATATCTCAGGGCCTTGATTTTCTTTCTTGATCCTTGTAACCTTTCCTTATTAAGGTGCAACCAAATTCTATCTCTTACTTGGAAGGTATTTTCAACCCTATATTGATCATGGTTGGCCTTGTAATTCTCCTGATATTTCTTCAGTTTCCCCTAAACCTGTAGGTGTATCTACATAATCATATCTATGAACTTCTTTTCTTTCAATGCGTCACTTGTTGTTGATGCCTCTGCTTCAAAATATCCATATGCAATACCCAATGGTGAGGGTGGAAAATATCCAAAACATATTTCTAAAGAGGACTTACAAGTGGAAGTGTGGATGATCAGGGGATCAAATTTTGCTCAAAAAATCAAAGTGCTCAGAATCGCTTCAAACTGGACGAGAGAGTAGGCCTCGTCGTTGCGAACCCAACGCAACTCGTTTCGTCTCAAACGGACGTCGGGAGCGAGAGATATTGTGCTCTGTTCATAAAGTCAAACAGGCAAAAAAAAATGATGTTGACTGTACAGTCCGTACAGTCCGTATAGGATGACGTGGCAGGTCCGTATGACCATACGCTGACATGGAAGAAATGACGTGGCATATGATGATTGGCAGGCATGGTCGAATCAGACTACGACACGTGGCATGTCGTTGGTTAATGGTAAGGTGCCACGTGGCCCAATCATGGGCTACCACATGGCACCCCTTTATTGGATATTGGTTTATTGTCAAAATGTATTGGAGTCCGTGGGGTTCGACCCCCGGACCTCCCCACCATGTAAAGTCTTCACCACATCCGCCCGACCATTGTACCGTCGATTGTTCCTTATTACATATGTGTGTTTTATTTTATTTAAGTTCACATATCATTGTATATGGCAGAAGGTCGGGCCAGGGCTTAGCCCCGGCCCGTGGTTTTGTTCCAAAACATATGACCAGTGGTAATATTGCGCGCAAGGGTTATGACGGGATGGAGCCCCTGGTCGCATGTGTTTATATATATTGCATACGGAGTGTATTACAAACAAGCCATGTGACCACACGAAGGGCGCAGAGGGGCTTAAGTTTGGTTTCAAACGGTTGGCAACGGTTAAAGCCCGAGGTCATATTGTAACTCCCCATGTGCCCAGGTGCTAGGCGGTTAGGGGCTGGCGCGCCCATAACCGTCCTACAGTTTGCACCGTTGGCGCAGTTGCGCCCGGTGCTGGGTGTTTACGCTATTTATTGCGTGTGTGCCAGGTTCACTGGACAAGGGTGTGTTTTGTAGATGCAGAGACAGCAAGCTTAAAGGGGGGACTTCCAGGAGGCCTAACTTCTTCATTTTTCGACTGATTGAGGTGCCGAAAAAGCCCAACTAGGGGTTTTTGGATGCTCTGAAGCCATTGGAGCAGTCGGTTGGTCAATTTGAGCATTGTAAGGCATGTTTTTGAGCACTTTGAGCAATTAATAATAATGATCCATTGGAAGTTGGACCAGGAGATGTATCCCAAGAGAGGGGTGAACTCCTTTATCAATTGTTGTGTTTTATGTGCTTATGTTCATTAATTATGTTGTTGTCTATGTGTATTTTGCATGAGTAATCCCTTAATTTATGTGTTGCAAAATTGATCCATTTGTTTTTAACACATAACATTTACATTGCAATAATTTCAAGATTTTCAAGTCTTCTTCATTTTTAGATCAAGTTGGTATCAGAGCACTGGTTTTTGAAGACTTGATTGTTTGCAAGTTTTGTTTCTGATGCTCACAAGGTTGAAACTCACA
>ML779514.1:496892-530340 GCA_009831015.1 Picea engelmannii | reverse complement strand
TCGAGGTATGTTTGAGGATGTTCGTTGTGTGCCACAAGTAAACCTAGCAATCGAAAGTTGGGTTTGTATACTCCACTTCCAGTTCCTTCTCGACCTTGGGAAAGTATTTCCATGGATTTTGTAGGTGGTTTACCTATGTCGAGGTGAGGACATGATTATCTTTATGTTGTGGTTGATCAATTTAGCAAAATCTGTATTTTGATGCCTTGTTCTGAGCAGGTAACAACAGAACAAACGACACAGTTGTTCTTTCAAAATGTTTGGGTGCATTTTGGATTGCCTAAGTCCATTATTTCTGATCGGAATTCTCGATTTGTTGGAAGTTTTTGGTCGAGTTTATGGGCACTCATGGACACCAAACTTAAAAAGAGCACAGATTTTCATCCGCAAACAGATGGTCAGACAGAGGTGGTAAATCGTACGGTGGTGCATCTTCTTCATGCTTATTGTAGCAAGCATCCTAAACTTTGGGATGAACATTTACACTACATTCAGCATGCGTACAATCGAGCTAAGCACTCTTCGACACAAACGTCGCCATTTGAAGCATGTTTTGGCTATTTTCCCAAGTCTCCTTTAGATTTTATCTTTGGGAAAGATATTGTTGTCGATGGTCAATATGACATTGATAGGGCAGAGAAGTTCATTGAACAAATTCAGTCGATACATCAAGTGGTGCAAGAGCAGTTGGAAAAGAGTCAGGTTAAGTACAAGACGAGACATGACAAGCATCATGTTGATCACAATTTCCAAGTTGGAGATGAAGTTTGGCTTTACATCAGCAAGGAGAGGCTTAAAGGAGAAGGTAAAAAGTTGAAACCGATTCGATATGGTCCTTTCAAGATTATCGACAAGATTGGTAACAATGCTTTTCGTTTAGATTTGCCTCCTTATATGCAGATGTATGCAGTTGTTAATGTTGAGAATTTGAAGTTGTATGAGCCTCCATTGATTGATGATCAAGGAGAGCATGTTCATATTCCTTCCATAGATGATTTTTCTCCAAAGTATCTTACATAACTGCAGGAAGACACCATCCTTGACAGGAGAATGCGAACTTCAAAACGAGGAAATGTGGAGTATCTTCGAGTTGGTCTTAAAGGGACGAATCCAAGAAAGGCCAAGTGGATTGAGGTTGGAAGGGTGAGGGAACTATACCCTCATCTTTACATAGACTGAAAATAGTCTTTTGGAGGTCCAAAAGCTTCCCAATGGGGAGGTGTGATCAGGGGATCAAATTTTGCTCAAAAATTCAAAGTGCTAGGAATCGCTTCAAACCGGATGAGAGCACATGCCTTGTCGTTGCGAACCCAACGCAACTCGTTTCGTCTCAAACGGACGTCAGGAGCGAGAGATATTGCGATCTGTTCATAAAGTCAAACAGGCAAAAAAAAATGATGCTGACTGTACAGTCCGTACAGTCCGTACAGGATGACGTGGCAGGGTCGTACGACCGTACGTTAACATGGTAGAAGTGATGTGGCATATGATGATTGGCAGGCATGGTCGAATCAAACTGCAACACGTGGCATCTCGTTGGTTAATGGTAAGGTGCCACGTGGCCCAATCATGGGCTGCCACGTGGCACCCCTTTATTGGATATTGGTTTATTGTCAAAATGTATTGGACTCTGTGGGGTTCGACCCCCAGACCTCCCCACCATGTAAAGTCTTCACCACATCCACCCGACCATTGTACCGTCGATTGTTCCTTATTACATATGTGTGTTTTATTTTATTTAAGTTCACATATCATTGTATATGGCGGAAGGTCGGGTCGGGGCTTAGCCCCGGCCCGTGGTTTTGTTCCATAACATATGGCCAGTGGTAATATTGCGCGCAGGGGTTACGACGGGATGGAGCCCCTGGTCGCGTGTGTTTATATATATTGCATACAGAGTGTATTACAAACAAGCCATGTGACCACACGAAGAGCGTGGAGGAGCTTAAGTTTGGTTTCAAACAGTTGGCAACGGTTAAAGCCTGAGGTCATATTGTAACTCCCCATGTGCCCAGGTGCTAGGCGGTTAGGGGATGGTGTGCCCATAACCATCCTACAGTTTGCACCGTTGGCACGGTTGCGCCCGGTGCTGGGTTTTTACGCTATTTATTGCGTGTGTGCCAGGTTCACTGGACAAGGGTGTGTTTTGTAGATGCAGAGACAGCAAGCTTGAAGGGGGGACTTCCAGGAGGCCTAACTTCTTCATTTTTCGACCGATTGAGGTGCCGAAAAAGCCCAGATAGGGGTTTTTGGACGCTTTGAAGCCATTGGAGCAGTCGGTTGGTCAGTTTGAGCATTGTAAGGCATGTTTTTGAGCACTTTGAGCAATTAATAATAATGATCCATTGGAAGCTGGACCAAGAGATGTAGCCCAAGAGAGGGGTGAACTCCTTTATCAATTGTTGTGTTTTATGTGCTTATGTTCATTGATTATGCTGTTGTCTATGTGTATTTTGCATGAGTAATCCCTTAATTTATGTGTTGCAAAATTGATCCATTTTATTTTAACACATAACATTTACATTGCAATAATTTCAAGATTTTCAAGTCTTCTTCATTTTTAGATCAGTGGACAACCCTATTATAGGAAAGTTGTATGTAAATCGGATTTTCATTCCAGGTCCTTGGATGCTTTTGATTGTAGCCTCTCAAAAGTTGAACCAATTTTCTATTCATTACCTCCATTTACCCACCAATGTGCCAGTGAAAGGCAATGGTTTTTTTTCAATTTAGTCTCCAACTTCTCCTATAATGAAGACTAAATTTCTTGAGAAATATAATATCTCGATATGAAATGATTCTCTTTGGGACCCCAAATTTCACCCAAACCATATCAAAGAACGAACTTGCAACTTCTTATATTTTGATGGTCTTCTTACAAGCCATCAAAATGCACATGTTAGTCAATCCATGGACTACCACATATAGATAGTCATGCCCTCTTCTTGTCCTCGACAAACCTCCAACAAATTCCATGGATATATTTTTCCATGGCCTTGTAGGCACTGTAAGTGGACTATATAGTCTTTGCTTCATGTTACTAAGCTTGTTGCTACAACATAATATACAACCTCCTATAAACCTAACTATTTATTCTTTTATCTTGAAGCAATAAACATACCTCTACAAGGTGTTGATGTTTTGGGAGTTGCAGGAGGAACTTTCCTCTAGACAACCTTTCTTAGAAGAGAAGAAGATTTCGAAAGTCCAGGAAGACCATTGAACAACAAAAGAATACCCCAGAAGAGAAGTCAACCCACAAGGAAAAGAATAAAGTGAAAATAAGATCCGCAGAGAAGAAGTCATCCCAACCATGTGACTTGAAGACTATAAATAAGGAAGACGTCTAGCTCATTTGGACACACACACTCACTCTCTCATGAAGAAGAAGGCACAAGTCTAAGGAGGAGAAGAAGAAGACACAGTGCAACAATATCTGAGGTTCTTGGTTATTCTTGGTGGTGGCTTTCTCTTGTGCATTATCTCTCTGAGGAGGTGTGCTCTAGTTGTATGGTGTTGTTGTTGCAGCAGGGAGCACTAGCTTGTGCGCTAGCCTAGTGCTATTGTTTCTTTCTTGTCTATTTCTCTTGATAGCTAGTGTATGGTTGGAATATTATGGATGGAATCTATCTAAGAAAGGTTGTTGGGTTTTTCCCAGGATAAATCTCTTGTGTACTCTTGTCTATTATTTATGTTGTTATTATTGTTCAGTCTATGATATAACTGTTAATGTTAAAGGAATAAAAGAACACTGGTAACACTATTTCTCTATAAGTAAAGAAAATCTAACATGGTATCAGAGTTGGTTACCTTCAAGACAATTTAATAGATAGGAGGAAGATCTTGAAAACTGTAGTTGCAACATTTTTTTTGTCAAGATCATTGAGCACTAGTTCCAAGATGTTGGGACTAAAACCACCATGGAGCATTTCTCCCTACCCTAGCGCACCCCTTGCAACACTATGTTTGCAGTTCTAGTGAAAGTCAAAAATTGGAAATTTTTCAGTCCTAGGGTTTCTACCAGCGAAAATGTCTACTAGTATGAGAGTTGAAGATAGATTGGATGGAGCAGATAACTTCAAATCCTGGAAGCATAGGGTACTCCTCATTCTATAAGAGAATGAACTATTGGATCATGTTAAGAAGGTGCTTCCAGAACCTGGAGAAGAAGAATCCAACACAAAGTTTAAAAGGAATGAATTCAAGGCCAAGAGGATCTTGAAAGACTCGATCAAGGATCAAGATCCTCTTATACCAAATGCATCAAAAATAAAGACATTGAAGGAAATGTTTGATTCCCTAACCAGACTCTATGAAATCAAGAATACCAGTCGAAATCTTACACTAAGGCATCAACTAAGAAACGTAACAATGAACAAGTCAAAGACAGTCTCCAACTATTTCATGAGGATCTCACAGATCAAATACCAGTTAGCAGCAATTGGAGACTCCATAGACAATGTTAAACTTGTTACCACCACACTCAATGGATTGCCTTCCTCTTGGGATCCATTTGTCCAAGGAAATTGCCCAAATTTGACAAGTTATGCTCAAATTGCACCCAAGAGAAATATAGATTAATATCCAAATCACAGAAAACGAATGATGATGAAAATCAAGACCTTGTTTCTCATGTGAAGAAGAGAAAATAAAGGGAAGATGTCAGTCTAAAGAAATCAAAGAAACCTCGCTACAAGAAAGATACTTCAAGGATCAGATGCTACAGTTGCAAGATGGGACATTATGCAGTGCAATGTCCTCGTAGAAATGAAATGGGAAAGAAGAGGCATCATGCACGTGCAACAGATACCAAAGATCGTAAGGAGAACGATGAAGAATATGTATTTTTCTCAGCACTCACTGGGACTATCACTCAAGGAAGTGATGCTTGGCTTATAGATAGTGGTTCTTCCAAGCACATGACCAGATTCAAAATTTCTCTTTCAAATCTAACAGAAAAGGGTTCATCCCTTCAAGTGGAGCTTGGAGATGATTCCAAGCATGCAGTCAAAGGAGTTGGAGAAGCCTCCTTACGACTTGATTCAGGTAATCCCATTTCCATTAAAGATGTTTTATTTGTACAAGGATTAAAGAAGAATCTTCTGTTTATTTTCGCTTTAGAAGATAAAGGTTTTAGGGTAGCTTTTGTGGATGGCCAAGTACTTATATGGCCTAAGAATTCAAACATTGATAAAGCTACTATGATTGGTGTCTGAGAGGGGTGACTATAAAAACTGAAGGGACACCAAGAACAAGCCCTTGTACACAATAGTGTGAGATCATGTGAGCTATGGCACTAGAGACTTGCTCACATAAATTATAGAGCACTACCGGTATCGATCAAGATGGTTACAGGTCTACCAGACATCCAGGTAGAACGTGATGGAGTATGCAAAGGTTGCGCACTTGGTAAGAATACCAAGGGAATATTTACTAACAGTGATAGTAGATCCAAAGGGGTCTTGGACATCATACACTCTGATGTATGTGGATAGACGACGATGCCATATTTAGGCAACTTTGTATACTATGTCTTATTCATAGATGATTATTCATGGAAGACATGGATCTACTTCTTGAAAGGAAAAGACAAAGTCCTCAACAAGTTTCAAGAATTCAAGGCTTTAGTTAAGAATATCTCTGAAAGGAAGATTAAGGTAGTGAGATTTGAAAATGGAGGTGAGTACACCTCAAATGAGTTCAAATTCTTTTGCAAAGAAGAAAGAATTAAGAAGGAGTTGACAACTCCCTACAACCCTCAACATAATAGGGTTGCAGAGAGAAAGAAGGCCTTGTACGAATTGAAGTAGGAACTTAGGGCATGGTATGCTAGGATAGATAACTACCTGATGAGCTTGGGATTTACCAAGGGTGATGTGAATCACAACATTTACTACAAGGTTGAGAGTGGTTTTCCTTTGATCTTGGTCCTATATGTGGATTACATGTTTCTAACAGGTGATGAGAAGCTCATAGTTTGGTGCAAGAGGGATCTCACTTTAGAGTTCGAGATGGAGGATCTAGGTCTAATGCATTACTTCTTGGGATTGGAGGTTTGGCAGAGGCCAATTGAGATTTTCCTTTTCCAAGGAGAATATATTGTTGAGATCCTACAGAGATTCAGGATGATGGACTACAAGTCCATGGCCACACCTATGATGATAATTCTGGAGCTCTTGAGTGATTCATCTTCAAATTTGGTGGATCCCACAATGTACATATAGCTTATTGGATCCTTGATGTACCTGGTTAACACCAGGATGGACATATGATTTGCAGTAAACACCTTAATTCAGTACATGGTTGAACCTAGACATGTACACTGGATGGCAGCGAAACATATGTTGAGGTACCGATGTGGTACGATTGTATATGGATTGAGATATGTCTCAGGTGGAGATGTGAATTTGCAGGGATATATAGACTTTGACTGGGACGAGAGTGCAATGGACTGAAAAAGAACATCTGGATGTTGCTTTAGTTTGGGATCAGGTATGATCTCATGGTTAAGTAGGAATCAGACATCAAGGGCACTCGGTACAACAGAGGTAGAGTATATTGCAACTAGTGTGGCAAGTCATGAAGCAGTGTTGCTTCAAAAGTTGCTTGCAGGGATATTTGATCTAGAGTTGGAGCCAACTTTGATACATTGTAAGAATCAAAGTTGTGTGAAGATTTTAAAGAATCCTATCTTTCATGACAAGTCAAAGCACATAAAGATAAAATATAATTAAATCTGAGACATGGTGCAAAGAGGAGCTGTGGAGCTCCAGTACATGTCCATAGATGAAAAAATAGCATACATTATCACCAAGCCCCTATCTAGAGTGAAGTATGAATACTTCAGAGACAAGCTTGGCGTGATTCAGAATGTCCACCCTCATTGAGAGGGAGGTTTGTTGTTTCTCCTCCTACCGAATAACCCCTCTGGTGAAGGATTCCCTAGATTATTCATGTGAGGTGGCTGAGGGGGTAATGCATTGTTGGACCCGAAGAGAGAAGAAACATCACACGCATAGTCATGAGACTATGGTGGTGACTGTGTGTCACTTGACAGTAGTTGTGTGCTACTACGGTCGATGTGTCCCATTGGCAGTGACTGTGTGTCACTTGATAGTAGTTGTGTGCTACTACAGTGGATGTGTTCCATTGGCAGACACTGTGTGTCTCTAGACAGTATTTGTGTACTATTATGGTGGATGTGTTCCACTGGCAGTGATTGTGTATCACTGGACAATAGTTGTGTGATACTATGGTGGTTGTATACAACTGGAATTGATTGTGCATCGTTGGATAGTAGTTGTGTGCTACTACGGTGGTTGTGTACCACTGGCAGTGATTGTGTATCACTGGAAAGTAGTTGTGTACTACTATAGCAGTGGTTGTCTACCACTGGTGGTGGTTGTGTACCATTGGACAACAGTTTTGTACTACTATGGTTTGGCAACATATTGGATGTAATTGTAGTAGTTGTGTGCTACTAGATGATTGCCATGGAGACTACCAAATCGTTTGGGAGTAGTTGTGTGCTACTAGTTGATCGCAGCAATGTCATGGTGACCGTGACAGATTATTTGAGCTATCGATGGCATGGTAGTAGATGTGTGATACTAGTTGATTACAGAGTAGTTAGTGGACTACTAGATGAATACATCATGGAAAGATACCTCCCTAGCTAAGAGAGAGTGTTGTTGTTTTGCTAGCTATAGGAGGAAAGTTCCTCTAGACAACCTTTCTTAGAAGAGAAGAATATTCTGGAAGTCCAGGAAGACCATTGAACAATGGAAGAATACCCCAGAAGAGAATTCGTCCCAAAAAGGAAAAGAATAAAGTGAAAATAAGATCCTCGGAGAAGAATTCGACCCAACCAGGTGACTTGAAGATTATAAATAAGGAAGACGTCTAACTCATTTGGACACACACACTCACTCTCTCATGAAGAAGAAGATGCAAATCTAAGGAGGAGAAGAAGAAGACACCATGTCACAGTATCTGAGGTTCTTGGTTATTCTTGGTGATGGCTTTGTCTTGTTCATTGTCTCTCTAAGGAGGTGCACTCTAGTTGTATGGTGTTGTTGTTGTAGCTGAGAGAACTAGCTTGTGTGTTAGCCTAGTGCTAGGGTTGCCTGTTTCTCTTGAGAGCTGGTGTATGGTTGGACTATTGTGGACGAAATCTATTGAAGAAAGGTTGTTTGGTTTTTCCCCCATTTGGGGTTTTCCCAGGATAAATCTCTTGTGTACTCTTGTTTATTGTTTATGCTACTATTATTGTCCATTCTATGATATAATTGTTAATGCTAAAGGAATAAAATAACACTAGTAACATTATTTCTCTATAAGTAAAGAAAATATAACACAAGTTAGTCAGAATCTCTCAATTCCAACATGCCTAGCAACCTTGGAGGTATGAGCCTCCCTTATTAGTTGTAATCTATTTTCCTTTGGTACACAAAGCTTCCCCATATTTAGAATAATCCACCCTGGAGATGGTAATAAACATGTTCTTTTTCTTGTTGACCTTTTCGTTGTTGATACACTAATCCAGGATCTTTTCATCAAGTGACTTATAAAGAATTGCATTAAATGAGCATAAATTAAAGTGCACCATTAAAGAAGGAAAAGATCAATAACAAAGAGAAATAAGCATCAAATCTGAACACAAAAACTTGATAATGGAGTGTGTCCCTGGTGGACTACGTCTCCAGGTCCTGCTCTCAAATGGGTAGGCTTTTTCATTAACTCGGCAAAAGAATTTGGCAAAATACATAAGTATACATCATTCTGAAATCAAGCTACATAAATAATACTCAAATCAAAAAACAGACAGCACCACTGAATCTGTGGCATCGAATTACCCAAAAATGACTGTCTCCACGCCTCGATCCGACTCTGGCACTCCCAGGCCCAAGAAGAATTTTGTCTTGGTTTTCATGCCCTACAACCTGCAATAAATGTTGACGTACTCACCTTGAACTGCGTGTCCGACCATACGCATGCACGCCTCCCTCCTGAGCTCTGGGAGGATGCACCTTTTAAGTATTTTAATGGTCATTTTTTACAACACAGGGTCGTTGGCCCATTGGTATATGACACATATATTAATCCGTTGAAAGGGGGAAGGCCCCAGGGTCAAGCCCGCGAGCCTCCCCTTTTGGCTTGTTCGTTGCAATATATACATATATATGTCTTGTCAATTTCGATATATTTGGTGAAGCTTCTAGACGGGGTTCTATCTGCTAGATTGTGTCCGGATTTGGCATGGTCCCACCAGATTCAGTGAACTCACCAAATCCTATTTTTTTCAAACTTTCAGCCACGAGTTGTCATTGTGCATTTTTCCACTGCCACGTGGCAGCCTCCTATTGGACCACGTAATCCACTGCATCGTCATCCTGCCATGTAAGCTGCCAACTTGGCCTACCACGTCAGCGCCACGTCATTGTACAGATTATACGGACTGCCATGTGGTGAAATATCACTGGTCCACAAATTGGCCCAGAAATGCCAAATATGGGTAAACGTGGTAGCCTCTGGTGATGCCACGTCACCATGTTGATGTCAACATGAAACATGTCACTTTCTGCTCCTTCCACATGTGTTGTAGGGATGCTGACATCATTTGTACTGGTGTTGACGTCAACAGTACAAATGTTGACTCATCCCCCTACTGGCCGAGCTAGGTTGACCAAACTTTGACCGTGAATATATTTCAATCCACAACTACATTTGACGATCTGTTTGCGTCGTTATAAATCTTGTGACATGCTCTTCGTGATGATGTCATTTTTACTGAGTTTTGAGAACTTTAATTTTTTCCCCTTTCTCTATCTGCTAAGGCCACTCTAAGTGTCCTGAGTTGCTTCTGTGAGTTCTGAGATGTTCTTAGTCTTATCTAGATCCTTTTTGGATCACGCCTTCCCAGTGAGAGCTTTTTGGACCACCAAAATCTTTCATCAATCAACAGATAAGTGAGGGAAGAGTTCCCTCACCTTGTCCTTCTCAATCCACTTTGCCATGCTTGGATGTGTGCCCTTTAAGCCTACTCAAAGATAATCAACATCAACCATGTGTGAAGTCCTCATCCTTCTCTCCAGGATGATATCTTCCTTTAACTCATCCAAGTACTCAGGAGAAAACTTATCAACTAAAGGTATTGAAACTTCCTCATCCTGATCCATGATCATGGGAGGCTCAAAAAGTTTCAAGTTCTCTACATTTACAACTGAGTAAATCTGCATATAAGGTGGAAGATCCAGACGAAAAGCATTGGTACCACTTTTCTCCAAGATAGTGAAGGGTCCATAATGAATGGGCTTGAGTTTCTTTCCTTCACCCTTCAATCTCTCCTTGYTAATGTGAAGCCATACCCGGTCTTCAACCTGGAACTGATGATCAACCCCGTGCTTTTCATGCTGAGATTTATATTGTTCTTGACTTTTCTCCAACTATTCCCTGACTTCCTGGTGCACCTGTTGGATCCTATGGATGAACTTGAAAGCTCTGTCCTATGTTCTTTATTCATTTTCATCGGCATCTCTCCCATACATCAAGTCCAAAGGAACTTTAGGTAGGTACCCAAAACATGTCTCAAAATGCAAACACTGAGTGGAGGAATGTAAGGCTTGGTTGTAAGCATGTTGTACATAGGGTATTTGTTCATCCCATAATTTGGGATGCTTTTTGCAGTAGCCTCAAAGAAAAAGTACCATTGTTCGGTTTACAACCTTTGTCTACCCGTCGGTCTGTGGATGGAAAGCAGTGCTCCTATTCAATTTTTCATACATCATTCTCCACGAGCTTGTCCAAATATCCCCAAGGAATCGAGTATCTTGATCCGAGATAATGGATGTGGGTAGCCCAAAGTGAAACCAAACATACTGAAAGAAGAGATTAGCAGTCTACTCAACAATGATCTTCTTTTTACATGGCATCAAGATGCACATCTTGTTGAACCTATCCACTACAACATACAAATAGTCATGACCCCTCTCTGACATTGGTAAACCCCCTACAAAATGCATGGAGATACTTTCCCATGGATGGGATGGAACATGAAGTGGTGAGTATAGCCCCAGTTTTCTATTAGTGGGATTGCAAGTAGAACACATCACACACCCCTTTACATATTTAGTTACAATTGATTTCATTTGAGGCCAGTAACAAAACCTCTGTAAATGAGCCATAGTTTTTCCTACCCCAAATTTCTCAGACACAAGATAAGTGTGAGCTTCTAGTATTACATGGACTCGTTCACTTGTAGGAATACATAGCTTTCCAAGATGGTAGAGTAGTTTTCCTTGTATACAATACTTATCTACATGTACACCATGGGATAGCTTCTCATATACTTCTTTAAAATATTCATCAATGGAATATTGTTCCACATAGATATCATGATATAAAGAAGTATTCTTCAAAATAATAGAAGCGACAATAGGAGGTCTAAAAAGCATATCGGCTACCTTGTTACTTGTACCCTTTTTGTACTTGATTACCAAATGAAATTGTTGTAAAAAACCCATCCATCTGTAGTGTCGAGATTGTTGCAGTTTGGTTTGTGCTTGGAGATACTGTAAGGGTTGGTGATATGTACGTATGATTGTTTCCTTCCCTAACAAGTAGTGCTTCCATTTCTTTACGCTTTGAAATAATGCATACAACTCTTTATCATATGTAGGATAGTTAACAACTTGGTTAAAAGTTTCAGAGTGGTAACAGATAGGCTTATTATATTGCGTCAATACTGCACTCATGGCATATCTGCTGGCATCTGTCTTGATCTCAAAAGGTTGTTGAAGATTCAACAGTGCTAATATTGGTGCAGTACTGATCTTCTCCTTCAGTGTCGAAATTTTGTTATTTCTTTCCTCCCCATTGAAAAGTGTTCTTCACACTGGTTAAGGCATGCAAAGGAGCTGCTATAAAGGAAAAGTTTGAAATGAACCTTCTCCAATACTGGACTACACCTAAGATGCTCCGGATCTTGGTTACACTTTTTGACTCAAGCCAATTTACAATTACATCAATTTTGGAAGGATCATTTTTTAATTGTCCTCCTCCTACAATATGACCTAAGTATACAAGTGTAGTCTTTCCAAATTCACATTTAGACATTTTTACATACAATGTTTCACTTTGCAAAGTATCCAATACTTTCTTTGCATGCCTCACATGTTCATCCCAAGTCCCGCTAAAAATAAGAATGTCGTCTAAATATACAATCACAAAATCATCTAGGAAAGGCCTGAATACATCATTCATCACACACATGAATGTTGTCGGAGCATTACAAAGCCCAAACGACATAACTAACCACTCAAACAATCCATGTCTGGTTTTAAAGGTAGTCTTCCATGCATTCTATTCTGCAACCCTGATTTGATGGTATCCATTGCGCAAATCCAACTTAGTGAAATAAACAACATTCTTTAACTAATCAAGTAAATCATCTATACGAGGAAGAGGGTATCGATTTTTCACCGTGATTTTATTTAAGGCCCGGTAATCGACACACATTCATCATGTGCCATCTTTCTTTGGCACCATCACGATTGGAGAACCACAAAAGAGATGAACTGGTCCTGATGACCCCTTGATCCAATAAGCCATGTACCTGCTTCTTGATCTTTGTCATATCCACAACTGACATCTTGTACATGCCCACATTAGGAAGAGGAGAATCCTAATGAATATTTATCTCATGTTGGATTTCCCTCTTAGGAGGTAATCCATATGGTTCCTAGAAAATATCAACATACTTAGAAACAATATCAATTAATTATTTCTTATGAGAAGGATCACATCCTCAGAAAGCGTCGGATGTTCTGACATCTTTCTCTCTTACGACCATGAGTACATATCTCTTATTAGTGTTTATGAGTCTCTTCATTTCTCCTGCACTAACAAGTGTTATATTTACCCTCATGTTGTGAGCTCTAACAATATATTCCACTCCCCCTTTAGTAAGGTGGTACTTGTTCTCATGACGAAAGAACATTGTTTTTATATCATAAAGATAAGAACTTCCCAACACTATTCCACATATATCAAGTGATACAACATCCAAATCCACTGCATCAATCAACTTTGAAGCAATATCAAATCTGTCTCTACATTGTTTGGTGACATTAAGTTTTGCTTTATCACATACCCAACCAAGAGGATAAGGCTTTGGATGTGGTTTCATTTCAAGACCCATCTTTTTGACAAGTGCTTCAGATATTAAGTTTACTTGGGAACCCGGATCAAATAATGTATCTATCTTAGTGTCTTTAGATACAACTCTTATGTGAAATAATTCATTCCTCTTTCATTCATCATCATGAGATTCATTACTGGAATTTGAACTAACATGAAGGTAATATTTACCTTGTACTCCAACTGATATGATCTTTCCTTCGTCTCCTGAATCAGAACCAAGATCTTGTTTCACTGTAGCAATGGTTTTTGTCTTCCCCTTTCCACCGAACTGTTTCGGTCTCTTCTTTGGATGCAGTTTCCAACAATCTTCATCATCATGACCGCTTTTCTTGCAATGAGTGAAAGATGGCTTTCCTTCTTCTCTCGTCACTGTGGAGGTATTCTTGTCCTTCCTTTTAAACTTCTTAAAAGGTTTATGTGGGATATTGGAAGGTTTCTTTGTGGGATCTTCTTGAACATGCTTTCCCATGTTCTTGTTAGATAATCCAAAATACAATTATCATAGTTTATAAAGTTAGAATAAAATGATTATTAATTTAGAATATTAAATTAATAATCTAGAATATTTGATAAATAAATGTAGACTTTTAGAAATACATTATTGTTGTAAAAGATATGACTCTAGAGAGGTGTCATATCTTAGGCTCTAAATTAGGAGTATTGTTTTAAGATTGTTAAGATAGCATTTATTGTAAATGGACACTTGTTTATTTAATAAGTGATCCATATCTAGAGTTTGTTAGGACATTTATCTTATATATAGCTCATTGCAAGAGTATTGTGTTGTTCGGGTGTAAACTCTTGCAAAGTTTCTTATGTAATTTCTTTTCCTATTTAATAAAAGTGTGTGTCTGAGGACACTTCTGCCATTATTGTGGTATCAGAGCTTCAGTAATGCTGCTGAACTGAAGAAGAGATTAGATGATCTGAGGAAGAGATCCCAGCGTTACAGACCAAGGGAAGTCGGCGCATAATCTGTCAGTAAATCGATCAGTTATTGTTCAAATTTTTTTTTAAAAAGGGAAAAAGAAAAAAAAAAATTACTTTCAGATTTTAGTCAGTGGACTCACAAACTGATTTTACAAATTGTAAATCTGGAAAATTAACAAATTAGTTTCTGGAAAAGTAATGTCTGAGAAAAACGCTGTGTAATTTCTGAGTAATTTTCGGCGAATTAATTATCACTGTTATAAATTGTCACTGTTATAAGCATTTAGATTCAACGAACTCTCTATGTGCGCGCGATCCAACATCAAAATTCCTCTTAAAAGGTTTTCCTGAAGCTCCATGGAGTCAAAGATTGCATGTTTTTTCTGTCATAGTTCTTGGCATTGAAGTTATTTCTAACCGGATCCACACTCATGGTCACGCATAGATGTTATTTCCGGACTAAGTTTCATGGTCACGCATTAAATCTGGGGAGGAATTGTTACTATGTAAATCGACAGAAAGCTTTTCCGGCCACAAGGAAAGAAGGTCAAGATTTGATCCAAGGACCTCTAGTTATCCCTTTACCAGACACTTGAGAAACAATCATCTTTGAAGCTCTGTTTCCAGTCGAAGCAATTCACTTCTGTCATTATTGTTTCCAACATAAAAAATTCACATATTGTTTCTGTCATTATTGTGGTATCAGAGCTTATGCCATTAGTTCTCAAGGTGAGTAGCTTGCACACTAACTTTGTCGAGACTGGTGGGGTTAAACAAGAGCAAAGTATGACAAATATAACTGTGAAGTACGCCAATATACTTCATTAAAGTTTCATAAGAGTCCAAAGGAATGTTTAATTCAAGAGATTTCTTCCTAAATCCTTCTGTGAAACTTTGTACAGTTTGACCTTTACTTTGCCTTAAAGTTTTCCATTCCATCATTGCTTTATGTAAATAACCCAATGGATAAAATTATTTATTTATCGTTGATTTAAATTCCGTCCACGAGGAAAGAATATTACCACACTTACTTATGTCCCGAAGTTTTCTCTCCCACCATACGAGAGTGGTGCCTTCCAACCGAAGAGAAGCCAGTTGCACTTTAACTTCCTCTTCATCAATATGTTGAACATGACAATATATGTCAATCTATCGGATCCAATTATCTATCTTTTTAGGATTATCATCTCCATTAAACATAGGTAAAGCAAATTTTACATCAATATTTAATAATAGTTTCTTAAAAGAGGCTTTATGGCTAGAATGATGAGAATGCTCAGAGGAAGAATAACTATAACTTGATGGTGAAGATCGAGGCTCAGGAGGGTCTCCTCCAACCCCTTGGTTTACCGAAGCATCATCATCAACATGTGCTTCCTTTTTCTTCCATTTCTTCTTCATCCTCTTCTCGTAGTCTCCATACATTCGTTCGACCATTTCTGACATGCAATCAAAGACCATATGAAATTTTTTCTCATGTTCATCACGCTTTTCTTCTTCTTCCATTTTCTTCCGTCGGGATGCACGACCAACTTTGGGATTGAAAGTATTAAGAGTTCCTTCACCCTGCTTATGCTTGGCCCTAGTAAGCATTCACACTCAACAATTCAAGTCAAAGACAACTGCTCTGATACCAACATGATCCAGGATCTTTTCATCGAGTGACTTATAAAGAATTGCATTAAATGAGCATAAATTAAAGTGCACCATTAAAGAAGAAAAAGATCAATAATGAAGAGGCATAAGCATCAAATATGAACACAAAAACTTGATAACAGAGTTCATCCCTAGTGGACTACGTCTCTAGGTCTTGTTTTCAAATGGGTAGATTTTTTCATTAACTCAACAAAAGAATTTGGAAAAATACATAAGTATACCTCATTATGAAATCAAACTGCAAAAATAATGCTTAGATCAGAAAACAGACAACACCACTGAATTTGTGGCATCAAATTACCCAAAAATGTTTGTCTCCACGCCTCGATCTGACTCTGGCACTCCTAGGCCCAAGAAGAATTATGTTGCGGTTTTCGTGACCTACAACCTGCAATAAATGCTAGCGTACTCGCCTTGAAATGAATGCACGAATGTACACATGCGCACCTCCCTCCTGAGCTCTGGGAGGATGCACCTTTTAAGTATTTTATTGGGCGTTGTTTACAACACAGGGCCATTGGCCCGTTGGTATATGGCGCATATTTTAAGGCGTTGAAAGGGGGAAGGTCTCAGGGTCAAGCCTGTGAGCCTCTCCTTTTGGCTTGTCTATTGCGATATATACATATATATGTCTTGTCAGTTTCGATATATTTGGTGAAGCTTCTAGCTGGGGTTCTATCCATTAGATTGTGGCCGGATTTGGCGTGGTCCTGCCAAATCCTATTTTTTTCAAAATTTCAGTCATGGGTTGTCATTGGGCATTTTCCCACTGCCACGTGGAAGCCTCCTATTGGACCACGTCATCAACAACACCGTCGGCCTGCCATGTCAGCTGTCAAATCACCATGCCACGTCAGCACCACATCATTGTATGGACTATACAGACTTCCACGTGGAAAAATATTACTGGTCCATGGATTGGCACAAAAATGCCAAATATTAGTTACACGTGGCAACCTCTGGTGCTGCCACATCACCATGTCGACGTCATGATGACTTCATCATGACACGTTTCACTTCCTTATCCAGCCACGTGTGTTGTACGGATGTTGACATCATTCGTACTGGTGTTGACGTCAGCAGTACGGATGTTGACTCATCCCCCTACTGACTGGGCTGGGTTGACCAAAATTTGACCGCGAATATATTTTGATCCACAACTCAGTTTGACGAGTTGTTTGTGTCATTAGAAATATTGCGACGTGCTCTTCACGATGACGTCATTTTTACTGATTTTTGAGAACTTTTAATTGTCGCCCTTTCTTTGTCTGTTGAGGCCATTATGAGCATCCTGAGTTGCTTCTGTGAGTTATGAGTTGTTCTTCGTCTTCTTTGGATCCTTTTTGGATCATACACCCACTTTAAGTCCTCATCTTCCACATACTTATATCCATATGCTTCATGGGAGAATGACCCCATGTGCATAATGGCTCTAAAATTTGTGATTTTTGTTGCCAATGGTCTTGATAACATATCAATGAACTTGTTGGTTGTCCTTATATTTAATCACTAGATGGAATTTTTTCAGAAATTCCATCCATTTAAATACAATTTCAAAAATGAGGTTGACTTGGATGATGATGACAACAAAAAGGTGGTCCATTAGGCGACGATGGTGGTAATGGAAAAAAGCACTTTGGTGGTCAAAGTTGTTTGACTGCTTGATTGGATTGACAATGTTTGATGAGTATTTGATTGGACCCATAATGGGGCCAAGAAATAGAATGGATTATTGTAGGCCAATCAACTAGGTCAACCATAGTCAACGGTCTATATAAGTTGACTATAATTGACCATCTAATTAATTCTAATAATCATAGAAAAGAGGGTATGAGGTTTAATTATGGGAAAATCAACCTATATTTGAGAAGATGGTTTTTTCTAGGGATTTTTGAGTTACCCTAAATTCATTAAGGGTTTGAGGAATAATTTTGAAACTTGGACACCTAATGCAAGCACCAAGGGAATTCAAACTGGGCATTTGTCGCCATAGAACTAGAAAAATTCCCAACAACATTGGCGACCACTAGGTGAGATAAATTGTTAGGCTCATAAAGGGAATATATGCTCATTATCATTAACATAAATATGAATGCATCTACAGATTTATAGTCATGCTCCTGAAAGCTCTACTTTGACCCAATGGTCAATTATCTACACATTATTAGGGGGGCGGCTAACCAGCCTAACCCTCTTGGTTTCCATATTATTTATTAGCGCATTATCCTAATTGTTTATCTTCCTTAGGGTGACTCTTCATCATCCCTCATGGATGTAACCATTGTAACTATATTTTCATTGTCATGTTACTTCATATTCCTAGACCATTTCATAACTATCACAATTGTCATGCACATGTTAATTCACCTTCGATGTGCATCCTAACAGCTTTCCTTGGCATGCTTCTTATCATCTGCAATCATTGTGATCTACATTTCCTGTGCCTAACTTTATTTTATGATTTTCCTCCATGCACCTAAGCCACTTGTGCACTTGAAATTTTATGCACTTGTTCTTTTATTTTAACATGCTCTTACTTCTTATGCCTAACATCCTTTGTGCACTCTTGTTTCTTGTGCTTTCCTCCACACATAGTATTTTCATGGATTCTCCTAAATCAACTTCCCTTTACAAATAAAATAAAGCATGTCCTCATGATGAATCTTCATCCTCATCTTCTTCTTCTCTTCCTCTCTTCCCCTTGTAAATTTTTTGATATTCTACTTCAAAAATCACAAGTATTGTTTGCATCTGGCATATCCTTCCACTTAACTAGATATTGTTTATATTCTACACTCCTTGTATTTTTCATATTCTCATCGAGGATATTCTATATTTTTTTTAGCTTCTTACTTGGCATCCTTCCACACCAATTTTCCTCTCTGCATTCTTAATCAACTACCTTTCCAACTTCATTGATGTTATATTCTTGTTAGATTTTGGGTTGCTCCAAAAGTGTTTACACCATGCTAGGAGTGTGCTTTATGTGATGTGGGGTGAATGTTAAAACCCCAACCCCTTGTTATATCTTATATTGTTTTAGTTTTTTGGAATTTGGAGAACTTTCCATAGGTGGATACTTGTCCTCATAATACATGTTATAGGAGGTGCACTTCCTATGGAGGTAGTTATCTTATGTGGGAGTTGACATATTCTACATGGACACATGTTGAGGAGGGTGAGTGCTTGGCATAGAAGGTTGAGATATCTTGTGGAGGAGCTCCACACACTAGGAGGAAGGGTGCTTAGCCTTAGGAGAATCAAGACCACGTGGCACACTATAGGAGGTTGAGGGAGTCTTTCTTGGAGGGCACACAACTTGGAAGATGTTGTGGACCCACTACACACGTGGAAGAGGAGCATTGAGTTGAAGACCTTGTCTCAGAGAATGTGTATCCTTGTGATGAGGAACATTTAACATGTGGAATATTATCTTAGAGAGCACTTTAGTTGGGAGGGGGTGCCCAACCACCTAGTGACATGTGTACTCAATTTGCCTAAGTAGAAAAATGCTCCACTTATGGACATAGTCTAGTCACTTGGAGTTAGGTACTTGTGGACCTATTCCACTTTTATATTGTTGGCCTCCTTTACATATCTTATATAAAGGAATGATAGAGTCGTTTTCATAACTAATTATTAAAGTATGTACTTTTAATCTTGATGTACTTGTCTTAGAGTCTTTTTTCTTGAGTGATACAAGAGTTGGAAGTCTTAGGGTATGTGCGAAGTAAGCCCTAGACAATACATGGAGTGCTAGGGTTTTTCTTGAATTATTAGTCTGAGATAGACCTAGGATTTATGGGATGAAACCTAGAGTAATATTTTTAGCACTTGGATGCAAGTGGAGTTTGTGTGATGCATAATTTGTGAATCTCCTTAGGAAACTTGTGGTATTCAAGGGGGAGATCAAAGCATGGAATTGTTGGTGTTGATGCTAGCTTGTTGTGGAGTCATGACCTGAGGTATTGTACTTTATATTCATCTGTGTAATTTATGAAGTGCATTGTTATTGTCCTAAATTTATATGTTGCAAATATGAAAAACAAACATTGGTTTCTCATTGTCATGAGTAGTTTCGAGGATCTTTTAATGAGTTGATTTAATGGGACAACCGAGATAAAATGTTATGTTATTAAGCATGCTAAGAAGAAACTAGAGACTAGATTTATTGTTCAAATAAATATGTTGTAGCTAGAATAATTTAATCTATCTAGTCAATGAAGGATATTATGCCCTAAGGGTTGTGAATCTTCTCTCCATCAAGCATATTTTTAGTATCTATCTTCTTAAGCATTCCCAAAGGAAAGGTTGGACATAATCAAAGTATTTACTATTGTAATAAATATTCATATTCATCCATAATATTGAAAGTTATACGCAATAAATCTAGGGAACATCAAGTAAATGAGGTGAAATTCATGAATTTTCTTTAGAGTGGAGATTATTGCAATTTCCACACTTCTTCTCTATACCCATACAAATTGACAACATTAAAAATAAGCAATAGGAAATATGTCAAATTTCTCTAGCAACTCAACCTCATTACATTATCTCCAGACTTCATTTTGACTCTTAAAGATTTGATCTTCTTCACATTTAGTTTATTACAAGCACACTTGCAATAGTTCTCTTTCCTACAATGCACAATGACTTGGTCACCAACTTCAAATGACTTAAATCTCCTATGTATATTAATGCGCAGTTCATAGTTTGTACTTTTCTTCTTAAATCTATCTTAGACTTGTGCATACATCTTCTCCATATATTTTATAAATGCCTCTAGATCATCACTTATTTGCATGTCAAGTATTGTCTAATATACTAAGTTTGTTACTCCTCTCAAATTCCTTCCATACATAATCTTGAAAGGTGAATGTCCTATCAACTTGTTCAAATTGTGTATAATATGCAAACTTGGTATGTGCCAAAACTTGATCCCACTATTTTGACTTGTCTCTAGTTAAACACCTCAAAATATTTCCTAGAGTTTTATTCACTACTTCTATTTTTCCATCTATTTAAGAGTGATTTGTTAAACTATATTGTAGCTTCACCCCCATCTTCTTCCACAATATCCAACAAAAATTACTATGAAATCATGTATCCCTATTTAATGTGATCATATTCAACAATCCATTGATCACACCACCTCCTTAAATAATAAGTTTCACATAGTATGTCGTGTCACTGGTCCTCTTACAAGGAACACCCTATCTTTCAAAACCCATGAATAACAACTAAAACATTACATCAAATATGCATTTTGTTCTTAATAGTCTAAGAATGAAATTCATTGATATGTCCTTGTGAGGCATCTTCAGAATCAACAACAATGTATAATCACATATTCTAACTCACTTCTTTCACCATCTAACAATTTTTGCACATTACCACAAACTTATTTACCCTTTCTTCATACTTGGTCAATAAAGTCTTTCTTCCAACAAAATTTGTTTCTTGTCTCGTGCAAAGCAAGATTTGAATCTATCATTGTGTAATTATTTTATCAAATTCTTATGCATCGAACTCTCCATTATGCACACAAGGTCTTCACTCAAAGAACCCATGACATAGCACCTTCGTTCATCGGATATTAAATAATACCCCTAATTTCACCAGATATTGATAAATACCTACAAAAATACTTTTATTGAACCTCCCTCCCAATACATCTTTCCAATAAAAAAAACCCATATTTTTACTAGACACCCTTTTTTATACCCCAAATAACTATAAACCCCATATACCCCACATCACCCCCACCCCCCCCGCCCCCCCAAAACCTACAATATATTGACTTTATTTTTCACAATTTAAAAACCCCCTCTATGAATGAACGTGATAAGATATTGGTCAGCAAGGTGAAGCCCCCATGATTATGCATAACCATTTTCTTCTAAATAAATATCCATCCTATATGAGGTAATCCAAATGTGTGCTTCCATATTGCACCACTAAGTTCTTGCATATCTCTATAACCTATCCAAAATCTCAATCACACTCACACAAGTCCTTAAACTATACAATTTCATTCTATCATTATTCATCATCTTGAATATTATCATTCACTTGTTCAATGTCACTGCAACCTTATTCTCTTTGTTGGACTAGTGCTTCATCAAAAAAGTGTAGCTCTATAATAACTTGACCCAATTAACATACCTTTCATTAAGCTTCACTTGTCTATTGGTAAACTTTGGTAGTTGATGATGCATGTACATTATGGACTCCTTTGTCAACAACTAGTTCCTCCAATGTTTTAGTGCCTACACAATAACATAAAACCCAAGATCATAGGTAGAATAATTAAGTCCTATTTCATTTAATTTCTCATTGAATAATGTTATTAGGAATTCCTTACATTGTGTCAATAGCTACTGCACTCACATCACAATCCACCTTAAATACTTTTCCAAAATCAGTTAACATGATCACATGCCACTTTTTCTTCAATGGTTCAAAAACGTTTTTTGCACTTGCATGCTCCAATGACATCCTCATGATTTTGTACACTTAGTCATCAGAGCACTGATCCTATTGAAACCTCTAATGAACTTTCTATAAAAAAATTCAATCCCATGAAAATTTCTCACCTGTATGACTCTACAAGTTGTAGGTCATTCCAAAATAGCCTTCACTTTCTATAGATCCATGTGTAACCTATCCTTGGACACTGTTAGCACTCTGTAAATTTTGTTCGGCTGATAGAAAAATGACAAAGGTAATTTTTTCAACCTACTTTAGAGTTGGGCACTAGCCTGCTCAACTCAAAGAGGGCTCTCTCGTGTCACTTGATATATCTTTGTTAATCAGTGGCTAGGTTCGGATTGTTTTGGGGTTTTTTTATAAAATTTGTTGGCAAAGAAGAGGAGGAACACTCAGGGCTATGGAGTCAAAATTCTGAAATTGAATGAAAACATTGACTGGCCAGTAGAACTCTCCAGAGGATAAAGGCTAAATGAGGCAATGAATTTGAGTTATTAATTGATTTTAAGCAGGGTGTAAGAAGAAATAGAAAACAAATAACTTCATTAGAGCATTACTGAAATGAATTCTGAATTAGTTAAGAGGAAATTCACACGGTTTAAATTGCTTAAGCCGAGAGCATCACAAGATGAATTCTGAGCTTTTAACTATCCAATTTAAACAGAAGACAGTGCAAATGGAAATAAAGAATCACAGTAAATACATACGATGAGAGAAGACAAAACTCATATCACCACCATTAGAATCTTTTCATAGAGACTTCAAAATCTTTTGCATGTATATTTAATTCAGCTCCAGAAAATTACAATAGAGTTTAGAAGCAACAAAAAGGTGCCCGTGCACTTCTGCCAACATTAATTCATTTGGAACCTCTAACACTTATAAAATTCGAGTTCCGTCAGTGTGAAATCATTTACAATAACTGAAATGAAACGTTCCATCTTCTTCCCCAAAATAGAAACAGTTACAAATAGAACATGCCACGTTTTAACTGATCTCTTGTTTTTCAGGAGAAAAATTAGGCTTCAAAACGCCACCGGTAATTATCAAACCGTAACAACTATGTAAAATCTGAGAATGGTTTTTTTAAATAAGATCGTTTTGAGGAAAATTGTCTCTCGGTTTCTTGAAATTCATCTCTAGTTGGCCGGAATATGTGTCACAAAAACATGTCTCGAACATGAAATCATAATAGAAAAATATGGCTCCAATATTCCCTCGAATCTCCCAATCCGTGACACCTGTGTGAAAAATGAAAAAGTTTATTGTTCTAGGGTCCTTGATTGACAATAACCTCCTTTGGATTTTGAAAACTCATTCTGTTCCATCCGGAAATCATCCTGTAAGTCTCAACTACTGCGGAAACTGACTGCCACATCCTCTTTGAAATGTCACTTGTGCTTTTTCCAAATCTAATTTTATTTATCCATATTTTCCTTAAATATTTGGGAATAATATATTTGAATAAAAATAATTCCCAAATATTTTTTATCCTTTAAAATTGAATTTCCATAATTTAATCCATGGCCATGGTTTTGAAAAACCATTTATTACTTGCTTCCCGTGGTTTTGAAAACCATGTCTTGTTTTGCCCAATTTATCATTTCACTGTGAAAAACATTTGCAATGTCATGTTTTTTCCAATTTACCATTTCACTGTGAAAACCATTTACTGGTTTCTTTCCCATGGTTTTGAAAACCATGTCTTGTTTACCATCTTTGGTAAAATACTTTTGATCTTCTTCTTTTACTTCTGTAAAACCTTTGGATAAAAAATTATCCAAGTCTTCCTTTCACATGCATCTTCCCATTTAATTATTTTCCATGGAACTAAACATTAATCTCTTTAATTTGTAAAATTTAAATTTTACCTCTGTAAAACCTTTTCACCATGAGGAAGAATCTCATTTATTTGGAAATTCCATAATTATTATTGAAATGCATTCCTGGAAAATATGCCGCACATAAACTATATGATAAATGGTTGCATTTATTATATCGGAGTGGTTTAATCCACACTACTTTTACCCCCGATATTCACCACGTAAGGACACATCTCCCCAACCAAAAACCATTGGTTTATATATCGGTCTGCCTTCACATAATTAGCCTCCAGGTTAATTCTATGCCCGATATGTATGTGCACCCTCCATCCACCCTTTGACTTTTCCACATTATAAATTGAGATTCGTGCCCATGATTTGACGTGATGCCATAAATTAAATATTGGATCAAATATTAATATAAATATTTTAATATAAAAATATTTATATTAATAATAATAAACCCCTTTTTTCTATTTTCTAAGGACTTTGGGCATATGAGGCTTAACACATGACTTTGTGGATAGGACAAGGGTGCTTAATAAAAGGAATATTTTTTATTTTCAAYGGGAATATGAAAATAAGGGTAAAAAATGAATGAAGTGATGGAACTAAGGGATTTAGATAAGCATTAAGGCTAGGTATAGGTTTGGGATATTTGCCAAATTTTTTACTCATGGAGGAAATGACTAWTTTGGATGATCAGATGAGTGAAGGATTTAGGTGATGGGAGCTTGACGGAGCTGGTGAAAATGTTTTAAAATCTGAGTGGAAAGATAACACAAGGACAAGATGCTTTGGGAAAAATTAATGCAAATTAGCAGGTGATAACATAGGCTCCAACTAGGGATGCTATCCCCCCAGTGAGGTAGAAAAGAACTCGTAGACCCGGTGCCTGATCCATTGGGTTGATCCCAAAACATGTGCGTGTACCTTGCTCCGACCTGTCACCAGCGTCTGCTGAAAATCGAACTTTGCACACTGCTCTCAATTGGATACTAAACAATGAATACACCGCTAAAATTTGACTGTATACACTACTGGAAATCCAAACTCAAAAATGATTAACCAATAAGCTTATTTTCACACTCCTATCTATTGTAAAACTGCTAAAATTAATACTCAATCAAGTGATACTAAAGTGCCAATGCAACCAATCAAGCAATCAACTTCCTGATTTTTCTCTGCTCACATATTTCTTAAGCAGGCAGACAAATGTAAAAGATGGAAGCTAAAAACAAAAGTTGAATCCAAAACCCAAGCTTATGAATGAAACAAAATCCTCCTTCACTGAATATTGTAATAGGATGGCCACGGGATCTTGAAAACCATGAAAAATCATTTCTTCTTGATGAGAAAAAACAGAAAGACAAGCCTCTTTCATAAGTGTTTGTTGTTCTTTCTCTATTTCTTCTATTTTGTGAACATTTTCAAATAAAATGGCAACAATAGGTTTGTCTACTCTTCCATGCATATCAACAAAAACATTTATACATTCTTGAACATCTTCAAATATGACAACCATATTATGTGCATCAATGCTATCCTCTTGTTCATCAAACAATTCTGATTTTGTTTCATTAACCTTATGGAAATTGGCTTGAGGACTGTCATTTTGACTTTCAAATGAATGAATGGAAATAAGTTCCTACTCATAATATTTTTGCAAATGATAAAAGCTAACAACATGCACTATTTCACAGTCTAGAATTCCCATGGATGCATTTTCAAAACCATGATTTTCAAAGGAATCAAATAAAACAGTTGCCTCTTCATTATCTATATGTATTTTTGAATGAAAAGTGGCATACACTGTTTTGTTGCTTTCCTAAAGCTCTATGTCATTTGTTTTTTCACTGCTTGGAGTCTCCATAGATGCAGTTTCAAAATCCTCATCCATGTCTAGGCCACTTAGAATTTGAACAACCACATCATTCACAGGGGAAGAAAGACAACTTTGAAACACATTGTCTTGTTGGAAATATTATTGAATATCTTCATCAAGCTCAGGAGAAGGAAAATGACTTTTAGCACCAATTTCTTGATCAGATTCATCTTCAACCAAAGGAGGGGCTACTATTTGTTGTTGGGATGAATATTCATAAAATGCTTCTATGATTTCATCATTCATACACACTTCATCATCAAAAACATTTTCAAGGTACTTAATGAAATGTTCACAAAATTCACAACAATCTTCAAACACCAAGGATGAAGGATTAGACTCTCCATAATGCTTAAATAATGTTATATGGAAATATTTAAGAGAGTATAAGATGCCTAGTTTTAAACCTTCATACCATAATCTTGCTTTCCCCTCTAAAGTATCCATAAACATTTTCATCAAACAATCCTCATGAAATTTAATCCCCAACTTACATATGTGCATGTGAAATCTAATCAAGTGCAAGGCAACATCATTTCCTTTCCCATCTTCGAATTTAGGCAAATATTTTTGCCAATCTATGTGAGGAATACGATTTGGAAAGCCAAGAATATGAGAGTGATTCATTGGAGCATACCTTGCAGATATGTAATCCATCTTGAAGTAGTGGAGTCATCAATAAAATCTTTGAGCTATTGAATCTTTGGACAGTGGAGTCGCCAGTGAAATTTTAAATTTCTAGATTCTTCTACCAGCAGAATCACCTTCAAACTGGTTTTTTGATGTGTGGAGTCGTCAAAGAAGGAATATAGCCAATATGTTCCTAAGTGTCTGCTTCTCTTAGACCTTATAACTCAACCATGTCGTTCTTTCCAAGGGAAAAAATTTCAATTTCGTCCCCGACAACGGCGCTAGAATGTTAGCACTCTGTAAATTTTGTCTGGATGATAGACAAATGACAGAGGTAATTGTTTCAACCTACTTTAGAGTTGGGCACTATCCTGCTCAACTCAAAGAGGGATATCTCATGTCACTTGATATATCTTTGTCAATCAGTGGCTAGGTTCAGATTGTTTTGGGGTTTTTTTATAAAAGTTGTTGGCAAAGAAGGGGAGGAACACTCAAGGATATGGAGTCAAAATTCTAAAATTGAATGAAAACAATGACTGGCAAGTAGAAATCTCCAGAGGATAAAGGATAAATGAGGAAATGAATCTAAGTTATTAATTGAGTTTGGTGTAAGAAGAAAGAGAAAACAAATAACTGCATCAAAGCATTACTGAAATGAATTCTGAATTAGTTAAGAGGAAATTCACACAATTTAAATTGCTTAAGCCGAGAGCATCACACGATGAATTATGAGAATTTAACTATCCAATTTAAACAAAATACAATGCAAATGGAAATAAAGAATCACAGGAAATACATACGATGAGAGAAGACAAAACTTGTATCACCACCATTAGAATCTTTTCATAGAGACTTCAAAAGCTTATGCATGTATATTCAATTCAGCTCCAGAAAATTACAATAGAGTTTAGAAGCAACAAAAAGGTGCCCTTGCACTTTTGCCAACATTAATTCATTTGGAACCTCTAACACTTATACAATTCGAGTTTCTTCAGTGTGCAACCGATTACAATAACTAAAATGAAACGTTTTAGCTTCTTCCCCAAAATAGAAACAATTACAAATAGAACATGACAAGTTTTAACTGATCTCCTGTTTTTTAGGAGAAACAATAGGCTTCAAAATGCCACCTGTAATTATCAAACCGTAATAGTTGTGTAAAATCTGAGAATGGTTTTTGTAGATAAGTTTGTTCTAAAGAAAAACCTCTCTCGGTTTCTTGAAATTCATCTCCAGCTGGCCGGAATATGTGTCACAAAAACATGTCTCTAACAGGAAATCATAACAGAAAAATATGGCTCCAAGATTCCCTCGAATCTCCCAATCCGTGACACCTGTGTGAAAAATGAACATGTTTAATGTTCTAGGGTCTGTGCTTGACAATAAACTCCTTTGGATTTTGAAGAATCGTTATTGTTCATCCAGAAATCGTCCTATAAGTCTCAACTGCTGCGGAAACTAATTGCCACATCCTCTTTGAAATGTCACTTGTGCTTTTTCCAAATCTAATTTTATTTATCCATATTTTCCTTAAATATTTGGGAATAATATATTTGAATAAAAATAATTCCCAAATATTTTGTATCCTTTAAAATTAAATTTCCATAATTTAATCCATGCCCATGGTTTTGAAAAACCATTTATTACTTGCATCCAGTGGTTTTCAAAACCATGTCTTGTTTTGCCCAATTTACCATTTCACTATAAAAAAACATTTATTGTTATCATTTCACTATGAAAAACATTTATTGTGTCATGTTTTTTCCAATTTACCATTTCACTGTGAAAACCATTTACTGGTTTCTTTCCCATGGTTTTGAAAACCATGTCTTGTTTACCATCTTTGGTAAAATACTTTTGATCTTCTTCTTTTACTTCTGTAAAACCTTTGGATAAAAAATTATCCAAGTCTTCTTTTCACGTGCATCTTCCCATTTAATTCTTTTCCATGGAACTAAACATTAATCTCTTTAATTTGTAAAATTTAAATTTTACCTCTGTAAAACCTTTTCACCATGAGGAAGAATCTTATTTATTGGAAATTCCATAATTATTATCAAAATGCATTCCTGGAAAATATGCAGCACATAAAATATATGATAAATGGTTGCATTTATTATATCGGGCTTCGGCTCGAGTGATTTAATCCACACTACTTTTACCCCCGATATTCACCATGTAAGGACACGTCTCCCCAGCCAAAAACCACTGGTTTATATATCGACCTGCCTTCACATAATTAACCTCCACGTTAATTATATGCCCAATATGTATGTGCGCCCTCCATCCACCCTTTGACTTTTCCACATTATAAATTGAGATTCGTGCCCATGATTTGACGTGATTCCATAAATTAAATATTGGATCAAATATTAATATAAATATTTTAATATAAAAATATTTATATTAATAATAATAAACCCCTTTTTCTATTTTCTAAGGAATTTGGGCATATGAGGCTTAACACATGACTTTGTGGATAGGACAAGGGTGCTTAATAAAAGGAATATTTTTTTTTTTCAACAGGAATATGAAAATAAGGGTAAAAAATGAATGAAGTGATGGAACTAAGAGATTTAGATAAGCATTAAGGCTAGGTATAGGTTTGTGATATTTGCCAAATTTTTTATTCATGGAGGACATGACTATTTTGGATGATGAGTTGAGTGAAGGATTTAGGTGATGGGAGCTTGACGGAGCTGGTGAAAAAGTTTTAAAATCTGAGTGGAAAGATAACACAAGGGCAAGATGCTTTGGGAAAAAGTAATTCAAATTAGCAGGTGATAACAGACACCATAAAACTAAGGTACACCAAATACTACTAAAAGAATTTTCACTACTTCAAGTTTTTACATAACTCATCCTTCCTCAACACTTCAAACACATAACCTTATACTCTTACTTAAAATCAAAATTGCATCCAAATAAACTACTATAAACTTACCAATGTATGATCACAATACAATTTGAATTAGTCACATGAATGTACTTGATGCATTAGGTCAATCCAAAAGGAAGAACCAACAACTCATACAAATTATTTGTGTCCTTGAATTCAATCTTCCATTCATATCCCTTTTTTATTCTAATATGGTGATATCCACTCTTCAAATCTATCATGGTGAAGTGCTTGGAACCCCTCAAATTATCCAATATATCATCCATCCTCGATAATGAAAACCTATAATTGATGTGATTTTATCAAGCATCCTAGAGTCTACACAAATCATCTACTATACACATACTTCATTTGTATTTATCAAAGATGATATTGTTATACTCCCTATGGTTAGGCCCTTTGACAACAAATCACCTACATGTATGTTTAATTATGTACTTTATTAGACTCATTATATGCACTATTTGATTCCACAATGCTGAGCATAGAATCAAGTCCATCTTAGGCACAACATTCAACTGTGGTGATATTCAATCTACTAAATTCTCCTGTGCCATGTCATTGTACTCCTCCAACAACTTCTTCACCTCTTTAACTATCTCCTTCTTCTTAGCATACTCAACTACATTATTGTTTTCAATTACTTTCGTTGGCATAATCATACAACATTCATGGGTTTTCTTAAACATGCATAAGAACTCCTTTGCAAACAATAATACCACTTATTTTGACTCCTCATACTTTATTCACAACATCTATAACCTTTTCCCTTCCTTGTGTATGGTGAAGTATTCTTTTTTTCCATCATGTATTAGGCATTTTCCACATTGCAACGTTTTCCCAACAACAAGTGGTAAACATCCATGGGAATGACTACATATATAATTTCATCCTTGTATTGACCAATGTTAAATGACACCTCACATTGATCAATCACCATTACGTCTTCTCCACATCAGAATCAAAATAGTCTGCAAGTTTATGGGTAATTTTGACATGCTAAGTTTAAGTTCTTTCCATTTATGTTGTAACCATGTTTTCAATACTACCATTGTCAATAGTATCTTTACAATACTTAGCTCAATACTTGCAAATGTTTTTGAAGATATTCTATCTCAACCATTTATCTTCTTCAACAACTTGTTAGTGCTTCTCTTCTCCAATCATTTGTTTATATTGCATGATCAAGTTCTCTCCATATTTTGTTGCATGATCAAGTTCTCTCCATATTTTGTTATGGTTGCAATTGTTTGTCTTTCCTCAAATTCCTCTCCCTTTTCTATCTAATATGTTAATTCATTTATCCACACATGTCCTTCTCTTAGTGGACACTCAAATGATTTGTGTCCATCTCCACATGTGTAATAGTATATAATGCACCCATAACCACCAAATCCTCTTCCTCCTCCTTGAAAACCTCCATAGGCTCGACCTCGACCTCTACTCAGTGCACTATTTTCAATTATCTTATTTTATTTTCTATCACATATATTCCACCTTTTGTATGGAATTGCAACCTCTAACAATGTGCCCATCTCTTCCTCTACGAAATATTTGCCTACCACTGCTAGGAAAACACCACCTAGTGGAGGTTTTTGCGGAACCTCCCCAAAAACATTATTCCTTCTCCACTATTAAAGGAGGCATGAAACTTGAGGTTTTAGCAAAGGCTTTTTGGTCAATGCGCTTAAATCATATTAGGTGCCCTTGTGCACTCACATATAAGTCACATTGGTGCATTCCGATTATCATCACATCAACAATCTATATTACTATTCCATAATAAAATATTAGTTTAAATCAATTATAAGCATACTATAATCATTATTGTAAGCACACCAATGCATCATTATATAAGATGCATCGGATAAAGTTTACACATTTTGTTATACAATATCGATTTTTGTTTTTAAAAATGTAAAAACTTGTCAATGCAGTCCCATATAGGGTGCACCAATTTGCTCTCATTATTGGCACACTATTGGTTTTTATTACCATTCCGTGATAAAATATCAATTTAAATCAATTCTAAACATACTCTAATCAATGCATCTTTAAACTAAAATCAAACTAATGTGTCATTATATAAGGCATACCAAATAAAGCTTAACCATTTTGTTATACAATATTGGTTTTATTTTAAAATATTACAAAAACTTATCGGTATGCTACCATATAGGGTGCACTAGTGCGTTCCCATTATCGACACATCGGAGGTCATTATTAATACTTTATGATAGAATATTGATTTAAATCAATTATAAACATACTCTAAATAGTGCATCTTTAAATCAATTATAAACATACTCTAAATAGTGCATCTTTAAATCACAAGTGCACCTGTGCATCATTATATAAGACACATTGAATAAGGTTTAAACATTTTGTTGTACAATATTGATTTTTGTTTTAAAAAATTAAAAAAATAATAATAGTGCACTTAATAATTATCATGCACCAATGCATACTAACCCATGGCACACTAACTTACAATTTTTTAAAAACATAGTGGTGTGCCAAAAACTTGGGAATGTATCGATGTATCTTTATATCGGGCACACTAAAGTAGGCTAAAATACAAAAAATATTCACCAAACTGTAATTTCATTTTTAACTTTCCTTCAATGATTCAAACCATACAAGCATTGATGTTGACCTTCCTTGTACGACATCCCATTGTCGGTGCTATTGTATTTTTGGATTTCTCAATTTCTTCGCTTCCTTGGTGGATTTTGTTCAATTTGGAATTTTGCAAAACTATAAGAATTTTTTTATTTTATTTTACATGGTGACCATACCTCCTCGGCAGGAAAGAGACCCAGTAAATTGATTTTCATCCCCTCTTCTATATTTTTAGTGGTTTAAAATTTAAAATTAGACTTTAATTAAAAAATTTGATTGACGTGTTCAAGTTGTTCGACTTACATTAACCTATGTCATGCATCCCTGTTATTAATAGGTAATACTATGCTTGGTTCATCCAGTTAAATAGAACACACCATTGAAGCAAAAAAAAATCTCATACTTTTTTCATGCTCTATATAATGTTAGGAAGAAACATTAATGATGCTCCTATATATTATAAGCATATCGTTGAATGATTTCTTATTACTATAAATTTTCTCGAGTTGTTAGATCTCTAAGAAAAGTATGAAAACACTATTAACAATGTCTCCATACATACCAAGCCCATCATAAATTTAATTTAATAAATACATTTTTCCACACTTATCCATGCACTTAGAAATGTAAAGGGGCACCATAATAATTGCTCACATATATCATAAAGATATTAGTAATCAAATTAAATATATTAAACTTTCCCAAGGTTGCCAGTGCACTTCAAAATGTACAAGCATATTATGCTTAGTGCATCTAGTCAAATACAACAAATCATTGAAGCCAAATAATATTTATATATAAAAAATCCCACACTTTTTTATGCTCTATATAATATTCAGAGTGCTCCTATATATTGTAAGTGCATTGTTATAAAAAAAATCCCACACTTTTTTATGCTCTATATAATATTAAGACGCACGATTCAGAGTGCTCCTATATATTGTAAGTGCAAAGTGCATTGTTGAGTGAAATTTTAATAATATAAATTTTCTCCACTTTCCAGTGCTCTAGGAAATGCATAGAGGCACCATTGATGATACTTCCATGCAGACCAACCAAACACGTTGTAAAGTAAAATTCAATAAACACATTTTTGTGTGCTTATTAGTGCACTTGGAGATGTAAGGAGGCACTATAACTAGTGCTCACTTAAATTATAAGTCCACATGGACTTACCGTTGGTGGTGCTTCAATGCCTATGAGACGGTGTCGATGCCCCATACATATGGCATGTCGCTTACAAATAATAGTTTAAAAAAACTTATCAACTTTATTGGTACATTAATATTTAATTAAAGGTGTGTTGATCATCCA
>ML779514.1:476864-488818 GCA_009831015.1 Picea engelmannii | reverse complement strand
GGGCGCACGACCGTATTGTACGATCCAACATGAACTTCGAGGTGGATGTTGTCATTATTGTTGGTGCAGAGGGCACGGAAACCGAGACATGATTTCCTTTAGGCTTGGGAGTGCCAGAGTCAGATCGGAGCGTGGAGACAGTCATTTTTGGGTAATTCGACACCACGAATCCAATGGTGATGTTTGTTTTCTGATCTGAGCATTATTTTTGCAGCTTGATTTAAGAATGAGATATATTCATGTAATTGCCAAATTCTCTTACTGAGTTAATAAAAGAGCCTACCCATTTGAGAGTAGGACCTAGAGACATAGTCCACTAGGGACGAACTCTGTTATCAAGTTTTTGTGTTCAGATCTGATGCTTATGTCTCTTCATTTCTAAATTTTCCTTCTTTAATGGCGCACTTTAATTTATGCTCATTTAATGCAATTATTTATAAGTCACGATGAAAAGATCACTTTAATTTATGCTCATTTAATATAATATCGTTTTTTGTTTTTAAAAATGTAAAAACTTATCAATGCAATCCCATATAGGGTGCACCAATTTGTTGTCATTATTGGCACACTACTAGTTGTTATTACCATTCCGTGATAAAATATCGATTTAAATCAATTCTAAACATACTATAATCAATGCATCTTTAAACTAAAATCACACTAATGTGTCGTTATATAGGACGTACCAAATAAGGTTTAACCAATTTGTTATACAATATTGGTTTTATTTTAAAATATTACAAAAACTTATCGGTGTGCTACCATATAGGGTGCACTAGTGCGTTCCCATTATCAACACATCGGAGGTCGTTATTAGTATTTTATGATAGAATATCGATTTAAATCAATTATAAACATACTCTAATTGGTGCATCTTTAAATCACAAGTGCACCCGTGCATCATTATATAAGACACATTGATTAAGGTTTAAACATTTTGTTGTACAATATCGATTTTTGTTTTAAAAAATTAAAAAAAAATAAAAATTAATAGTGCACTTAATAATTATTCATGCACCAAATTATGCATACTAACCCATGGCACACTAACTTACAATTTTTTAAAAACATGGTGGTGCGCCAAAAACTTAGGAATGTATCGATGTATCTTTATATCAGGCACACTAAAGTAGGCTAAAATACAAAAAATATTCACCAAATTGTAATTTCATTTTTAACTTTCCTTCAATGATTCAAACCATATAAACATCGATGTTGACCATCCTTGTAGGACATCCCATTGTCAGTGCTATTGTATTTTTTGATTTCTCAATTCCTTCACTTCCTTGGTGGATTTTGTTCAATTTGGAATTTTGCAAAACTATACCAATTTTTTTTATTTTTGTTTTACATGGTGACCATACCTCCTCGGCAAGAAAGAGACCAAGTAAATTGATTGTCATCCTCTCATCTATAATTTTAGTGATTTAAAATTTAAAATTGGGCTTTAATTAAAAATCTTGATTGATGTGTTCAAGTTGTTTGACTTACATTGACCTGTGCAGTGCATCCATGTTATTAAAAGGTCATGCCATGGTTAGTGCATCCAGTTAAATAAAGCGCACCATTGAAGTCAAAGAAAAAAAAATCTCATTCTTTTTTCATACTCCTATATAATATTAGGAGAAAGAAAAATTAGTGGTGATCCTATATATTGTAAGTGTATCGTTGAGTGATTTATAATTACTATATATTTCCTCTGGTTGTTGGTGCTCTAAAAAAATATATGGAAACACCATTGGCAATGTCTCCATACATACCAAGTCCATCATAAATTTAATTTAATAAATACATTTTTCCACACTTATCAATACGCTTAGAAATGTAAAGGGGCACCATAATGATTGTTCACATATATCATAAGCATATTAGTAATCAAATTAAATATATTAAACTTTCCTAAGGTTGTGAGTGCACTTCAAAATGTACAAGCATATTATGCTTAGTGCATCTAGTCAAAATACAGCGACCCATTGAAGCCAAATAATATTTATATAAAAAAAATCCCACACTTTTTTATGCACTATATAATGTTAAGAGGCACCATTCACCGTGGTCCTATATATTGTAAGTGCATTGTTGAGTGAAATTTTAATAATATAAATTTTCTCCTAGGAAATGCATAGAGGCACCATTGGTGATACTTCCATGCATACCAAACACGTTGTAAAGTAAAATTCAATAAACACATTAGTGCACTTGGAAATAAACCATAACTAGTGCTCACTTAAATCATAAGTCCACTAGTAATAAACTTAAATAAATTAAATTTCTACATCCTTATACATATGGAATGTCGCCTACCAATAATAGTTAAAAAAAAATTATCAACTTTATCGGTACATTAATATTTAATTAATAGCATCGGTAAAGGTGTGTTGATTATCCAGCCACACTGTACATGGTGCATATATATAAACAAGGCACACTATGGAGTTCTACAAAGTGTTTTTTTAAGAAAAAAATAGTTTCAATATTCAATGAATATTACTAATTTAGTATTAAAGTGTTTATGTTTATGTGTGTGTTTTTGTGTATTTTTATTGAAATTTGTATGTGAATAAGAGATAATGGCGACAATAGTAGCAGTAGCAACAAGCTAGCATGTATAATGTCATATGCGATTGGGAGGCTTGAGAGAGGTATAGGGATATGTACCCTCATCTTTTTGAGGAATTTTGTCCTCCTCAAGTTTTATGAGGAGGCTACATCCTTCAAGGGGCACAACAACTTGTTGAGATGGTTGATCCATTGACAAGAACATGTTAGGTAGGAATTTAAGCTTGGTCTCCATTGTGGTATTATCCCATGGAGGAGGATATTTATTTCCTTAACAGGTTGTCGAGAAGGAGAAGGATTTATAAGGAAAATATTACTTTTGTAATACTTTTTGTGATTTATGTGGAAATTAATTTTATAATTTGGTGGACATTAGCACGGGCCATATAGGATTTGCACAAAAAAATTCATGTTGCCAATCGCACATATCCCACATGTAAAATGAGACTTTTATTTTGTGATCTATAAGGAAGGGTTATTAATAATTACATTGATGAGTATATTAAGGTATGTTTGCATTCACATTTTCCACACATGTGTAGGAGACTTACCTCTTGTGATTTATAAGGTGGAAATTACTTTTATGATACATTCTATGAATAATAAGGTGGACATTACTTTTGTGATTTGGTGGACATAAATGCAGGCCATAGAGTCTTTGTGCAACAAATTTCTTGGTGCAGTCACACCTATCCCACATGTAATACAAGACTTACATTTTGTGATTTATAAGGAAGGGTGATTATTAATTAGATTAATGAGTATTAAGGTCGGGGCTCATATGGTTTTGCGATGGCTTGGTTGATTTATAAAAAAAAGAGTGGTGCATAGGTAATATGAGACTTACCTTTTCTAATTTATATGGAAGTAGTAAGCTAATTTATAAGGAAGGGTGATTATTAATTGGATTGATGAGTAGTGAGGTAGGAGAGTTTGTGATTTATAAGGAGGGGTGATTGATAAACCTTTTATGGTTTATGAGTAAGGGTGATTAATAATTGGATTGATGAGTAGTAAGGTAGGAGGGATTTTCCTTTAATGATTTATAAGGAAGGATACTTAATAAAAACAAATCTAATTTATAAGCAAAGGTGATTAATATTGGATTAATAAGTAGTAAGGTAGGAGATACTTACCTTTTTTGAGCTATAAGGAGGGGTTATTAATAATTAGATTGATGAGTAGTAAGGTGGGAGGGTCTGGATCATATGGTTTTCTAATGGCTTGGTTGATTTATAAGGTAGGGTGAAAGGGTGGTTGATTTATAAGGAAGAGTGAAATGGTTTGGTTCCATTTAGTAAACATATGATATGCATTTTGACCATAATCCAAAAGGTCCATTTTTTGGTTATTAAGAGTTATATTGATGAGTATTAAGGTAGGAGGGTTTGGGTCATATGGATTCCAGAAGGATTAATTGATTTATAAGGAAGGGTGAAATGGTTTGATTCCATTAAGTCAACATATGGTAAGCATTGTACCAGAATCCAAAAGGTACAGTTTGTTATATCCTTTGTAATTAGCATAAAGGACATAAGGCATCAAATGGATTGGTAGGAAGTGTATGGCATCAATGGAATTTTATTTGAGTAAAGATTTTTAAAAAATTACTCCACGAGATACTTCATGGTAGGTAATAATGGCTTGGTAGGAAGTATGTGGCGTCGAGGGAATTTTAATTGAGTAAAGATATAAAATGAATACTCACTGTGCTACTTCATAGTAGGTAATAAAGAAAAACAATATATGTAACCTAGGATTTTTAGATCATGTATGTTATGTCTTTTCATATCATGTATATTATGTATGTTCATATCATGTTGATGTTGATGTTGTTTGAACTATAAAATGTATTGTGTATGTTAATGATTAACATAATTAATGGTTTCTCTACTTTTAAATTAAATTTGAGATGTATCACTCATTTAAATTTGAGATGCCATATAATATTTAACTCTTATTATATGAAATCATTTAATTTGGATCGTGATTGTAAAAACTTATAATCATTTAATGTAGTTATATAATGTTTAACCATTTTTATTGCAAAATTATGTGGAGGGGGGTCTCCATGGAATTTCTTAATGCCCGGATGCAAAATGAGTGGTCTCTTCTACTGTCCTATGCACCAATCACCCATATCCTATCCGGAGGGTGGATCTAGTTCATATTATGTTCTAGGGTTGATGCATTGAAAATACCATCGGGCTACTAGTATTGGGACATGACTTTGTTGTGTAAAAAATTGTGCCATCCTTTATTTGATACAAGGGATGAAGTGGTATCCAAAAACCCCACTTGGATCAAGCTCCCTAACCTTCCTCTCAAATCCTGGTATGATTATGGGTTGAAGGCCATTAGAGAGGTGCTAGGTAATTTCATTGTGGTTGATGCTAGTTATAAATCCAACAATTTTATATCAATGACACAAATCCTGGTTGATTTGGATCCTCATCAGGGTATTTTCGAATCCATGGAAATGGTGGTGGGGGACCAAAAGTATATCCATATTTTTTATTATGTGAATATACCCTTCATGTGTGTTCATTGTCATAAAGTCAACCACATTTTATCAGGTCGTGTGCATCCTTTCCAAAGGCATTTCTTAGGAAAAAATTTTGGGGAGTTCATTGATAGGGTTTCTTCTCCTGGTTTAGTCCCAAAGGAAAAGGTCATGTAGGAGACACAACCACATGTTCAGGAAGGTGGTGGGAGGACTTGAAATCTTATTCCTATATGGGAGATGAATGGATCATGGTCAAACCTAGTGGTTGGAGATATATCTATACCCTTGATTGTTGGTGTACAATGACGAGAGGTGAATCAGGTCTGATCTTGTTGCTTTGGGGATGACTTGGACTTCACAAACTCACAATGGGGCAATCTAGAAGAGATAAATATTAAGGGTTGTTGGTTTCTTATCTGAGCTATGCCTTTAACATGATTGACCCAGGTTCAGATCTACTAGGGATCCAACAAAGCCTCTAAAAATATTGACCATCCTGGTAAACCAGAAGGCAACGTAGTACACAGAGTGCACTACGCAGTCTCACCCGAGATAGTCTTAATGGGTGACTACAATACTAAAGTGCTTGCAGCCCAGGACTGAATGGGGATCTATGAAGTGTGCGCTAAGAATTCTAATTAATTGTTAAAGCAATATATTGGCATTCTCATTCATGCATGTAATGTAATTGGATCCATTAACTTATTCATCATTCTAACATCTACTTATAGACAGTAAAAGAGACACAAGCATTCAATAACATAACACATGTTTTATCGTGGTTCACCCCCTACTGGGCTATGTCCACAAAGATCTGACTCTCAATTTCTTCTATTATGGTAGTTCCAAAACTACAGTGTTGTGTGCTTTATAGTTCATTCTTATTCGGGTCGAGATCTATTATGAGGCAGACTAGATCACACCAGGCTCCTCAGCCTATGATCTAATCCTCAAGATCTACCCTTCAGACCCTCTACATCTCAACATCTTACAAAATTGGGTCGTACGACAAAAGTATTGCAAACTAGTTACGCCTTCTCTTGCGAGTAATGCTCTATCAAAACAAGACTCCTCTCTCTCCTTTCCACAATGAAAAACAACCACCCCCCACTACCTAGACCTCCTAGGTATCTATTTATATATGTTAATGGATCATTATCCATTACAATGTATTACAAAAACCCTAACCCTAACGTCGTTAGGTCTTCCATGCATGCGCGTGTGTTGCTCTTCCTTCCAGCTATCCCTTTCCTCGTGCATGCCTTTCTTCCCAAAATAGAATTTCTTTCTAATTCGGCATGCTTCCAACAGGCCCCCGACACTGACATGTGGCTTGTCCTAAGCCACCTAACCCTTGTGTGCTTCATCGAACTCTCTTGTGATCACTTGGAACTTCTCCATGAGCTTTGTTGCTTGCGTTTAGGCCTACGCGGTCTTCTCCTTGAGTGTGTCCAATATCTGCACTGTAATCTCATCGCTGACCAACCTTTCAAATTCTACCCGGGCTTGTGCCATATATTTTTTGGCTTCCTCTGCATGTGCAATGACCTCTGCTGATCGCTCCTAGAGTGTTTCTATTAGAGCTTGGTGCTCCTTTTTCTGTGTCTATGCAGCTATGAGCTCTGCCTGCAGTTTCTTCATGTCATGTGGTCCTTTGACGTGCTTTGTGATCAACATTGTCTTCTGCCTCTGCTTGAGGTCCTGGATGGATTCAATTATCCTTTCTCCTTCCTGGTCCCACTGTTGGACCTGCTGATCCTCTTTCATTTTCATCCAGATCTATATTGATTTCTCTAACAACTCGATCGTCGAATGGACTTGTCTCTCTATCTCCTTTATCTGCATTGTTTCCTCTTATTTCCTTTTCTCCCTCATCTTTGGTGGAGTGGTAGGTGTGAGATACTCCCAGAGATGCTCAATCTCTTGTTGGTATTGATCTTGTCATGCTCGCTTGATCCAGTTTCCCCTCCTATATGTGATGCTGACGAGGTCGTATCTAAGTTGTTGTCGACTGTCTGCGCTTCCTCGCGCTTCCTAAGGAGTTGTCGTATGTGTGCCAACTCTTCTTCAATTATGTCCCTTTGGCGCGCAGCATTCTCGAAATCCTCGATTATGCGATCCTGGATCATTTGGGCCACCATGTTTGCATCATCCTCAGTGATCATGTATTATGGGGTTGTTTTGTGTTCCTTTGTCTTCTTGCGCACACCCCATGTCTGGATGACTAGCCTCTTAGTTTGGCCTTGCTCTTGTAGAGTGGCACTTGATGTAGTTCCTTGTGCTGCCTCGACCTGTTTCTGTTGTACCTGGGGTGCCTGTGTGTTGTTCTTCTTCCCTATCTGGGCACCTATCTTGGATGTCCCCCCTTTTTTATTTTGTGCCTTGTTTTGACTTGTCCTAGGTTTCTTGGGCACTATTGCTTCCTCGGGTTGTGTCTGTTCTTGTCTTACCTCCTCCTCCTCCTCTATCTCTGTGGGAATTTCTCAAATGAGGACTGGAATCCTCCAGTCATCTTCCCAATCCTTAATGTCTATCTCGATGTATGTCTGCATGATGCAGTAACACATCTGTAGCCATTATTTGCCAGGGTCTTTTCGTGCCTGAATCCACATCGCATGTCTAGTGGATTTGAAGTTGGCTATGCCTTGATACTATTTGATTGATTTCGGTGTTACCCTCCAAGTGTTGGTGATGGTGTCCTATATGTTGTGGAGATAACCTTTGAATATAGTTGCATTCACTTTTCTATTCTTGGAGTCCAAAGCATCTCCAAGCGATAAGTATCGCACTCTGTGCCGGGGTTTGGGTCTAGTGGCAAAAAATAAATACTTTGGCTCCTTCCATCCGATCACGACTATCAGGATGAGTAGCCATGAATAATGAAATTATGTCCCCGGATCCTATGCATCCTTGTAGACATCTAGGAACGGATTCAACAAATAAGGGGCCCAACTGAGTGTGGTTCCCTCGGCACATTGTGTTGCAGCTGCGACAACCCTGGACGGGACTTCCTCCTTGCGGAATTTCCTAAGTAATTTGCATGCCATAATTTTTGTGGCCATTCTTTTCGTGGCGTCACTAATGCACCAGATGATGATTCTGTGCGACCCCCTTTCGATGTCATATTTATTCTTCATCTTCTCGACCAATGATTTCTCCTTTGTTTTGTCCTCCGGGAACTGTGTGGGATCCTCACCCCATGATGGTAGCCCTGTGATGTATGTGATGATCTCTATGTCTATTGAGAGGATCTGTTCTAGCCATATATATCCACCATGTGTGACCACCATTAGTCTCTTGATGCAATTGTTTGTGTATTGGCCTCTCCCAAAGTGTGGTAGGTCCAATAGACCTAGAATCCCAGTTATATCCAATCATGTTGTCCACTGGACTTGTTGATTAACTGGTTCACCAAAGGGTCCTATACCCACAGTCTATAGATAGACTCGTTTGGAAAACTATGGGAACTTGTCTATGTTTGTTACATCGTGGTCTGAGTACCTCAATTTCTCTACATGGCCTAACAAATTTTCTGGTACACGTACCCCTTCTAGTATGCACGACAAGACAATGGTTGTGGTGGGTTACCTACGTGGTGACCTAGGTACCATCTCCTTGACCTTTTGTTGTGGTGGTTGACTCGAGGTTCCAGCCTCCATTGTCCATTCTTCATCATACTCTTATGGTCGGCTAGTGACATCTTCCATTGCTCCCTCTTATGGTTGTTCTAACTTGGTTTTCTGTGATATTTTCGGCGTGGTCATTTCTTCCTGATTTTTATCCGTCCCATTGACTCTCAAGGCTTCTACAAGGTTTTTGTGTTGCACGTGGTTTCTTGTGTCCTCATCCTATCGGTCTTGTCCCTCTTCTAGCATATCAATGTCCATGCCTGATGGTGTTGTCTGCTAGGTTTCCTCCACAATGGGTGTGGGGATTCTTGGTGTTGTATCTGGCAACGGTATTTCATCCACATTTACGACTTCTGGTGGTTGAGATGGTTTTTTTTCTCTTCCCTATGGTTGCGATTGTTCTCTGGTACTACTTAAGGGTCGTCTAACAATCTGGATCGGTTCTCCCTGTTTGGATGGTGCCATGGTGGTAACTCTCTCATTCGACACACTCGGTGGCCTCTGCAACCTCCACTCTTTGCTTTGTATGCTCTATCACTCTGTGTCTTCTCCAATTTCACAATAACCTTTCTGCTCCCATGTTCTTACTTTGTATCGGCGTCGTGTGAAGCTTGTCAGAGATATTACTGCAATTATGCTTTAATTGAACCGTCAGTTCCTATATACTTTCCATTGATTTACCTTTCTGTCTTCAGTTGGCATGATTAATGCGACGTCCCATTAGTCATTTTTGGCATTCAATTATGATATTTGTCGTTGGTTGGTGCTTCTTTTGTCATATCCACCTTTCCCTCTTATTTTCGCTTTGTAGTGATTGTTGGCCTTGTCTCCATCGGGCTAGCATTGTTGAGCATGTGTGCTCATTCTATTTTCGGTGCACTATCCCTCTGTTGTTACTTTTTGATGTCCTGCACTATATATTTATTTTTTTTACTGCGCGGTGTCATTCAAGTTGCGGGTGGTCGATTTTCCTTATACAACTTCAGTCGGCTCCCATTGATTATCCCTCTGAGTGTTGTGTCGCCTAAGTCCTTCAACTATACAACTCCTCCATCTGTGACATCTTTTACTTCATATGGTCCTGACCAATGCATTCTGAGTTTTCCCAGATGCTAAAGGGATTTATTGTCATACATCAACACTAAGTCTCCTTCCTTGAAAGTTTTCTTCTTGATATGTTTGTCATGCCAAACTTTGTCCCTTACTTATTGAACTTCTTGGTGGAAAATTTCTATTATCCTATCTTCCTCCATAATCATCAGCTGATTCAACATACCCTGTACTACGCCTCATTCTGTCATGTTCATAATCGTTTCTACGCGTAGACTGGGTACCACAAATTCTAATGGCACCAGTGCTTCCTGTCCATATACCAATCTGATTGGCATGTTTCCTGTCAACTTCTTGCATGTGGTCTTGTATGCCCGCAATACTGCTAGTATTTTTAGGTCCCAATCATCCCTATTGACATTACAGATCTTCGTTAGTACATTTTCAAGGATTTTGTTAAAGGCTTCTACCGTTCCATTTGCTTGTGGATGATATGGTGTACTCTTTTGACGATGGACTTCAAATTCCTTGGTCATAGACTTAATGGTGTTGTTAATGAAGTCAGTGCCTTGGTCACTCATCAAAATCCTTGGGCAACCAAATCTAGTGATCACTTGCTCAAACATGAAGTGTCATGTTGTCTCTGTGATGCAATGTTTGACTGGTGTTGCTTCTGCCCATCTTGTCAAGTATTTTTTCGCGGTGATAATGTATCTTGCTCCTGTCCTCTTTGATGGTGGGTTAATTGGTCCCACAAAATCTATTGACCATTTGTCGAATACCTACAAAGTTACAAGCAGTCGCAAGGGCATATCATCCCTTCTATTCGGTTTACCAACACTCTGACATACATCGCATCTCTAGCAGTACTCTTTTGAGTCTCTGTGAATGGTTGGCCACCATGGTCCTACACGCAATACGTTATGCACGGTAGCTTTGCCTGCGTAATGTCCTTCTGTTATTCCCTCATGGGATTCTTCTAAAATCCTCGGTCTTTCATGTTCTAGTACATATCTTCTCAAGATGTTATATGCGCCCATTTTGTATAATTTTCCTACAATCAACTGATAATATGCAGCCCGAACTACTAGGTTTTTCTTCTGTGCGGTATTATATTCATGTGGCGCAGTCCCTATACTCAAGTAGTGGATGATGTCTGCAAAGTATTCATCGATGATCTGGACTGAAAATAACTTTGCGTCTGGAAAGTTTTCCTCTAAATTGGTAGGTTCCTCTCCATTCGTGACCCTTGACAAGTGGTTAGGTCCTGCATTCAGCTTCCCATGTTTGACTATTACTTCAAAATCAAATTATTGAAACAATAGTAGCCATCTGCAAATTCTCCCCCCCAACACTGGCTTGTTGACTAGGTATTTAAGGGTTGAATGGTCTGTGACCATCTTGAAATGTTTCCCTAATAAGTAGTGTTTGAACTTATGAAGTGCATAGACACTAGCTAGGCCTTCCCTCTTTGTCGTGTTGTAGTTATGTTCTGATTCTGACAGTTTTCTACTAGCAAATGTTATAGGATGATCCAATTCTCTTGCTCCTGGCTGCACCAAAATAGCTCCAAGTGTTATGGTCGATGCATCTATATGTACATGGAATGTCTTCTCCCAGCCTCTGAATACTAGTATTGGCATTGTTACCATCTTTTCTTTCAACGTATCTAGTCTGTGCTAACACTCCTCATTCCACTAGAACTTTGTATCTTTCCTTAACAGTTTCTCCATTGGCCTGGTGATCTGCGTGTACCCTTTTATAAATTTTATATAGTATCATGTGTGTCCCAATGTCTCTCTTAGTTGATGAACTATTTTTGGTGGTGGCAAGTTAACGATTACTACAATTTTGGTAGGATCTACTACCAAACATTGCTTGCATACTATATGGCCCAATAGTATCCCAAACAGTGTTTCGAAGATGCACTTCTTGATGTTTAACGATATCTAGCACAACCTGCATCTTTCTAACATCAACAACAAGACCTCTACATGGTATTTCAATAGATTGTACAATGTCCAATCATCCAAATATACTTATAGAAATTGATGGATGAATTCTTTAAAGGTGTAACGACCCCTTCGTTACGTCTACGAATAGCGAAGTACAATAGGAAAATTTTACTTTTTCTTTTCATTTTAAAAATAAGATATTAACAACATCACCTAATGCACTAAGGTGACACATGATCAAAATATAAACAACTC
>ML779514.1:456310-466961 GCA_009831015.1 Picea engelmannii | reverse complement strand
TCCTCAAGGTCCGAAACCCTGCACACTCAATGAAACTAAGTCAATAGCATCTGTATACAACAATAGTAAAACATCCTGTCATCAATCATGACGCATCATCATCACGGTTAAGTGGTTCATCATCATAAAAATCCAGATCACTTGCGAGCAAGTGTCCTCAAATAATAAGTTTTGTCAGTGCGCCAGAGCGGGATGTTACAAAAGGCGGCAATGACTACTCTGGATAAAATTGCTGGTGCATTTTTCAGTCCAAACGACATGACCATGTACTGGTAGGATCCCCATTCTATAGAAAAAGTGGTCTTGTATCTGTCTTCCGGCGCTATCTTGATCTGATGGTATCCTGAAAATCCATCGGTGAATGAATAAACTTCATGTCCTCCTATGTTCTCCAACACCTCATCCGTGAAGAGTGTAGGGAACGGGTCATGTAGGCACGCATCATTCAACTTCCTCGAGTCGATGCATATTCTTATCCCACCTTGTTTTTTCTCCTGAACTACCATCGGGCTTACCCATTCTTATTCTTCCATATGTTATATGATTCCGGCTTCGAGCATCCTATCGATCTCAGATTTGACATTTTGCTTATATATCAGATTTAGTCTGTATGGTGATTGTTTGATCGGTCTTGCCTCAGCTCTGAGTGGTATCTTCATTTCACCTAGCTCTCCTATGATGCCCTTCATTTATGTGAATGTTGTGGGGAACAGGTCGTTGTACTCACACAACAACTATGTTATGATTTCCACCATTTGCTCATCCTAGTAGTCTCCAATGTTGGCCATTTTGGGATTCTCAATTGTCCCAATGTTAACTTTCTTCACCTTGATCGACGCAGCAATTACTTCTGATTCTAGAGGTGGACCTTCCACTTCTCTTTCTCCTTCAGCCTCTTTAATATGAATATCGGGCGGATCGTCTTCATCTGGTACTTCTTCCTGCACATTGTAGCACGGAAGCAGTTCTTTCAATGTTTGTATGTTATGTTGTTGTTCCTCTGTTAAGAGTTCGACTTCTGGTTCCTTAATGAATATCACCCCTCTTATTTTGTTTAAGTGTTTCATCTATGTTGGGGTTCTCATGTTCAAATGAGAAAGTGACTATAAAGTTATGTTGTAGTATTTTCCTACTCATAGTTCTTATGCACAGTTCCTGGTCTGTATACCAGTTTTTTGGGATGCCCTCTAAGGTATGTACGAAATGATGAGACCATTCCTCTGGGGGTGTCATTTTCCATAGTGCTCTGCACTTCTCCAAGTGTTATGTTGGTTCCCCCTGTCCACCTTACTTCTGATGTTGGTTGCTTCTTTGCTCTACGCCAAACCTTATGCACAATAACCGCTTACATTGGTACCAGCCCTTGATTTTTTTCTTGTGTGAGCCCCACCATCTTGCAAGTGTGGCCTTGAGTGCTATATCTAGTGCTAAAAGTCTTTGATTTTCTAACACTTCATCTCTATAATGTGTCAAGAATGCTTCTATATCGTTTACCCCATGGAAACTGGGTGGTTCCCTTATCTCTATACCTACCCATCTTAATGTGCAGTCTATTCTTTTGCATCTTCTTGTGGAAAATTTGTGTAGCCTCTATTGCTAGTTCTCTAAACCTATATCTGAGTCTGACGCACATGAATTAATGCTCTGCCAACTGAGTATGTTGATTAATTGGGTTGGTTGTCATTGATGTCAACCCTTGAATAAAGTCTGGTAGTGAATTCTAGTAGCACAAAGGTTTGGGTAATGGACCCAAGTTTGTTTAATGTATAATGGTATGATTTTTGATATATTTTCAGGTAAGACTATTCTATATGGATAGTACATGTCATGTCACTTGTGGTGGTATGTGGAACGTCACATAACTCCTCACGGTTTGCGATTTATGGCCTTACAAAGTTGGAGGACCCTCATATGTTGGCTTGAAGCCCCAAAAGGTCAAAGAAGTCAGAGTGTTTGCAAAGAAGAAATTATTTAAATAATAAAGTGAAGTGCAAAGTCAAAGAGGATTATTTAAATAATAAAGTGAAGTGACAAAGTCAAGGAGGATTATTTAAATAATAAAACAAATGGAGAACTTTTTAATTATGGAAAGTGGTTATAAGAAGGTTAACCCTAAAATGAGGAAAATGGGTTAAGTATTAAAGTGGATATTGGATATATGGACAAGTTGAAAATTGGGCAAAGTTGGACATAGGTGACTATGTGGACAAAGTGTCTATGTGGACAAAGTGGTCTAGAAGATGCTTCTAAGGAAGCTACATGAAAGTATAAATGAGAGGCAAGGCTCTCTCATTTCAATCACACTTGAGCATATTGAATATCTACAGGTGATTGAGGTAACCAAAGGATATATAATCCGAATTTCAGAGGGAAGGTGAAGTAAATAAGGCCGAAATTCAAGGAAGGATAAATTCTTTTGATGATGTTTTCTAAGGTATGTTATTTACAGGTCATCTCACCATTTTTGCAATAAATTTTTTTCTAGAATGATTCAAACCATGAAATTGGGAGGCCATTGAGGAAACATATCCAAGTAGCCATGGTACAAATTTCAGCTTGTGGATCGTTGTATTTTTGGAGTTACACTCCGTGGAAAATAGGATTTGTGGCTAGTCCTGAAACTAGTCTAAAATAAGTGTTTCAGGTAAAAACGTCATAACTTCTTCATAACATATCCAATTTCAGTAAGACCAAATGTGTTGGTTAGAGTACATTATGTAATATTCTATGTAAAATTTTAGTATCCATACAACAAATATTCCATGTGGGGCACGCTCTACAAGTTCGCTCTCTAGAATAAGCCAGAATTCAACAAGGTATGTCAGCTTTGCTATAACTCCTTTTCTGAGAGGTTCCAAGTACTAACACCTAGAGGAATTGCATAAAACACACTGAAGAACATTGTGTACTATTTTCATATCTTTATTCATTACAAGGACATAATTATGATTATTTCAAGTTAGGGTTGTTGACTAATCCAAAACTAGTCATGTGAGACTAAAGTAAAGTTTGATGAAAATGATAGTCTCTTGTTGTTAAAGTTAAGGAAGGTTTTCAGGTTGAGGTATAGGTTGGTGCACAGTTGATTCACTTGTTTATGGTACAATTTTATTACAGGTTGGTGCATGATTGATGCACTTGTTTATGGTACAGGTTGATACATGGTTCAGGTTATTGGTACAGGTTGTTTGGTGCAGGTTGATTGGTACAGATTTTACAGTAGTATATTTCACGGTGATAGTGTGACAGTGGTTCCATCATTCTACTTATACATCAGGGAAGTTGGATGGGGCAAGGACAGGTGGTTGTAGCCACCTTCCGATTGTATCCGAAGAACATAGGGGGTTGTAGCCTCCTTATGGTTGTATCCAGAGAATTGGGGAGTTGTAGATTCCCTCAAGTTGTAGCCTGATAAACTAGGGGGTTGGAGCCTCCTTCCATTTGTAGCTAGAAAACAAAGGAATTTGGTGCTTCCAATGAATGTAATTCTTCGAGCCATATAAGAAAAATCATTTTGTGGTTTTCTCCCGCTTTGGGTTTCCACGTAAAAAAACTGGTGTATTATGTATGTGTATGATTGTTCATTTATTCTACAAATTGGATAATAATGCTACATTGATATGCATTTTGGATCATAAGGATGAAGACATGTATACAGGCACAGGGATTTGAAATTTAGCAATCAATTGTAGATGGATACACATCACCAGCAGTTCCACCGACAAATGACAAAGTAATGAAACTCGGTTAGAATAATTCCAAAGCCACAAATGCACTTCTGAATGGTCTTGGAGAATCAGTATTCACCAAAGTTTCACATTGTAAATACGCTAAAGAGATTTGGAACAAACTTTGAAATATTTATGAAGGAGATTCAAAAGTCAAAGTAGCAAATATTCAAACTTACAGAGGTCAATTCGAACAACTAAAAATGAAGGAAGATGAGAACATTAAATCTTACTTTTTACGAGTCGATGAAACAGTAAATGCAATCTTGGGATTGGGAGAAGCAATCAAAGAATCTGTAATTGTTCAAAAGGCACTAAGATCTCTAACTATGAGATTTGACCCTAATATATCAGCACTAGAAGAAAGAGCATATCTAAACTCAATAATCATGGATGAACTACATGGAATATTCACAGCATATGAAATGAGAACTGAACAGGAAAATCCAGATATAAAAGAAGTAGCCTTCAAATAATCCAGAAGGTCAAAGCAAAAGGGAAAGAAAAAAGAAAAAGAACATAGCAGTAGCAGTGACATCTCAAAAGATGATGAAGAAGTAGCCAACTTTGTCAGAAGATTGAACAAGGGAACCAACGACAGGTATAGAGGTAAGATTCTTTTGATTTGTTTTAATTGTGATGGTATTGGTCATTTTTCTAACAAATGTCCTCATAAGAAAAAGATAAATGATGAAGGTTACTCAAATACCAAACAAACATATAAAGGAAAAAGAACCACAAATAAAGTTTTCAAGAAACGTTTATGCACCAAACAAGACATCTCATCATCAGATGAAGATGAATTCAGTGGCAGTGAGACAGAAAGAGTTCTATTCTTGGCAGTAGAAGACTCGGATAAAGAAGACTCTGAAGAAGAATATGAAGAGTTCGAAGTAGAATATGAAGAGGCAGAAGTTGACTACTGAGAATAATTTTTGTGTGCCATAGAATTTATCAGAAGAGAAAACAAGAAAAACGAGAAACTACAAGCGGAACTAGACAAGAAAGAAGACACTCATGAACTAGAAAAAAAGATCACAAATTTGAAGGTTCAAATTGAAGAAGATAAAATAATTGAAGAATCACTCAAAGAACAACTAGAAGGAAGAGACAGGATCATTGGAAATTTGGAAGCAGAAATTATCACATTAAGAAAGGATCTTCAAAAGAAAAATATGCAAAACAGCTCAAAAGTTTTGAATGACATTATCAGTAGTCAAAAACCTCATCATGACAAGTCCAAACTTGGATACAATCAGACAAAAAATGGATCAAGCTCCAAAACAACAGAACAAGAAACCTCTCCGAAAATCTATGCAGAAACAATCAAAGGGGATAGAAAGGTCTACAAAGAAAATTACAGGGACACTCCTCCACCGAGAAGATTTAGATTTCATAATCAACGACCAACAGAAACATATAGGCCTTAGAAAGAAGAAGGATTCATAAGAGTACCTCCTTTCAAAAGATATTCAACTCTCAGGTATCAAACTATATTTTTTGGTTTATGTTATGCATATATTAATTTTTGACATGAAGTTGTGAATTGCAGAGCTAACAACAGGAACTTAAAAAAAATTTGAAAGTCATACACAAAAGGGTTATCCAAGAAGGCCTAGTGAAACACAGAGAAGAAGTTACAACAAGTTTGAATCTTTGAGCACTGAAGTGGAATGCTACAAATGTAACAACTTTGGACACATGGCCAAATATTGAAGAATGGCAATCCCTCCTAGAGAACCACAACAAAACAACAACATTCACAGACATGAACCTCAGAAAAGGACATGGATAAGAAAGAAAAATCAGTATAGCAATGAAGAATGCACACTCGCTCTACAAGCTAAGTAGAAGAAACATGGTTGGTATGTTGACAATGGTTGTTCAAAACACATGATAGGTGATAGAGACATGTTTCTTACATTAATAAAGGAAAGAGATGGATTAGTCTCCTTCGGAAATGATGATTCAGCTAAAATCATTGGAAAAGGCATACTCAGAATTGGGAACAAGAATACCAAGGAAGAAAATGTTCTACTAGTAGAAGATATGAAACATAATCTTCTAAGTGTGAGTCAAATGTGTGACCAAGGTCATAAAGTTACTTTCGATTCACAAAAGTGCGAGATAAGAAAAGAAGGTTCAGGAAAATTGATTGCAAAAGATGTGAGAACTTCAAGCAACATATATGTATTAAGTGAAATTGGAAATGAAAAGTGTTGCCTAGGAAAGGAAGATGAAAGTTGGATATGGAACAGAAGAATGGGTCACATACATTTTGATAGCCTTGTCAAATTCAGCAAAAGGTAAGTAGTTAGAGAAATGCCCCAGATCACGAAACCAACCAACACTTTATGCAAGCATTGTCAACAAGGAAAGAAAACAAAGACCAGGTTTAAATCAAAAGAATATGCAACAACAAGACCACTAGAAATTGTGCATACTGATCTAGTTGGACCAAATACAACAAAGGATTTAAAAGGTGAGAAATACTTTATGTTATTAATTGATGATTATACAAGAATGATTGCAGTTTGTTTTCTTAGGAATAATTCAAAAGCTTTTGAAAACTTCAAGGTCTATAAGGAAATGGTTGAAAATGAAAGGGTATCAAAAATCAAATGCCTGAGATCTAATAATGGAGGATATTTCACTTCAAAGGAATTTATGGACTACTGCAGCAGGCATGGAATAAAAAGACAATTCTTCATTGCTAGGACACCTCAACAGAATGGAGTTGTTTAAAGAAAGAATAGGAAAGTACAGGAAATGGCTCGAACAATGCTAATGGATTCCAAATTGACATATATTTTTTGGACATAGGAAGTGCATAAAGCAGTTCACGTTCAAAATAGAGTAATGCTTAGAAACAACACTGACAAAACTCTCTACGAGCTATGGAAAGGAAGACCAACAAATGTGAAGCACTTCAGAGTTTTTGGAAGCAAATGCTACATTAAAAGAGAAGATGACAGAATGGGAAAGTTTCACTCTCGTGTGGAAAAAGGAGTACTTGTTGGTTACTCAAGTACAAGGAAAGCATACAAGTGTTACAACCTGAGATTGAACAAAGTTGTGGAAAGCATCAACGTAAAAATTGATGAAACAAGTAGACAAGAATTAAAGGAAGAAGAAAATGAATCAATGGAACAGCGTTACGAAGAAGAAGCAAAAGATGAAAAATAAGTAGAAGGGAAAAATGAAGAAGAACCGACAGAAGCAGAAGAGCAAGTTCAGCAAGTGCCTCCAAAGACACCTAGCAGACGAGTACAGAAGAATCATCCTTTAGATCATATTATCGGAAACAAATATGCAGTAGTTGAGACTAGAAGAAGAATATGTTCACCAGAACAAACACACCTAGCACTCTCATCTACGTTTGAACCAACCTGTTTTGAAGAGGCCAGCAAGGATGGATTTTGGAATAAGGACATGGATGAAGAATTGGATCAAATAGAGAAAAATAACACTTAGGAATTGGTTCCAAGACCAAAGGATAAGAATGTGATCGGCACAAAGTGGGTATAAAGGAATAAATTGAATGAAGATGGACAAGTTACAAGGGACAAAGCTAGATTGATATGTAAAGGATATGCACATGTTGAAGGAATCGAATTTGAAGAGACATTTGCCCCAGTTGCCAGAATGGAAGCAATCTGATTGCTTTTAGCTTATGCATGCTCCAAAAATATTAAAGTGTATCAGATGGACGTAAAATCAACTTTTATGAATGGGGAACTTGAAGAAGAAGTCTACATTGAACAACCAGAAGGATTTCAGTTATCAAAGAACGCAAATTATGTGTCTAAATTAATGAAGGCCTTGTATGGTCTAAAACGAGATCCTAGAGCATGGTACTCTAGAATGGATAAATATCTACAGCAGGCAGGGTTCAGAAAAGGAAGTGCAGACAACAACTTCTACATCAAGGTAAATCAAGATAGTATTTTATTAATTGAAGTTTATGTTGATGATATTATTTTTGGAAGTATTGATGATAGGTTAAGCCAGAAATTTGCAAAGGATGTGCATAATGAATTTGAAATGTCATTACTTGGAAAAATATCCTTCTTTATGGGTCTTCAGATACGTCAAAGCAACCAAGGAATTTTTATTTCTCAAACCAAGTATATCAGAGAAATGTTAAAGAGGTTCGGAATGGAATATTGCAAACCAGTTATCACTCCCATGCAAACCAGTTGCAAGTTGAGAAAAGATGATGATTCAAAGTCTACAGATCATAGGAAATACAGGTCAATGATTGGTATCCTACTATATGTGATAGCATCCAGACCAAATGTAATGCAGGCAGTTGGATAGGTGGCACGATTTCAAGCAGCACCAAAGGAATCACATGTATTAACAGTGAAGAGGATTTTCAGATATCTCAAAGGAACAGAAGAGTTTGGATTATGGTATCCAAAAGGAAAGGATCTATCACTTCTTGCCTAGACAAATGCAGATTGGGCAAGTTGCAGTGATGACCGACGAAGCACCAGTGGAGCAGTGTTCTACTTGGGTGAGTGTTTAGTATCATGGCTAAGCAAGAAACAATTATCAGTATCTTTATTTACATCCGAGGAAGAGTCTATTGAAACAAAAACATGTTGTACATGAGTTCTATGGATGAAACAAACTCTCATATATATATAGGTTGAGTATGATGAGACCATTCCAATCTATTGTGATAATACAAGCGCCATCAGTATCTCAAAGAACGCGATGATGCACTCCAAGATGAAGCACATTCCAATCAAGTATCAATTTATACATGAACAAGTTGCAGAAAAGAACATCAGAGTTGAATATGTGGGCACAAAAGAACAAGTGGAAGACATCTTTACAAAACCTCTTCCATGGGAAGCCTTTGAGTAACTTCGCCAGAGACTCGGAGTTATTTCTACTCCAAAATGAATGCTTTTGAATGCTTATATTATATGTCTTAGATGTACATGAGGAAGCACCATAAAGAGGATAGTTCAGGTTGGGAGATTAGACGAGTCAATTAGGGGGAGCAGACCCGAATGGAAAGATACATTTTTCCATTGATGAAAAAGGGGGGAGATATTTATCAGATGCAGAGGACAAAGGCATGGTTCCAGGGGGAGCGTTGGTCACAGAGATGTAGGCATGGTTCTAGGGGGAGCATGAGTGATATGATTTCAGTATTGCATCAGAGTGTTTCCATCAATGACAAAGGGGGAGATTGTTGATTAATTAGGTTGGTTGACATTGATGTTAACCCTTGAAGAAAGTCTGGTAGCAAATTCTGGTAGCACAAAGGTTTGGGTAATGGACCAAGGTTTGTTTGATATATAATGGTATGAGTTTTTGATATATTTGCAGGTAAGACTATTCTATATGGATAGTACATGTCATGCCATTTCTTATGGTATGTGGAATGTCACATAAATCCTCACGGTTTGAGAGTTATGGCCTTACGAAGTTGGAGGACCCTCATTTGTTGGCTTGAAGCCCCAAAAGGTCAAAGAAGTCAAAGTGCTTGCAAAGAAGAAATTATTTAAATAATAAAGTGAAGTGACAAAGTCAAATATGATTATTTAAATAATAAAGTGAAGTGACAAAGTCAAAGAGGATTATTTAAATAATAAAGTGAAGTGACAAAGTCAAGGAGGATTATTTAAATAATAAAGCAAATGGAGAACTTTCTAATTATGGAAAGTGGTTATAAGAACGTTAATCCTAAAATGAGGAAAATGGGTCAAGTAGTCAAGTGGCTATTGGATATATGGACAAGTGGAAAATTGGGCAAAGTTGGACATAGGTGACTATGTGGACAAAGTGGCTATGTGGACAAAGTGGTCTACAAGATGCTTCTAAGGAAGCTGCATGAAAGTATAAATAAGAGGCAAGGCTCTCTCATTTCAATCACACTTGAGCATATTGAATATTTGCAGGTGATTGAGTTAAACAAAGGATATCTAAGTTAAATTTCAGAGGGAAGGTGAATTAAACAAGGCCAAAATTCAAGGGAGGATAAATTCGTTTGATGATGCTTTCTAAGGTATGTTATTTACAGGTCATCTCACCATTTTCGCAATAACTTTTTTTCTAGAATGATTCAGACCGTGAAATTGGGAGGCCATTGAGGAAACATATCCAAGTAGCTGTGGTAGGAATTCCAGCTTGTTAGTCTTTGTATTTTTGGAATTACACTCTGTGGAAAATAGGGTTTGTGGCTAGTCTTGAAACTAGTCTAAAACAGGTGTTTTGGTTAAAAACGTCATAACTTCTTCATAACAGATCCAAATTCAGTAAGACCAAATGTGTTGGTTATAGTACAGTTTGTAGTATTCTGTGTACAATTTTCAAATCCATACAACAAATATTCTGTGTGGGGCACGCTCTACAAGTCCGCTCTCTAGAATAATCCATAATTCAACAAGGTATTCCATTTTTTCTATAACTTATTTTCTGAGAGGTTCCAAGTAGTGACACCTGGACGAATTTCATAAAACACACTGAAGAACATTGTGTACTATTTTCATATATTTATTCATTACAAGTACATAGTTATGATAATTTAAAGTTAGGGTTTTTTACTAATCCAAAATTGGTCATGTGAGACTAAAGTAAAGTTTGATGAAAATGCTAGTCTCTTGTTGTTAAAGTTAAGGAAGGTTTGTAGGTATGTGTGTTGGACAACTGAGAGGGGGGGGTGAATCAGTTGTTACCGTGCTTAAACAATTATGCTTCTTTTAAACTCTTTGCTGAAACACTAAATGATGATCACAATAATGCAGGGAAATAAACAATTGATCATTCAGCATCAGTCACCTATATGAGAAACACAGAGACAGATATTTCCTGAGGAAACCCATACAGGGTAAAAACCTCTTTTCTTTATATGATAAGTAATAGTTACATTCTTTACATTATCATACATATGAGCACCAACTCAT
>ML779514.1:412209-454164 GCA_009831015.1 Picea engelmannii | reverse complement strand
CTTCTGTCTGATCTGACGGCCCTCGTTCTTTCGGGAAATTTGAATGAGATCCTGTGGTTGTGGATCTCTGTCTTTCCTGCGCGCGTTTTCTTCAACGTTGTTCCTCCTAAGCTTTCACGTCTAAATCCCCAAGGGATTTTTATCCTTCTTATCCTACCATCTCCACTACTGTACTTGCCATCAAATGACAAGTCTATGCTGCCTGTAAAACATGCCAACAATCCTTTGTACATTCTTCCTGCACCCATGCCATCTTCATTGTTGTACTTGCCATCAATGACAAGCATATGCTACCTGTTAAACATTTCCAACAATGTGATCATATACACCAGGTCTATTACAGAGTTACAAATCAGATTTGGATGATGAAATTGATGAGGGATTTTGGTTGAGGTTGAGGTACAGGTTGGTGCATGGTTGATGCAGTTGTTTATGGTACAGGTTTATTACAGGCTGAGGTACAGGTTGATGCATGGTTCAAGTTATTGGTACAGGTTGTTTGGTGCGGGTTGATTGGTACAGGTTTACAACAGTATATCTCATAGTGATAGTGTGACAGTGGTTCCATCATTATACTTATACGTCAGGACTATTGGACGAGGCAAGGAAAAGTGGTTGTAGCCACCTTCCGGTTGTAGTCGGAGAACATAGGGGGTTGTAGCCTCCTTCTGGTTGTAGCCAAAGAATTGGGGAGTTGGATCTTCCCTCAGGTTGTAGCCTGAGAAACTAGGGGGTTGGAGCCTCCTTCCAGATGTAACTAGAAAACAAAGGAAGTTGGTGCTTCCAATGAATGTAATTCTTTTAGACATATAAAAAAAAACATTATGTGGTTTTCGCTCACTTTGGGTTTCCACGTAAAAACACTGGTGTATTGTGTATGATTGTTCATTTGTTCCTTTTTTATTTACTTTGCAAATATTGGATGATAATTCTGCATTGATATAACACTTGCATTATATGGTTAAAAAGGATTAGATTTCTCTATTACTGATTCACCCCCCCTCTCAGTAATCCAACATGAACAACATATATTTATTTCAATTTATCAATCAATATATAAAAGAATAAATATTTTATTTATTTATTTAACTTGAATGAATACATAAGATCAATCTTCATCTTCAAACAATTATGAGAGACTCAGCTATCTGTTACAAGACCCAACTTGTAGTTCTCGGATCCAACTAATAAATGAGAAATCCAACCCTCATAAGAAGTCCCATCTTGTTGATCTCAGATCCAACTGCGATGTGATGAATCCAATCCTCATACAAGACCCAGCTTGTAAACAGGAACCAACCTGATAGAATGAACCTTCATTCAATCCATTATATGAAAATATATATACTTCAACAAATTCAACTACGTCTTATGTTCACCGTACTTCTTTGTGTATATAGTCTCCCAATAGGTATGAGTTTGAAGCATTATGTCTCTTTGTTTGAACCATTACACCTCTTCATAAACCTCTTCATTTGAATTAATAATAATAATTTCTATTATTATTATTATCATTAATAGTTTGATTTAAAGACTTCAAATCCCTTATTTTACTTTAATTTGCATTTATTCTATTCTAGATAAAAACTTGTCGCTGCAAATGTTGCAAAAATCGAGTTCTGCAAAGGTGCTTCCTTCAAACCATGTTTTTCATATGAACATATGAGTAGAACCATGGGATTATTAATTTAAGCATTGCCTCTTCTTTCACCCTTATTCCTCTATCACGAGACCAATATTTCGTGCTTCGAAATTCTTCCCCTTTTTTATTTTTATCCCCCATATGTCCAATGTTGGGACCGTGTTCTCCGGGCTTCAGCACTCTGGAAATTTTCTTCTCTTCACCAAATATTGTTATCTCCGAAGTGATATCTTCCAGAGTGTTATATCTCGAGAAACTTCAATTCACGGTTTTAATCCTCATCGTGATCACAATTCCAAATCAATGGTCTAATCATTCTTTTAAAAGACTCATTTCTCACAATTTTTTTATCCTTATCTAATGGTTGGGATTCAATCATGCGATGGATGGTTGTTGTTTCCTCCGGTACTTCATGGATTCGAGAGTTTGTTCTTTTTATAAACTTCCAATTCTCCCGGACTAAATTTCAACGAAGTGTGTATACTCTATTAATATTGAGTTGACGTGTGTCCATAAACTTCAACGGTCTGGATCTTATTTTGGAGCTTCAGTACTCCAGGACTCCAGGTTACTAGAACTATGAAGTAGTTCAATTCCTTTGGAGTGATAACCTACCGAATAAGTCATAAAGCAGTGGTGACCGCTTGCTATCGGTTAACACCTTTGCTTACTCTATCCTTCCACTATGCTTGATCAACAGCTGAGAACGCTCTCGAAGTATATCAATGATTAGTGTTACTTCATGATTTACGCTTACTCTATCCATGATTTACGCTTACTCTATCCTTCCATTGTACTTGATCAACGGTCAAGAATGCTCCCGAATTAGATCAACGATTAGCGTTACTTTGTGATTTACGCTTACTCTATCCTTCAACTGTACTTGATCAACAGTCGAGAATGATCCCAAATTAGATCAACGATTAGCGTTAATTCATGATTTACACTTACTCTATCCTTCCACTGTACTTGATCAACGGTCAAGAATGCTCCTGAATTAGATAAACGATTAGCGTTACTTCATGATTTTGGCCTTCGACGATTAGCTGATAACAGAGGCTTGGATATCCCCGAAGTTAGTTATCCCGGAGTGACATGATTTGTGATGTCACTATTGATGTGGCACTGACTGAGTGGTTGCCATGTGTCACCTAGATTCGTGGCTTTCATATACCTAAAGTGCCAACTAGACCTTGACACTTGTCACCATCTGATTGCGCCAAATGTCCTTGATGTCGTGGTCTTGATGAGGTGGATATCCTAATGTGTCACATGTCCTCCTCCTAGATCTAACAGACGTAGGTTCATATGAAGTTTCATATTTATCTGACAATTGTCATTACTTCGGGAATATGACACTTTTGAGACTTCAATCTAATCCTCTTGAATTGGCGAAGTGTCGAATAGATCGATCACCGTAGATATTTCCTGTCTTAATTATATGGCCTTGGTTTATTTTGGAACTCCGTGGTTCAGGATTTCTTGGCTCATCTGAGTTATTTATCGTTGGAGTAGGTCAGGGCCGAAGTTGACCGTGCTCTAACAGTTGTTACTCTATATCAACGGTTGACTGGATTTCTTGATCCGATGATCGACAGGAGTTCATGACTCCAGGGCTTCAACCTTCAGGCAAAATTACATGTTCTTGGCTCCTTTTCACCGAAGTGGTCAACGTCGGAGTTTGACCGGAGTTTGTGACTTCGGGGCTTCAGACTTTGGGTAGATTTACCTGTTCTAGTCTCCTTTTCACCAGAGTTGATCATGCGTCCGTCATTTCCACGATCGATGGTCTATGACTCTTATTAGTCAATCTAATGGTATAGATTTAGTCTAGATCTCACGATCTAAATCATTCCCAAATATTCAATAGACGACCATGATTCTTCTCTTCTTTATGCAAGTTACCTCTATGATCCAGTGGTCAGGTTTTGCATCCAAATTGTGGATGAAAGACTCCAATTTTCTTGATCCTTTATAAATATTTTATTTACTCACAGAACTCTGTCTCCTGTGATATTTCAAATGTGCCTTCTCTCCTAAGCTTCGATTAACGTTTCTTCCTTTTGATCTATTCATCACTATTTCTCTTGAGCTTTTAATAACTGTTTGTGCATTCTTTTATGCACTAATATTTAGTCCCTAACCCTCTTGAGCTCTTAATTCCTTGTTCTTTGTTACTCCTTCTGTACATGGATTCTCTCCATGCTACCTCTCCTGAGATTTAGAACCATATAATCATTGTTGATCATATCGTTATCAACAATGATCATGAATTGCGTCTGCCACAAGGTGATATTCCTCTTCCCCAAGGTGATCTTCCTTTTCTCTGATTATTGTACATGTTTGACTCATGTTTCCATCAATGAAAATAGACAATCAATAATGCCAACAAACTTCTCCTTAGATCACCATTTTTATTTGCTTGGAAGTTGTCCTTTCAACCCAATATTCCAAAGGTCAATTTGCCCATGTCTTGTAGGCCTAGACCTCCCCCTGCAAAAATGTATCTTCTACCAAATCTATCTAAGCATCGATTGCTAAGTCCTCTATGGTAGATAGGAACTACTCCTCCTCCTTATCCAAAATGGAAGACTCATAGAGTTTCAGATTCTAAACATTCACTACTGAGTAAATGCACATGTATGGGGGTAGGCTAAGTCTATATGGTTATCTCCCACCTTTTCCAATACCTAAAAAGGACCATATTGAAGAGCCTTGATCTTATTACCAGGACCATGTAGTCTTTCCTTTTTCAGTTGTAACCAAACTCTGTCTCCCACTTTAAATGACTTCTCAGTTTTGTGTTGATCATGTCTAGCCTTATATTTTTCATGTGACTTATTCAGGGTATCTTGTACCTACAAATGGATATGTCTAATATTTTCAGGAAAATTATCTGCTCTCGATGCCTCTCTTGTGAAATATTCCATCACTCATCCTTGTTGTCCATAAATAACATCCAAGGGTGAAGGCGACAGATACCCAAAGCAAGTTTCAAAAGGGGACTTACCAGTAGAAATGTGGGTTGCTCTATTATAAGAGTGTTGAATATAGATCATATTTTCATCCCAAGTCATTGGATGCTTCTAATTGTAACCCCTTAAAAGCTATACCAAATTCCTATTGACTACTTATGTCTACCCATTTGTCTATGGATGGAATGTTTTATATCACTTCAACTTAGTGTCCATATTCTCTCAAATCATTCCAAAAGGAACTGAGAAATATGATATCCTTGTCTAAGATGATGCTCCTTGGTATCCCAAAGTGCACCCAAACCTGTTCAAAGAACATGTTTGTTGCATCTTGTCCTTTGATGGTATTTTTAACAGGCATAATAATTCACATCTTGTTGAACCCTAGGATTGATGCTCTAATACCAAATGGTATGAACCAACGCCTTGAGAATGATAAAAAAGTCAATGAATAGCAGTCCAATTCAAGGAGGAAACCTCATTTTACAATTCATTCAATGTACAATATGAGATATGACTCTCCTAGTACTTGTTATCATAGGCGTATATATATAGGAGACAAAGTGTACAATTATAATGAAAGGGTGCAATGAAAGGTTCTAGCCTACATACAAATATAACACTAGAAATGTAATAATTCAATATACAAGGCCTAATAAGGGGTTTTATACCTAACATGGGTCTTTTTTATGGCTTAACATGCCCCTCCCATTCAAACACGTGTTTTCCTCAGCACTTGAATAACCACGGGTGTTTCTGCATGAAGAACTCATCTTCCCATATCACCTCTTCCATTAGACGAGGTACTCTGTAATTGCTCAATTTCTTTGTTGCTTTATCCTTGTTTCAAGGTTTTTTTCTAGTTCTAATATGATTTTCCCTTCTTCATCAATCTCTGGTAAAATAGTTTGAATTGGGATCTTGTTATCAGTTACCTTATTTAATCAAGAAACATGGAAGATTGGATGTACATGTGAAGATGGAGGTAACTCCAATTTGATATCCATACTACCAATCCTTTGGAAAACCTTATAGGGGCCATAATATTTGGGTGTTAATTTATCGCCCTTCTTTTGTTTCTTGAGGGACAAATATTTATATGGTTGTATCCTCAAAAATACCCAATCCCCCACTTCAAATTCCCTTTCATGGTAATGTTCATTTGCTTGTTATTTCATCATATTTTGTGCCCTAACCAAGTTGTCCTTCAATAGTTTAAGAAGCTCTTATTGGCTCCCTATGTGTTCCTCCACTTCTTGAACCTTTGCAGTCCCTTTCAAGGGTGATGTGATGGATGGAGGATGATATCCATAAAGTGCCATAAATGGGGACTTTTTCATGAAGTATGGAAGGATGTGTTGTACCACGATTTCACCAAGGGAAACTACTCGACCCATTGTGTATGTTTATCAGAAGAAAAGCAACAAAGATGTCCTTCTAGACATTTATTCACAATCTTGGTTTTCTCATTGGATTGAGGATGGTAATATGAGTTGTGAGCCAATTGAGTACCCAAACAAGAAAATAATTCAATCCAAAATTTTCTAGTGAAAATTGGATCTCTATCACTTACAATAATCTTGGGTACTCCATGTAGATTTTGAAAAGTTTCCATGAATGTTGTGGCTATTGTACTTTCTTTAAAAGGATGAGAAAGAGAGAAAAAATGGGCATACTTTGTCAATCAATCCACTACTACCATGATGAGAGTCTTTCCTTCAAATTTGGGTAAACCTGTAATAAAATCAATTGAAACTTCTTCCCAATGTTGACTTGGTATAGCTAATGGTTGTAGGAGACCTGGCATCTTTATTGTGTCTCCCTTATTCTATTGGAAAAACACACATTTAGACACAAACTTTTGAAGATAAATTTTAATACCTTCCTAGAAGAAATCCTTCTTTATCCTGTGGTACATTTTCAAGAATCTTGAATGTACTCATATAAGAGAAGTGCGCAATTCCAAAAGGACCTTCTATTTGAGTTGGGATTCTTACATAAATATAGGCAATCATGATACCATATCAAGTCATTCGTCCATGAAAAATTATCTAATGAACTAGGGTCCTCTTGTAGTTGTTGAATGATCTTGCATACTTCTTGATATTGCTTCCATTTTATCCTTGCTTCTTCCACCCAATCAGATTGTGAAATAGAAATAACACATAGAGAACCTTTTGTTTATTCTTCATTCCTTGAAAGGGCATCTACCACAACATTATGTTTTCCTTTTTTGTAGATAACTTCAAAGTCATAATCTAACATCTTTGTAACCCATTTTTGTTTCTCTTTTGAAGATAATTCTTGCTCCAAGAAGTACTTCAAACTATGATGATCTATTTTTACTTTGAAGTGTATTCCTATTAGGTAAGGGCATCATTGTTTAATTGCATGTAGTATTCCCAACATTTATTTTTCATGAATGGTTTTGACTAAGTTTTTTCCTTTATGTTGGCTTCTTTCAGAGGCAAGGGGCCTTCCTTATTACATTAAAATTGCACCAATTCCATGGCCTAAGGAATCACACTCCACAATAAATGTTTTTTTTAAGTCAGGTATTGTTGGGATAGGAGATCTACACAGCCTCATTAAGTTTTTCAAAATATTTGGTTGCTTCTTGAGTATAAGAAAATTCTTCCTTCTTTAATAATGTTGTTAGAGGTGTTGTTATTTTACCATATCTCTTGAAGAACTTGGGGTAATATCTTGTCAATCCTAATAATCCTCTAAGTTTATTCAAGGATTTGGGGATTGGCCATTCCCTCATAGCTTTAATTTTGTTAGGGTCCACTTTTACACCTTCATGAGATACAATATGACCCAAATATTCCACTACTTGAACCCCAAAGGCACACTTGGAAGGATTTGCATAAAGTTATTGTTCTTCCAATAGTTGTAATACTTTGTCAACATGTTGTACATGATCTTCCTAAGATTTGTAGTAGATTGGTATGTCATCAAAAAATACTAACACAAATTTTCAAAGGAAGGGATTGAAAATAGAATTCATCGAGCTTTGAAATGTTGAAGGCGCATTAGCAAGTCTAAATGGCATAACCAAAAAATCATAATGACCTTCATGTGTTCTAAAGGTTTTTTTGGGAATGTCTTCCTACCTCTTTCTAATTTGATGATATCATGAACGAAGATCCAAATTAGTAAAGAAAATTGATCCATGCATTTCATATAATAATTCATTAATGAAGGGAATAGGAAATTTATCTTTGATGGTCATTTTTTTGAGTTGTTTATAACCTAGACACATACGTCGTGAATCATCCTTTTTTGAAACCATCACCATTGGTGAAGAGAGAATTTTTTCTAGGTTGAATGATGTTGGTCTCTAACATTTCTTGGATCATACACTCAATCTCACTCTATTGTTCATGTGGATACCTGTAAGGCCTAATGTTAGGTGCTACACTTCCTAGTTGCAAATGAATAGCATGGTCATGATCTCAAGCAGGTGGAAGACCCTTATGAATTTATTCAAATACTTTGGAATGATTGTTGATAAATATTTGGAGATCCAATTGAGTACATGACATGAATATTTGAACATCTAGTGAGCACAATAGTGTAATTACACCATGGAATCCCTTTTTAAGTAATTTTGTCACGCTATTAGAGCTTATCACCTTAGAGGGTTTCCCATGGATACATCTAAGCTCAATTTCCTTGACTTCTGAGGAAAAACTTATGGAAATATCTTGAAAATTAAGGACCACTATTCCCATTGATTGTAAACATCGGACCCCTAATGCAACATCAACACCACCCATTTGGATGGAAATCATGGGACTATCCAAAAAATACTCCCCAGTATTGAGCTTAATACTATGGAACTTCCTAGAATAATTTATGGTACCTATATCTGCAAACATTACTTGAAACACTAGTCTCAGATATACAAAGCAATTGAGATATTTTTCTAATTTGTAATTAATGGAGTTAGGGATACTACCGGAATCAATCAACACTATTACCTTTTTATTTTTGATGTATCCTTATTTATTGAGGGTTTGTAGAGTACGGATGTCGGTCAATGCATGACAAGATATCATTGCAATATCTTCTAGATATGTATATTGTAATGGTTCCAATTCTTGACATTCTTCCTCTTCAAATTCTATGTAGAATAATTTCTTCTCGCCGCATTTATGCCCCTTACTGTTCTTGTTGTCACAATTGAAACATAGTCCCTTTGCTCTTCCTTCACCCGTTTTTTGAGGTGTCAACCTTGTCAATTGATTGATGTCATGAGAGAGAACATGGTTCTATATATAGTTTTTAGAGGTCACCCTTCTAGTAGCCATATTTTTGTTTTCCACTTTCCTTGCCATACTGGAAGCTTTCTATAGGGATTTATGTTCGAAGAGACACACCTCATGTTGAATGTTCTCCTTTAGAGTTCCCATAAAGAGATCTAACAAATTATCCTTAGGAATGTTCTTTACCCTAAGACTGAGCTTTTGGAATTGTTGAATGTGCTCTGTAATTGTACATTTTTGTCGAATATTTATCAATTGACTAAAGAATGTATTTCTCTTAATATCCCCATAATTTGATATCAATTCATCCATAAAAATGGACCAAGAGATAATATAATTCTTTTTTCTTTCACAAAGCCATTGATACCAAACAAATTAATAGTTTTATAAATACAAGGATGCAATAGGTGCCTTTTGTAAGCTTGGCACTTAGTGTAGATCAAAGAATTGCTCCATCTGGAATATCCATGTTATAGGATCTTTTCCATCAAACTTCCTCATATCGATCTTTGGAATGAAGTAGTTCCTTGGTGATGACTTGAATCCTTGATGATGTGGATCTTGAAGTGATGAATAATCATGATTCTGGGACTCAATTTTTTGTTTTCTCTACATTTTCATGATTTCCTTGTATTTCGATATCTCCTATAGGGAGTGTCTCATATAGAGCATGTAAGATCATGGAAGACATGTAATTTTGCAAATATAACATCTTCTTTTCTATATGATCCCAATTTTCATCCATCTTCTTTTCCATTTTATTTTTAAGGTATTCCTAGGAATGTAATAAATATATTGGTTTCAACATACTAGCACTCATTTCATCAACTTGGTTCTTTAATTGGGTTATCTTGTTTTCTAAGTCTTCACTTTCTTTGAATGCCATGTTTGAGTTTTTAGGAGGAGTACCAGCATTATTTCTTGTAGAACCCTTTGCCATGTGAGAAAATTGTAATTCTCCTCTTTTTCCTCTTTATCACAAATTTTGAATCATCAAAAATATATCTTCCGATCAAAATTTATGCCAATTGTAAGTTGTGTACCTTTGAAACCCTTAATTTTGAGTATGTATGGATGGTTGAACTTTGTCCTGATATATATATGAACTTTGAACCCTTATGAGTCTGAAATTTTGGTTTATAGTACTCTGGTATGAATTTTTAAACTTGTGAAAATTTCACAGTCTGAACCTTCATTAACAAAATATTATAGCACAAATACCAAAATGACTTGTTTAAGACTAATTTCAGGACTGGTAAAAATCCCCAACTTCCACAAGATATATTTCACAAATTGTAATGACTCAATTTCTGGAAAAAAAATCACGTGTAAATTGTCATGTCTCCTTAGGATTATGGAAATTTCAGATTCTAAAACTTTACCAAAATTCGTTTATAGAAAAAACTAAAAGATGCATCGTTTAAGACTAATTGCAGGACTAGTCACAAACCCCAACTTACACAGAAGATAACTCTGAAACTATAACAAACCAAAACCTAAAATATGGATCAGACATACTTTGCTATGTTTTCTTAGTCTCCAAAAAAATTCACGATCTGAAACTTCTCAAAAAAAAAAGTTATAGCGAAAATACAAAGATAATGCCTTTAAAACTGATTTTGGGATGAGTCAAATACCCTATCTTCCATAGAATATATCTCATAAATTTTAATGACCCAAAACTTGAAATTTTACCAAAGGTACTTTGATATGTCTCCTAACTAACCTACAAATTTTGATGTCTAAATCATTCCAGAAACAAAGTTAGAGTAAAAATTCCAAGATGATGTACTTGAAGTAGAAAAACACTAGGATCAATGCTCTAATACCAAATGGTGTGAACCAACGCCTTGAGAGTAAGAAAATGTCGATGAAAAATAGTCCACTTCAAGGGGGAAACCTCATTTTATAATATATTCAATGTACAAGATGAGATCAGATGCTCCTAATACTAGGTCTCCTTGGTGTATATATATAGGAGACAAAGGGTACAATTATAATGAAAGGGTGTAATGAAGGGTTCTGGCCTATATACAAATAGAACACTAGAAATGTAATAATTCAATATCTAGGGCTTAATAATGGGTTTTATACCTAACATGGGGCTTTTTCTAGTGCATGTTTGGGATTTTTCTAGGGCTTAACATGTCCCTTCATAGTTGTTGGAAAACCTCCCACAAAATCCATGGAAATGTTTTCCCAATGTCAAGTGGGTACAAGTAGGGGATGGTATAGACCTTAGTTTATATTAAGGGGCTTGTTGGTAAACAAAGTATACATCCTATAATATATTGTGCTAAATCTTCCTATATTTTGGGCCAATACACATACCTTTGTAAGCTAGAAATTGTCTTCCCAACACCAAAATGTCCTACAACTTTGGAGGTGTGAGCCTCTCTAATAAGTTGCAATATTTCACCTTTAGGAACAGAGAGTTTTTCTATCTTGTAGAGTAACCCATTATGGAGATGATAGTCAACCTTACTATCACCTTATTCTACAAGTATTTGGAACTATATTTGTTGAAACGCCTCTTTGAGGTCCTCATCTTCTATGTATGCCTCTTTGTATGCATCATGGGTAAAAGGTTCCATGTGCATAAGAGTTCCCAAAGTTGTAATATTAGATTTGGGTGGCCTTGAAAGCATGTCTACCAACTTATTAGTGTTTCCCTTCTTATACTTTATGACTAGATGAAATTGTTGCAAAAACCCCATCCACTTGTAATGTTTGGTTTGTTGAAGCTTACTTTGGGCCTACCAATACTGCAATGGTTGGAGATCTGTGTGGATAATGGTTTCTTTGCCCATCAGATAGTGCTTCCACTTATTAACAGCTTGAACCAAGGCATAGAGTTCCTTATCATAGGTAGGGTAGTTTAAGACTCCCCCATGAAACATTTTAGAATGATAGCATATCAACTTACATCCTTACATCAAAAATTATCCCATAGCATACCCACTTGCACCTACCTCCACTTCAAAGGGATTCTGCAAGTTAGGAAATTCAAGAACTAGTGCTTGACCGATCTTTCATTCCAACTCATCAGAAATTTTCTATTGATTTTACCCCATTGGAAACTATTACCGCTTGATGTTATGGCATGGAGTGATGCAACTACCACTAAAAAAGATACTATTAAATTTTGTAGGTATTGTGTTTCCCCAACAAAGCTCCCAACTTAGTGATATTAGTATCAAACTAGACATTTTATAATGGCCTCCATCTTTGTGAGATCTATCTTGAGCTCCCCTCCACCTATCACATACCCCAAATAAACCAATGACTACTGAGAAAACTCACATTTCTTGAGGTTGTAGAAACTGGTGTTTTTTCAGGGTCTCTAACACCTGCATGAGATGTGATATGTGCTCCTCCCAAGTAGATATATAAACCAATATATCATCCAAACACACTATAACAAATGAATCTAAATATGGGTGCAATACATCATTCACCGGTCTCATAAATGTGGAGGGTGCATTACATAAACCAAATGGCATGACCAACCATTCATACAAATATTTCCTTGTCTTGAAGGCATTCTTCCAGGTTTCTTCTTATTTAATGCATACGTGGTGGTATCCCAATTTGAGATCCAACTTGGTAAAGTACTAAGCATGTTGCACTAGTCTAAAAAATCATCGATCCTGGGAAGAGGGTATTGGTTCTTGAGTGTAATATTGTTCAAAGCTTTGTAGTCGATACTCATCTACCAAGTCCCATCCTTCTTGGGTATGATGATGATAGGTGACCCACAAGGTAAGGTGCTTGGTCTAATTAATCCCTGCTTTAGTAGTTGTTACAATTGTTTCTTCACTTCATCTACTTCTAGAAACACTATCTGTATAGCCCAATGTTTAGTAATCGGTATTTAGGAAACAACTGTATCTCGTGCTCCACTTCCCTCTTAGGTAGTAGTCCTTAAGGCTCCTAGAAAACTCTTATATATTCCTAAAACAACTCCTCCAACTATTGCTTCTGATTTTCAATGCATTCGTCTAGGGATGCCTTTACTCTTACCAAGCAATCACCTAGTTGATTCTCTTGTAAGAAAAGAAAAGCATGCTTCTTACTTGTACTAGTAAACTTTTTGGCTTGGTTTCCACTTACCAGTGAGATATTCAATTTACCTTTATGTGCATTGATGATGAAATAATTTAGATCCTTGATCAAGTGATATTGGTTTTCTTTCTGCATGAATATTGTGTCCCTCATATACATGTAGTGGATTCCAAACACTACACCACACACGTCAAGGGGTACTACATCTAACTCCACTTCATTGATAAAATATGCACTTACAACAAATTTGATCTTACATTGTTTTGTGACCTTGACCTCTGCATCCTTTTTTTCCCACCCCAATGGATATGGGATAGGATGATCATGAACCTCCAACCCAATCTTTCTAACGAGATCAACTTCTATGATATTAGCATGTGAACTGGAATCGAATAGAGTGTCTACCTTGGTATTCTTGACCCGGGTCTTGATATGGAAGACTTTTTTTGTCTATTTCTCTTCCTTTAGATTAAGACTATTGAGATTCACCTCCTTTTACACTAAAGTGTAGGAAATATCCTCATCCACATCTGAGCTAGTCTCTCCCTTATTGCTTGAATATGTGTCTAGAAGGTTCTTCTTCTCATCATCCTTCTTATAGTTCTTAGGGTTCAACTCTGGATGTAGTTTCCAACACTTTTCTTCATTGTGCCCATCGATATTGCAATGGTTATAGTGGTTACTTGGATCCTTGCACTAATGTGCAGTGGTTATCATCTTCATGACTTTCCCTTCCACTTCTTATTCCCCTCCTTGGAAGTATCATGGTGCTCTTTATTTTTGTAACCACTTGGATGTCCTTTTTGTGGCCTATATTTTCCATATATTATTTGTATACACAGACCTAATCAACTATATTGGGCTCAAAGAGCATCAATTTATTTTTCAAATGACTATGTAGACCCCCCAAATACTTGAAGAGTACATCTAGGTTCTTGGGAGAGATACCTAGCATGACAACCATCTTCCTGAATTCAACGGTCCTCTTGTTGTTAAGGTTTAAGCTATTGTTAGGTTTCTTTTCAATTCACTAAATAATCATAGCATAGATAGGATCACTGAGAAATACACAATCACAAGAGACACAACATTTATCCTAGGAAACCCTCATGGGAGAGAAAACCCAGCAAAAACTTCCTTAATATAGATAGCCAATACAATGCCAAGAGAATAAATCAAACAAGACAGAAAGTCCTCTCCCAAGTAGTGTGCCTCTCTCTCTCTCTTCTTCTCCAATTGCAGCTTCAGACTTATGATCTGATGAACAAGTGAGTGTGTGTCCAAATGAGGCGCTAGCCTCTCTTATTTATACAATCTAGCAAGCGCTGGAGTGAGGTGTCTTTTCACTGGCAGGGACGACTTCTCAATTTGGGTGGTTATAACCACTTTAATATATTACAATTAGGGTTTGACCAATCCACAAAAAGGGATTTGGTCAATTACAATACCCGACATGATCAATCCACAAAAGGGGATTGATCTAATGAATAATACGTTAATAATAATTAGAATACTCTTTGTAGTTACATTGTTTCAACACTCCCCCTTAACAAGAAGGGTATTCTACAATAGCATCAGGCAAGAGAGAGGGCAGCATCATCAACAACATATTGGAACATTGACTGGAATATCTATAAATCATCGGAAGTTTTTCTCATCATCAATATCATCATTCACAACAGAGAGTTGGAATGACATCATCATCCTCATCAGCAAGAGACTAAGGTAATATTATCATCATCTTCAGCATGAGGCTAAAGTAACATCATCATCTTCGGCATGAAAGATGAAATGACATCATCATCATCATCATAATCATTTTCAGCAAGGAGCTAAAGTGGCATCATCATCATCATCTTTAGAAAGAAGGATGAAATGACATCATCATCATCATAATCATCTTCAGCAAGGAGCTGAAGTGGTATCATCATCATCATCTACAACAAGAAGCTGAAGTGGCATCATCATCATCAACTTCAGGAGGAATTTGAAGTGGCATCATCATCATAAACTGCATCAACATGGATTAGTATAACACTAATACATCATCATCATCAATAACAACACAAGGCTGATACAACATCAAAAGCAACAATATCACACCACAATGGTTGGAGCATCATCAATAACAACAACATCACAGCACGAAGGTTGGAGCATCATCAACGATCTGGTGTTCGTCTGGTTTGGTGTTCGTCAGGTACATCAACGATCCAATGATCTTTCTATACAGCGTGGCATCAATCAATTCTGACAAAGTGTCGACCAGAAGCTTCAGCTTCATTTCCATGGGTGTATTCATGGACTTGCACTCCAACATATCAAATCTCTTCAGGATTTCAACTGCATACTTCCCTTGGTTAAGGAATATTCTCTCTGGGCTCTGTCATACCTCAAGACCTAAGAAATAATGCATTAGGCCAAGGTATTTCATCTCAAATTTTGAAGCAAGCTTCTTCTTACATTCGGTGATGAGTTTTTCTTCTCCAATTAAGAATAATTCATTCGCATACAACAACAATATCACCGGCTCATCATTCATAACCTTGAAGTAGAGGTTAGAATCAGATTTACTCTTGGTAAAGCCCAAACTCGTCAGAAAACGGTCTATCCTCTGCAATATCAAGCTCTAGGAGCTTGCTTCAACACGTACAGATCCTTCCTCAACTAGCAGACATGGGTCTTTCTATCTTCACTCTTCAAAACAATTTTTTTTCTCATTACATTGTACCATTCTGGTACACTTGCTTAGCTGCAACTCAATCTGCACAATCATGTGTTCGCTCTATGTGCTATATGTAGAGATCTTATCTGTCTCACTGTCTGGGAGTGTGTCCTCTACTCTCTCTGCAATTGTTCCTTCTAGAACTGGGACTCTTCACCTGCACTTTATCTATGGCTGAGAATGATTGCTTCATCCTCACTGTGGCTGCTAAAATCTGAGAGTGACTCCTCGTCTTCTATAACGGCAACAGCTTCATCTGAAACTGAGGGTGGCTCAATAACTGATACTGAATATATATCTTCTTCTTTCATGGAGGTAACTCTATCTTTCATTGTAGTCATGTCTCCATGACCCAACTCATGTACTGCACCAACTGCCACTCAATTTTAAATATGGGGATTGATCCCTCTGCATCTCATACTATATATGATTCATGGTTGTTTTGGTTGTCTTCATAAATACTGGAACTATTTCTTCAATAAGTGTCTCATCGTAGTCTTCTCCCTTTTGTTGGGAGAATCCTATGGACATACATTAGGCTTTGTATATCTGCAACATGTTTGATCTGTATAGATCAATATTGGAAGTCAATACTGACTTCTCTTCTCACAGAAGAATCCATATCCTAGTCTTTCTGACTGGATTCCTTCTATGTCACTGAAACAAAGGAATCTTCCCAAGAGATTTCATATCTCCTAGAAGTTTCTTAAGCTACGATCTAGTCTTCTCACAGTATCTGTCTCCCAGTCATGGAAGTTGACTCTTCATCTGATACTTTCTGATATCAGGCTTACTCTCGATTTCTTTTGAGTCTATAAGGACTTCATCGTCTCTTACAGGGTATACTTGGTGTTGAATACCACATCTATATGTGAAATACAAATTCAGGCTTCAAATGAGTTATGCTTCCCATTCTAATGTTCGGTCATCTTTGGAGCCTTCTGCTCCTTTCAATCAATCTTCATATGAGATACTCTGAATCTCAAGAGATAGCTTCTTCTTCATCTTCTTTGGTACATGAGTGTATATGGTCATGTACATAGTCTGCTTCATGTCTCATATAATATGTTGCCTTCATCAACCTTCACTATAGCTTCCTCAAAGTTATCACTTGTGACCTGAAACAAGGTCAACAAGTAAGAATAATACTCTTTTGATAGTAGTAGATAAAACAATAGCACGAATAATCATCACAGTAGCTCCTTTAAAGCTATCACTTGTGACATGTCTAAATTAAGGATCAAAAGTAAGAAATACAATATGAAATGAGGTCAACACTCTTATAGTGTTGTGATCAACCATTCCTCCATGGCAACCTGGAACTAACACAAGAGGTTTCTCCTGGAACCTAGAGCCTTGTCCTTAAGAATGAGTGTGCTTTCTTCAACCTGTCTTATGTACTAATACAATATGATATCTTGACAGAAGGTTGGGTTAGAGGGTAAACTCTATTATCTCAACTTTTAATGCATCTAATACCTTGACTCGGATTTTGACCAAAGGTTTGACTGATGGTCATAGCTACAACATGCAACACTGATCAAAATAATGTCATAACAAATAGATGCATATTAGAATAATCACACCTGGGTTGCACTATTCCTCTGAATGTGTTGGATCTTGAGATCCTTCTGGATCTATGGCAATAGATCCCTTATCCTAAAAATACCCTTTAACGCTTAACAATTTAAACATATGTGAGTACATACCTCTGATAGCATTTGCAAGTAGTGGCACCATCTGGTAGCAGAGGCAATGATCACCAACTCTTAAAAACTTCAAGGGTGACTGCAACTGGTACTACGGTTGATACTTCAACTAGTACTGCAACTAAAATTGATACTGCAACTGGTTCTGAGACTGCAACTACAACTGCAACTTAGGGTTTTATGAGGAAACCCTAATTTTTCAAACTTCAAAGATTGAAATTCGGATCCAAGGGATAGATGCGTTGAGCTGAGGCGATTAAGCTGGTGCTGTCAGATTTCTGAAAATCCAACATTTACCCCCTCAAACCTGACCAGCGGATTTCTGGACTGGTGCTTCTGGTTTTATGGTACTTCTAGTTTTCTGGTACTTCTGGTACTTCTGGTACTTCTAGTTTTCTGGTTTTCTGGTACCGGTGAAAACTAGGGTTTCACTTTTCGGGAGATCTACCCACTGAAAATGTGCGTTGAAGGTGCCAAATAAATCCTTGGGTTAGGGAAAACTTTTCTAGATGGTTTTGAGGTTGAAACTCTTCTTCAATAAAAATCCCTAATTTGCATGTCCGACAACAGTGATGTTTTTCTTCTTCTTGTGAAAGATGCTCTCTTCAGCTTAGCTCTGATACCATGTTAATGTTTAAGCTATTGTTATGTTTCTTTTCAATTCATTAGATAACCATAGCATAGATAGGATCACTGAGAAATACACAATCACGAGAGACACAACATTTATCTTGGGAAACCCTCATGGCGGAGAAAACCCAGCAAAAACTTCCTTAATATAGATAGCCAATACAATGCCAAGAGAATAAATCAAACAAGACATAAAGTTCTCTCCCAAGTAGTGTGCCTCTCTCTCTCTCTTCTTCTCCAACTATAGCTTCAGACTTGTGCTCTGATGAACAAGTGGGTGTGTGTCCAAATGAGGCGCTAGCCTCTCTTATTTATACAATCTGGCAGGCGCTGGAGTGAGGTGCCTTTTCACTGGCAGGGTCAACTTCTCAATCTAGGTGGTTATAACCACTTTAATATATTCTAGGGATGACTTTTCATTTAGCCCATTACAATTAGGGTTCGACCAATCCACAAAATGAGATTTGGTCAATTACAATACCCGACATGATCAATCCGTAAAAGGGGATTGATCTAATGAATAATACATCAATAATAATTAGAATACTCTTTGCAGTTACATTATTTCAACACTTGCACACTCTACCCTTTCCTTTTCTTGAAGTAATGTGAATGGATCCATTGGTCCTCTACATACCTAATAGGGTAGAACTGGGACTTAACAAGGGTTTTTAAATTCTCCCACTTAGTTACTGGTGGATCACCCTCCATATAAAGTGTCTTTGTGTGAATTTCCCACTAGGTTAATGCATGGCCTTCTTATTTCATTCGAGAAAATGAAATCTTATGCTCCTCATCTATGTTGTGAACACTAAAATAGACCTATAATTTTTGCAACCAAATATTCAACTTTAATGAATTGATCTCACCTTGGTATGGCTTAATATCCAATTTTTCTTCCATTTTAAATAAATATTGTGAATGGGGTAATGGAAATGGAACTTGACTTCTCTCTCTCAAGCTCTTTCATCGACTCCTTTTCTAATTCTTCATTATATCCTGGTTTCCACTTTGATCTGATCTCTAAGTTAGAGCCTGCAACCTCCCTGAATGGTTCGATATTGTTTTCCAGAGCTACCATGAGGAGGGTCATATTGCAAGAGATATCAACAAATTTATCTTCCAACCTCACAAATCTCTCTTATGTTGAATCTTGAGGGGTTTTGTTAATAGACTCATCTGTTGTGGCTAGGGTTCTATGGCTTTCTTCTTAAGAAAATTATTAGATCCTACAAATTTCCACAAATACCCCAAAAAAAACTAATTTGATACCAATATGATTTGTAAACTACCTTGGAAATTCAGTTGGAACAATTTGTCAAAATGGATCTTATCATATTTTGAAATCTAATACTATGCAAACTGTTTTTTCTTGGATCCCAAATTAATTAATTACTAGCTTTGCTTGAAATTATGAAATAACTGAAATACAAAAATGAAAGGAATGAGAAAAAGAACACGCCATCCACAAACAATTAAACACAAGGTATATCCTAGGAAACCCAATACGGTAGAAAACATGGCTAGAAAGTGATGCCTATTCTCTATTCTCTAGAATATTTTCCTCCTCTGTCATGCTCTCAAAATACCACTCCTAGATGCTCTACTCATCTATGGAACAAAAACAATGCTAAATAATGGAACCCTTTCTCCTCCTAGTGGCCTAGTATTTAACATATCTTGATAGTCGTCTAGGGTTAAGGTTTTGACTTCCTCAATCCTCAATTAGTGATCAGGTTTAGACCCTCTAGAATCTTCTTGAAAATACACATGTGGCTAGCCCTAGACATTTTATTAATAGGGGTTGATGTGGCATCCAATCATGGGAGTCATAACATTCTCATAAGAGCTTCGACTGAGGCGATTTGTGCACTGTTGGAAATTTATCAAAGTGTAGAACACCAATGAGGGTCAATAAGTTATGTCAACTTGTGGGAGTCATAACATTCTCATACAAGCTCTTATTGAGGCGATTTTTGCACCATTGGAAAATTATCAGAGTGTATAACACCACTAAGGGTGCGTACACAATTTTTGGACACTATAACCCTAAAAAAATCCATTAATTCCTCAACATGGATCTGGAAGGTTCTAGACCCCAATTTTCCAAATTGGGACCTACCGCAAAAATGTTTGTGCAAGCAAATTCCGCCAATTTTTTCCACCCAAAAAGTACCAAGATAGATGAAAAAATATATGATGATCCAATCTGGATCACCTCCATATCATCGTCTTCATCCCCAACATGTGAAGAACCAGTGTTACTATAGATGTTCTAAATTGGTAACTCAAGATATAGTGGGAATCGAATAGGTGATTGATTAAACCATGCTTGACATGTCTCATCTCCAAATTGTGCTCATTTAGAAACATTCTTTTGATTTTACATCGTAGTTGGGTGTAATGATGGATGGTAGAAAAGGTCACTTGTCATCAAAATCCTAATTAAAAAAATATTGAACATAAAATCAATGATATTAGTAAACACAATGCATTTAGTATGTTCAAACATTAGGCCAAAAATTTATTAGAAGCATGAAAACTTTTTCCAATAGTACACATGCAACCAACTACTTTATAAAAAAAAATGTTGAATTAAGCAATACATTTACATTAATTCTAGTGAAATTTCAAAAAGATAACTTATCAGTGAATTTTTTCTTATGCCCAAGGGGATGTCTAAAGATAGTCCCACTACAGGTCATGTTTGATGGGTGGTTGGTGGTCTATGTTAAAATAATAGGTGTGCTTGTTTCACCATAGACAATATCACTATATTGTCACCCAACCATAGGAAAAAAGGCCACTCCCGAGCACCTTAACCTTGACAGGAAGAATAATTATGGAAGTAATCACTAGAACTAATAGCCAACCAAGGTAGCATACCTCTCTCCAAATATAGAGTACCAAGCAAAAATTCCAAACCATAACCAAATACCAAGTCACTATTCCAGTAGTTGCAGCTCTCCTCCAGTCATGCGCACCACTAATCCTTATGCAGTTGTGAGAGTGAGTGAGTGAAAATGATCTCAATCGCCCTCTATTTATAGTCCTCCAAGTGACCTAACTGAGCCAACTTCTCCTTCTAGAGGCTAATAATTCAATATAAATTATTCTCTTGAGTCGACTTGTCTTCTAGGGTTCTTAACCAACTATTTAGAGTTTCTCTTGCTTCCCAGAATATTCTAGTCTCATCAAAGGTTATGTGTAGAGGTTAATACCTCCCATAGCTACCATAATATCAACACTCCCTCCTAGCTAGGGAGGTATTACAGGAAATGGTATTGAGGAAAAACAAATCATTCAACTGGTAGAAACACCAATAGTTACACAGGCTATCTCATGATCACACAGATCAAATCATGATCACCAACATCACTATCCAACACTAGTGATAGTCTCCATGGAAATCAGAATTCCATCCAATAGAACACAAATTTTATATCCAAGTAGTATACGACTATTGTCCAGTGGTATACAACCACTCCTATTCGCACACAACTACTAACCAGTGACATACAGTCACTACTAGTGGATCACATCCACCACAATAGCATATAGCTACTATCCAGAGACATACAGTCTCCACAACAATTATATAATTTGATATCATCATTCATCAATAATGTCACCAGTTGCATCACCTCTAATCTGTACTAGCATGATGTGAATGCAACATATCTAAGTTGTATTGGCGTTATCTGGAGAATCATCTAGATCATCTCTAAGTCGTACTAACATGAACATAACTAGCATGATGCCAATGCATCATCTCTAACATGTATGTCCATCTCTAAGATGTACTTGCATATGTGGATCAGTGCCTCATTATGTCACCTCTAAGTTGTATGATCATATCTAAGTCGTACTAGCATGACATATATAGCATGATGCCAATGCATCATCTCTAAGTTGTATGCCACATATAAGTTGTACTCGCATGATCATATCTAGCATGCCACAATCCCTCTTGCATCATCCCTAAGTTGTATTATCATCTCTAATCCATACTAGCATGACATGTCTCACATGATGCCAATGCATCATATCTAAGTTGTATGCCACCTCTAAGTTGTACTCACATGATCATATCTATCATGATGTGGCTCATCAACATCATCTCTAAGTTGTACTAGCATGAACATAACTAGCTTGATGCAAGCATCATCTCTAAGTTGTATGTCCACCTCTAAGCTATACTATCACGATGCTTCTCAGGCCATTGTATCAACAACTCCAACCATTTGTATCATATATGAGTTGTACTAGCATGATGCAAGCATAATATCTAATTTGTATGATCATATCTAAGTTGTACTAGCATGATACAAATCCACAGCTCATTGATAGTCCATGATGCCACATATCAGTGCTCCCTCCCAACCGAGGAAGTCATATCCTCCCTTTCAACCAAGGGAGCAATCTACACGAGCCTCAGCTTGTCCCTCAAGTATGCAAACTTTATCTTGGACAAAGGCTTTGTCAAAATATCTGTAGTCTTCTCATTAGTGGAGATATACTGGAGAACCACTTCTCCCCTATGGACTTTATCATGGAGAAAATAATACTTGATATCAATGTGCTTCGACCTGTCATGGAACATTGGGTTCTTTGAGAGCTTCACACATCTCTGGTTATCACAATATATCAAGGTCGAATCCAGCAACTAATCAAATAGTCCATAAACCAGCTTATGGAGCCACACTGCTTCCATATAAGCATCACAAGCTACAATATATTATGCTTCTGCATTGTTGAGTGCAACAGACTTTTGTTTTCTGCTAGCCCATGAAATCATAGCAGAACCTAAACTGAAACACAGTCCATAAGTACTCTTTCTATATTCTGCACTCCCTTCCCAATCTGAAATGGTAAATCCATACAACTTTACTTCACTGTTTGAGGCATATCTCAAACCATACATTATCATCCCATGAAGATATCTCAAGATATGCTTTGTAGCCACCCAATGCTATTGTCTAGGTTCGACCTAGAACTGGCTCAACATGTTCAAAACAAAGAATATGCCTGACCTAGTATTTACCAAATACATCAAGGAGCCAATAAATTGTCGGTACAGGAACAAGTCTATTGAATCAGAATCAGAGTCTCTCAACTTCCTCAAATTTGTTACCATGGGAGTTGCCATGGATTTGCAATCCATCATCCCAAACTTCTGAAGGATATTTACAACATACTTCCCTTGTCCTAGGAATACTTCACCACTCTTTTGCCACACTTCTATTCCCAAGTAGTAGTGCATGATACCAAGATCCTTCATATCAAATTCAGTGGATAGCTCCTTCTTACACTGAATAATGAGAGGCTATGCACCTGTCAGGAACAATTCATCAACATATAGTAGTAGGATAATAGGTGCATTGTTCACAACCTTTTAATAGATATTTGGATCAGCATAACTCTTGGAAAATCCAAGTCTCATCAAATAACTATAAATGTGTGCATACCAAGATCTTGGATCTTGCTTGAGTCCATATAAGGTCTTCTTCAATCTGCATACATGGGTTTCTTTTGGGTGTACCTCAAAATATTGAGGTTTCTCTATATACACTTCTTCCTCAATCACTCCATTGAGAAAGTTGGTCTTTACATCCATCTGATGTAAACTCCAACCCATGGACGCTGATAGAGATATTATGGCTCTTGATAGATGTATATTTGGAAACCGGAGCAAACGTCTCATCATAATCTTCTCCTTCCTTCTAGGAGAACCCTCTATCCACAAATCTCGCCTTGTACTTATCAATACTTCCATCTACAACATGATTTATCTTATAAACCCACTTTGGAGTCACTACAGACTTCTCTTTAGGTCTCGCCACAACTTCACATACATCATTCTTCATGATGGATTGGTATTATTCCATCATGGACTCCTTCCATTCTTTCTTCTTAATTGCTTCCTCAAAGGTGGAAGGTTTTGCATTAACCAAACTTGTCATGAGTGTCGCATAACTAGTCAACCTTTTGGGTTTCTTGCTTTTTATGAAAGTACTAGTGGGAACCTTATGCTTTTCTACTTCATGCAAAGTAGTTTCAAGCCATGCTAGTCTTTTTCTTGTCTTATGTATAATAGTTGGTTCCATAGATTCATGTGGTGGTTATTGTTCTTCATTTGATTTTTCTAGATAACATGTACTTTCTTCTTTGGTATCTTCATGTTCCTTTTCTTCATTGGATTATATGTATTCTTCTATACACTTGTTAAATGAAATCCTTTCATCAAAAGTTACGTCTCTACTTTTTTCAATCTTCTATTGACCTGGAACATCGATTCTGTATGTTTTTGATGATTCACTATAACCAACGAATATTCCTCTCTTTCCCGAGGGTTCCAACTTATTTATCTTATCATTGGGAACATGAATGTATACAGGACATCCAAATATTCTCAAGTGTTCAATGCTTGGATTCTTTCCTGAGAAGGCTTCTTCAGGAGTCATGTTCTTCAATATTCTATGTGGACTTATATTATGAACATAAACAGTTGTCATAGCTACTTCTCCCCATAGGAACATAGATAATTTTTTATCATTCATCATTTCCTTGATTGATTCTTCAATGGTTTTGTTCTTTCTTTCAGCCACACCATTTTGTTGAGGATTGTGAGGGACAATGAGCTCCCTCCTAATCATAACTTCCTTACAAAATGCAATGAGCTCCTTGGAGGTGTATTCTCCTCCATTATCATATCTTATGGTATTGATCTTCTTATATGTTAGGTTCTCTACTTCAACCTTGAATTCTTGGAATTTTCTAAATACTTCATCCTTAGTCTTTAACATATACAACCATGTATTTCTTTATAAGTCATCTATGAACGTTACATAGTAAAGAGATCCTCCTAAAGACTTCACTGGCATAGGTACACATACATATAAATTTATTAGGTCTAATATCCCATTGGATCTATTCTCACTTCTTGGGAAAGGTTTCTTAATGTTCTTCCCAAGTGCACATCCTCTACACACACCTTCATGTACAGATTGCAATTCTAGTATGCCTACAACCATCTTTTTTAAGGATGGCAAGGCTTGATAATGAAGATGAGCATACATTCTATACCATAACTCACTAGGATTGATTTCATCATGTACTAGGGCTTGATTATTCTGACCTAGAAGTTTATATAACCTTCCTTCAAGAGTTCCAATAACTCTAGTGTTTTCTATCTTGGATTCTTTAGACCATACAATAAATTTTCCATCCACAAAAGCTACTCTTTCTCTTTTCTCTTCTAAATAGAAAATAGATACTAGATTATTTTTCAAACCAGGAACATGTAAAACATTACTAAGGTGGATAGAGTTACTTGATTCCATTTTGATAGTATCTTGTCCAATTCCCTTGATTGCATAAGAGTTCTTGTCTCCAAGCTCTACTTTATGAGGTGTCTCATTTTCCTTCATGCTTGAGAAATTCTTACGGTCACCTGTCATATGCCTTGAAGCCCCACTATTGATCAGCCACGTGCCATCTTTAATGGTTCCAGTAAGAGTTGAATAATAGAAGAAATTTATTTCATCATGCTTTGTCTTCTTTGAAGGTTCTTCATCATTGGTAGTTGATGCCTGATGTCTCTCTTTTCTCTTCCTTGTTAGTTTAAGACAATTCTTTTTGTAGTGGCCATAATCATGGCATTCAAAGCATTGTACCTTTGAAATATCTCTCTTAAACTTATTTCTTGAATCAGATCTTTTCTTTCCTCCATGTCTTTTAAAATTTGTTGCAAAGGATTGAGCATCTTCTTCCTTTTGAGTTTTTCCCTCGGATTTTAACCTTGTCTCTTCTTGTGCAAAACATGTCCAAAGTTCTTCTAATGTTGGAAACTCCTTCCTTGTATTCATGCTTGCAGAAAATACATCCCCTAATCTAGAGAGACCATTGAGTGTTATGTTCACAACTTACTTTTATGGGATGGCTTCTTCAATAGCTTGTAGTTTATCTCTCAATTGAGAAATCCTCACAAATTATGAAGCTATGGTGTCATCCTTTGTCATCTTTGTTCCATGGAATTCATTCTCCATACTCATCACTTGTCCAATATTTCTGACGGACAAAAGGTTTGTTAGGGCATCGTACATCTTCTTGGATGAGTCAATATGAGAAATGTAGGGTATCAAGTGATCCTTTACAGAGTCCACTATGATACTCATAGAATTAATGTCATTATCCTTGAACTTCTCCAGTGTTGCAACATTCTGAGGTTCCTTCTCTTTTCCTGCTTCAAATTGTGGTTCCATGATATTGCCTTTCACAATATCCAGGACTTTATTCTTGGCAAGGATGGGGTCAATACTTGCCTTCCATATTATGAAGTTCAAATCCCCTTCTAACTTGTTTTCTGACTTCATAGAGTAAGCCATGACTTCTTTGACTTGGTCAACCTTTGACTTTGACTTGATCAACCTTTGACTTTGAAAAAAAAAATCAAACTTGACACCTTGGCTTGTTGAGAGTACCAGGAGGTGCACTTGGATAGGGTGCACTATTCTATCCATAAATTAGGTCAAGTGCTTCACTTAAGGTGCCTCAACAAGAGGGTTAGGGTTTCGTTGTTGCAGCAAAACTATGACTACAACTCCAACTGCAACATAGAAAATTATCCCAGTCTACCTTCTAGTGGTTAGGTTGTCCTAAGATAGTGTGGGCCCATAACCTATTAAAATAATAGTTGTTCTCGTTTCACCATAGACAATATCACTATATTTTCACCCAACCATAGGCACAAAGGCCACCGCTAAGCACCTTAAACTTGACAAACAAAATAATTCTTGAAGAAATCACTAGAACCAATATCCAACCAAGGTAATGTACCTCTCTCCAAAGATTGTGTACCAAGTAGAAAGTTCAAACCATAACCAAAGACCAAGTCACCACTGCAACAACTGCAACTCTCCTCTCATCATGCGCACCACTAGTGCTTATCCATTTGTGAGAGTGAGTGAGTGAAAATAAGCTCAAGCGCCCTCTATTTATAGTCCTCCAAGTGACCTAACTGGGTCGACTTCTTCTTCTAGAGGCTAATAATTTAGTATAACTTATTCTCTTGAGATGACTTGTCTTCTAGGGTTATTAACCAACTATTTAGGGTTTCTCTTACTTCTCGGAATATTCTAGTCTCATCAAAGGTTACATGTAGAGGTTAATACCTCCCGCAACTATCGTAATATCAACAGTATACAAAAGTTACAGTTTGTTAACAATTTTCCACCAAGAGATAAAATACACATTGCATGCACACTAACAAATCCATATGCTTCCCTTTTCATAAAGAATTGTCTGACATTGGAATGTTCCTCAAACAAACAATTTGCACTGAACAATAAGAATCTACAACTATTTATGAACCTTGCAATGTTCTCATGAGGCTATGGATGATCATCAATCTATAACTAGTTCTTTTTGTTAAAGTTTCCAAAAACATAATTGTCCATGATGAGTGGTTGGTAGTCTACAAAAGTTATAGTTTATTAACAAATCATCAACAGGAGATAAACTAGATATTGCATGCACCCCAAAAAATATAAACTCCTCCCTTTTCATAAATAACTCTTTGGCATTGGAGTGTTCCTCAAACAAACAATTTACACAAAGCAATGAGCAATGAGAAACTACAACTATTTATGAACCCTACAATATTTCCATGAGTGTGTGGATGGCCATAGATATATAATAGGTGTTGGAAAATTGGTTTTCATTGATGTAAACCCTAGAAGTATTCCTCTAGAAGTGATGGATGTATTTGAAGAAGTCTCCAAAGTGGTCCCCTTATAGCGTATCTTTAAGCATGGACCTCATGGGATGACACTTTGATGAACTCTACAAGAATCCCTAGAAATATGGTTAAGTGGTCGGAAACCCCAAAGGTTTGTTCATAAATCCTAAAGTTGATTGAAGTAGAAGATTATGAAAGACATTGCAAATGGATGAAAAACCTCATTGGATAAATATTCATCTTCGAGAATTTTCCAACGATAGGTGGCATGCCATGTGGTTCTTCACGGTTGAGGAGATATTCACTCTTAAAGACGAAGCTCTGAAAGAAAGTGAAGAAGCCCTGGATCTAAGTACAAGAAGTTACATGTCGACCCCAAAATCAAGTAAAGGAGAAAAATTGTTGCAAACAAGAATTTACAGGTCGGCTCAAAGATCAAGCAAAGAAGTTAGTTGGAAGGGTATAAATACACATCAAGAACCTCTCATTTAACATTCAAACAAGTGTGTGTTTATGGAATGGAGCTAGCATAAGTGGGTATGCACTTGTGTTAGGAGTATTGGTGATATCAGAAAAGGAAAAGTCTGTAAGGTGGGGAAATATGGCTTAGGAGAAAAGAGGTTGAAGAGACTGAAGTGTACGGAGCTGATCATACCAGTTTTCTGAGGCTATACATGATTTGCAAAAGGGTGAACCGCGTATAAACGTGGGTTGCAGACGGATGAATCACATATAGGGTATATGCAAGTTGCAGTGGATCAAAGCACGAGTGTCCACGATTTGACAATGGGTGAATCACGTATATGTGTTAAAGTTGAAGAAGGTTTGAATATATGATATCACATGCACCAGGTTGTTCCTCATGATCAAAGGTGTGTTTTTATGTATATTTTAAGGGTTATATCTTGGAGGTTATGGCATATTCTTTGAGGCATATCTTCGATGGTTTGGCACATGGTGGAGGCTTGTATCTTGGATATTTTGGCACATGGTGGAGGCTTGTATCTTGGATATTTTGGCACATGGTTTAAGGTATATCTTGGATATTTTAGCACATGGTTTGAGGTATATCTTGGATATTTTGGCACATAGTTTCAGGCATATCATGGATGTTTTGGCACATGCTTGAGTAATATCTTTGGTACATAGTTTTAGGCATATCATGGATGTTTTGGCACATGCTTGAGGCATATCTTGGCACATGGTTTGATGCATATCTTGGTGATTTTTGGGCATATGATTTGGATGATATTCTTGGAGATCTTGGCATAAGTTTTATGTGGCTAATGGGGTTGTACCATCTTTGATGATGATGTATCAGTATCACTGACAGTATCAATGATAGTATCATTGACAATAAAAATCATAGGTCGAGTCTCTCATTTATATTTCTGGGAGGTTGGGTGTTGCACGAGAAGATTGGTTTCTTCATATAGCAGGTTGGTGCTTTCAAGGGAGTTGCAGCTTCCTTTGAGTTGGTGCTCATAAAATAAGGGGGTTGGTGCCTCCTTCCAGTTGGAGCTGGAGTATCTAGGGATTTGTTGCTTCCTTCAGGTTGGAGCCTGTAAACTAGGGGGTTGTTTCCTCTTTCCAATTGGAGCTGGAAAATCTAGGGAGTTGTTGCTTCCTTCAGGTTGGATCCTATAAACTAGGGGGTTGGAGTCTCCTTCTAGTTGGATCTAGAGAATCTAGGGAGTTTTAGCTTCCTTCAAGTTGGAGCTTTTAAACAAGGGGGTTGGTTCCTCCTTCCAGTTGGTGCTGGAGAATTTTGGAATTTGGTGCTTCTATGATTACATTCAAGATATATATTAAAAATTGTTGTGTTTTTTTCTCCCATTTGGGTTTCCACATAAAATTCTTGTGTATTTTTCATCTGTGGTTATATGTTTGTGATTTTTTAATCACAAGTGAATGGAATTTTTGATAAATTAATGTTTACATGTTGTGATTAAAAATGGTAAAAAGTGTTCAATATTGATTCACCCCCCCCCCCCTCCCCCTCTTAGTATTGGTGAATATTCCAACAATTGGTATCATAGAAATTCCTTCAGAAACAGTCTAACCACTGGAAGGTAGATAATGGAGTGTACAGATAATGGAACACTAGTGTTTGATGGTAATAACTATGAAATATGCAGTAGTAGGATGAGATTATTTTTACATGCATAGGGGTTTGAAGTTTGGCACTCAGTTGTTACAGGATACACCTCTTCAAAGAAACCTTTGAAGATTGTAGCCAAGAAGGAATTAAAAGGGAGCAACAAAAAATTAATGGATGTCATCATAGATGGATTATGTGATTCAATAAAATTCAAAGTGGGACCATGTTCATCAACCAAAGAGATTTGGGATAAACTACATAATATCTACTCTAAGGAATCTCTTCTTGCAGCCACAGATCTAGAGTATGTTGATCAATATAAAGAAGATACTGAGATAGAACAAGAAGAACTTGAAAATGACAAAGAATATTATGAATTAGGCGAAGTGGATCTAGAGGCAAAACTAATCAGTGCTTTGAGTGAGCTAAAAAGAGAAAGGAAGAAAAAAAATTCACTCAAGGAATAATTGATCAAGCTAAAGGAGGGTTCTCAAAACCCTAACAAAAATTCTGAAGAAGTCTATCAGATAATCATAAATCTAAAGTTTCGGCTAGAAGAAGCAGAAGAGATTGAAGAAACACTCAAAAATCAATTGGAAGAAAAGCAGTGTTTGGAAGTCAAAATAGTATCACTAAGAAAGGAAGAAGAAAAGAAGAAGATATGAGGACTTAAACAAGATTGAAGCAGAATTGAGTCAACAAGAAAGAACACTTGAAGAAGAAATCATCTTCTTGAAAACCCAACTTGAAGAAGAAAAGAGAACAGAAGAAGTAATGAAGATTCAGATGCTGAAAAAATAAGAAGATTGTGAGAAGCTTGAAGAAGAAGTCGTCAGATTAAGGGTTGAAGTTGTCAAGATCAACAAGAACTTGAAGAGCTCTCAAGTACCAGAGGATATTCTCAGTCGTCAAAGGTCACCCTTCAATAATGCAAGTCTTGGATACATTTGTGAGGCATCATGCAAATAAAATGCAAATGCCAATCTCAGCAAGAGCATCGGAGAGAGAGAAAGATCCACATATCTAGTAATGAAAGTTGAAGAGAAGTGTTCCAGGTTGTTGGAAAAAAATAATGAAGAGAAGGCTAAGAAATATGCAGATATTCTCAAAATAAGGAATCATGGTCAACAAGAGTCAAATAATGAATGTAGATGAAGTGTATCCCCAAGAAGACCTTCTACCTCCAAGCATTAAAGAATCTTAATTCATTATGAAGAAAACAACAAAAGAGAAGATCATGATCAACTAAGGCATGAAATTCAAAAGGACAACATCACAAAGAGGATCATTGGCTCCCAGGTATCAAATTTTATTTCCTGGTTATTGTTTTACTGGTAATAACTTTGGACATAAAGTTGTAGATTGCAGAGAGTATGGAATAGCAAGAGATGTTTATGTGGCTCCCTACAACATAGAATATTACAAATGACACAACTGTGGACACATATCTCGTGATTGTAGAAGCATGATGGAGTCTTCCTTGAAGGAAAACATTGATATCATGTACAAGAAGTTTTAAAGAAGAAAAGAAAAACAAGAGGAGCAAGTGAATGAAGAACTCCGAGAGATCATGCTCCCTGGATTTGCAGAGTTACAAAATCATGACGAATCTAAAGAAAAATATGAAGATGTCAGAATTCAGAATGATGATCCTCCAGCAGAGCAAGATTATATATTGTTCTAAGAAATTTGTATTGGAGACTCCCAGTAATGTGAATATTGAAGAGGGGGACTCTAAGCAGTCGTTATTACAGATTAGAAAAATATCTTTCAGGCAGTCTAAAGTGTTTGTTTGATTTTGGGAAGGCAGATGCAGAGGTGCAGAATGCCTCATGAAATATTGGTTGATTAAGGAATAGTGTGTGGAACACATCCCCATGCAAGTATGAAGAGGTCAGCTAGAAATTATGAAGAATATCATTGGTACACTTTTGAGGTAGAAATTCATGATTATATAGAGGATTCCAAGCAGGGATATATTCATTATAGATTCAAGAATGTGTACTTCTTATAGACTTGTAGAGTTTGATTTGAAGATAGAGCAGACTAGTGGACATATTTGATTTAGATTCAGAAGCAGGAATATGCATTGATCAGTTGCAGCAGATTTGAGGAAGCTCTCAGAACATTGAAGTGGAAAATTAATCAGCGTTATTTTCAGTTGAGTAGCAGAGTCATGGATACTTTTGTGACATATGGACAAAGATGAATTCTTGATGTATTCGGTAGGTCTAGAAGACAATAATTAACATGAACCAGAGAAGATACATGACAGTATATGACATCATGAGATCAAGAGGAATTGCATAAAGAATTGTTGGCATTGTCATCAAGAGGAACGTTCAGTAAAGCATATGACTTAGAAAAGAAGCATATTGATAGGTGGAACCATCTAGTCACAGGAAGGCAAGTTGTTAGAGAGACAACAATACAAGAAGAGAGAAAACATCAGTAGGAGTTATACTATCAAGGGGAGATTGTTGAATGATTATGTCATTGATGTCATCTCAGTGAAGACATGACAAGCATTGAAGACTTGAAGTCAAGTGATGAAGGAACCTTAACATGAACGCTTTCAATATACGTCATTGGATTACAATAACAGGAAGTCTCAATGGATAAGAAGCCCCGTAAGTGAGGAAAGAATCATATATAAGAAGCCCCACATTTATCTACACAACATCTTGCAAAGAAGAAAGGGGGAGAGAGATTGTCAAAATAAGGTATATTGTCAAGGGGAGTTACCCTTTGTCGTTGATGTCAAAGGGGTAGAGAAAGAAAAAAATAAAGAGAGAAATAGCAAGCGCTTGAAGACAGGGGGAGCAATGGTCACAAGGGGAGTATGATTGTTTCCATCAATACCAAAGGGGGATACTGTTGTAAAATTGGTTGTCATTGATGTCAACCCTAGAAGAAACCCTAAGAAAGTTTGGAAGCCTCTAGAAGTTATGGGTGTATTTGAAGAAGTCTCCAAAGTGGTTCCCTTATGGTGTAGATTTAAACATGGCCCTCATAGGAAGACGCTTTGAATAAGTCTACAAGAAGCCTTGGAAATATGGTTAAGTGGTTAGGAAGCCCTAGAGGTGTGGTCATGAATCATGAAGTTGATTGAAGAAAAATAGTAAGAAGGACATTGCAAATGGATGCAAAAACTCATTAGATATATAGTCCTCGTCAAGTTATTTCCAACGGTAGGTGGTGCACCACGTGGTTCCTCACAGTTGAGGAGATATGCCCTCTTAAATATGAAGCCCTAAAAGCAAGTGAAGAAGCCCTGGATATAAGGACAATAAGTTAGAAGTAGGCCCCAAAATCAAGTAAAGGAGAAAAATTTTTGCAAATAAGAAGTTACAGGTCGACTCAAAGATCAAGTAAATAAGTTACTTGGAAGGTTATAAATACACATCAAGAACCTATCATTTAACATTCAAGCAAGTGTGTGTTTGTGGAATGGAGCTAGAATAAGTGGGTCTACACTTGTGCTAGGAGGATTTTTGATCTCAGCAAAGGAAAATTCTGCAAGGTGGCGAATCTGGTCTAAGAGAAAAGATGTGAAGGAGAGTGAAGTGTACAGAGGTGACCATACCAGTTTTTCGATATTATACTCAGTTTGTAGAAGGGTGAAGTGCATATATACGCGGGTTGTAGACGGACGAACCGCATATAGGGTATATGTGGGTTACAGTGGAGCAAAGAGTGGATGTTCGTGATTTGACAGTGGGTGAATCACATATATGTTCTAAAGTTGAAGAAGGTATGAATATATGATATCCCATGCACCGGGTTGTTCCTCATGATTAAAGGTATGTCTTTATTTATGTTTTGAGGGTTATATCTTGGAGGTTATGGCATATGCTTTGAGGCATATCTTGGATGGTTTGGAACATTCTTGAGGCATGTTTTAGCACATGGTGGAGGCTTGTATCTTAGATATTTTGGCACATGGTTTGAGGTATATCTTGGATATTTTTCCACATGGTTTGAAGTATATCTTGCATATTTTGGCACGTGGTTTTAGGCATATCATGGATGTTTTGGCACATGCTTGAGGCATATATTTGGTACATGGTTTGAGGCATATCATGGATGTTTTATCACATGCTTGAGGCATATCTTGGCACATGGTTTGATCCATATCTTGGTGATTTTTGGGCATATGATTTTGAGGATATTCTTGGAGATCTTGGCATAATTTTTGTGTGGCTATTGGAGTTGTAACAACTTTGATGATGATGTATCAGTATTAGTGACATTATCAATGATAGTATTAGTGAATGTATCAGTGACAGTAATGGTGACAAGTTGAGTCTCTCATTTATATTTCTGGGAGGTTGGGTGGTGCACCGAAAGATTGGTGTCTTCATATAGTAGGTTGGTGCTTGAAGAGGAGTTGCAGATTCCTTTGAGTTGATGCTCATAAAACAAGGGGGTTGGAGCCTCCTTCCAGTTGGAGCTGGATAATGTAAATGTTTGATCCCGTAAACCAGGGGATTGGAGCCTCCTTCCAGTTGGAGCTAGAGAATCTAGGGAGTTGTTGCTTCCTTCAACTTGAAGCCTGTAAACTAGGGGGTTGGAGCCTCCTTCTAGTTGGAGCTGAATAATCTAGGAAGTTGTAGCTTCCTTTAGGTTGGAGCCTATAAACAAGGGGTTTGGTTTCTCCTTCCAATTGGCGCTGGAGAATTTTATAATTTGGTGTTTATGTGATTGTATTCAATATATATATTAAAAATCATTCTGTGGTTTTATCCCATTTTGGTTTCCACGTAAAATTCGTGTGTACTTTGCATATGTAGTTATATCTTTATGATTTTTTATTCATAAGTGAATGGAATTTTTAATAAGTTAATGTTTACATGTTGTGATTAAAAATGGTAAAAGGTGCTCAATATTGATTCACCCCCCCCCCTCCTCCCTCTCAGTATTGGTGAATATTCCAACAATAGGTTCTTCTTGTTAAAGGTTTTGAAAGAATAATTGTCCATGCACGCACTATACATAGAAATGCTATGTTTATATTTAACAATATTTAAGTAACTAGACCAACTATAAAGAGGACTACAAAATGGCATAAATGTTATTGACTATTTGGTAAAAACATAGCATATGAAAGGATAAGCAACCCAAATTTTGTAGCATTTATTTTAGGCTTGGCAATCATGTAATTATTACTGCAAAAGGATAATTTGGTCCCAACATCAGGCACAAGCAGGGAATATGGCTAAGCACCATATAAATCATGGTTTTGAACATGAAGAGAAAATTCATCACTACCCTCCAACAATTGGACCAACTTTGGTGTGTACTTGGGCAATTTTTCGCTTAGGTCATACAAGTTTTGGATCTCCTAGTAGAGATGTTTTTGGTAGTATTCCTATCATAATTTGGCTCACTGGAACTCTTGTTTAACTCAGTATAAGGAATCGATTTGGTTAATTTAGGATGAAACAAAATTTATTTTGCTTCCAAAATTTAAAAGAGAAGCATATGGAAGTGCTCTTACATGTCTCTCTATATCACCTATTGGATCCTTCACCATAGTGGGATTATTAGACTATCAACTTTGGGAATTCGATCATTAATATAATGGGATGGTGTGACACGATGAGGGTTTACCTTTAATGTAACATACCTAGCCACCAATGAGTTAGGCCATGCTACCTCAAGAATGCACTTTAAGAACGCTCTGAAACCACTTGTATAAACACGGATCAGCAAACCCAAAATATTTATCTCTTGTTGTTTCTTTGATATCAATATGAAATGTACCCATTGTCTGGGTACTTTCAAAATTTACTTCTTGGATTGATATTGAATTTCTGATACCAATTAATTAACCAAGAAGCATGAAAGGAACACATGTAATAATCAATATTCATGTTACAACATAAACGAAATGAACCATATGTCATGCACAACAATAACCGACAAGAAAGAACATTATAAATACATATCTCAGAGCTAATAATTAATACACAGTGGAAATAAATATACAAGCAGAGAAAACCATGACAGAGAGCACTTCTCTTCAACAAAACCAATCACCAACTAGTTGCAGACCAAGGACGTTCCACTCATTTTTAGACATTGTTGTTCCAAGTCTCGACAACAGGTCACCCCCAAGCTAGGGCTATGGATATACAAGGACGAGTCTCAGACTGACACTTAGCTTCCAAAAAAAGTCAGCAATCAATCTCTCACAGGTTTCTCAAACACATAGCAAATCCAGTTTACTAGATCTCTTCCCCTTCATCCTGCACCACCCAAAGAGAATGGACCCCCTTCACTTCCATGCATTCCCTCAGGTTTTCCACCTCTTTCCATGGATCCAGTTCTTCTAGTCAAGAAATCTCAATCCTGGAACTCTCAGGATTCACAGTTGTGAACAAGGTTTATCAACATGCCAATGCATCCATGAATATAGGAATCAATTCATGGATGGGATACACCATTAATTCCTACATCCAGTCAACCATGGTTGCTTACATTCAACAATTCGTTTTCCTTTCCCATGCAAACACAAGAATGAGAGAGAAGAGTGAATCGGAGAAGAATGACTCCAAAAATGATTTGAGTAAGTATGAATGACAAACCCCCAAGACAATCAAAAAAATGGTTTAAATACCAAAAGCATAATGTGACCTTCCCCCAAGAAGCTCATGTAACCCCCTCTTTATCTCTAAAATTCCAATGTGGGTAAAATAAAAATAATTCAAAAAGGAAAAGGCTTAGCCCCTCATCTTCTCCCCCCTCTCTCATGGAATCATATCCCCCTATAACTCTTTTCCTTATCCATATCACAGCCAACGTTGTATTTGATTATTAATACCATTTAAATAATTACATTTCCTAGGCACTCTAGCCCCTTTCAGTTTTATAGGTGCTCCAACCTTTCATCAAAAAACAAAATGCATTATTGAATTGGGGACAAAAACCGGGGTATTACATTACCCTTATTTTAGCACTTTCCTCGGTGCATATAAAAAATAGAAATCAAAATTTCAAAATTATTCAAAAAGTCATGTGTACTTTGCCCGCATGGCATCTTCATGCTCCCAAGTATCATCTTCAGGACTGTAGTAGGTCCACTAAACTTTTACCAATTCTATGACTCGATTCTGGAGCACTTTGACTTTTATGTCGAATATGTGCACTGACTGAACCTGAAAGTCTCCATCTAGCTCCACCTGAATCAAATTCCAATCAATAACATGGTTTGGATCATGCACATACTTTTTCAGCAAAGAAATATGAAATACATTATGCGCATTCATGGAAGTAGGAAATGCAAACATTTATGCAATTGGCCCTATTCTATCCAATATCTCAAATGGACCACAAAATCTGGATGCTAGCTTTGTACAACAACCCAACTTTAATGAGCTCTTCTTGGGCTTCACTTTCAAAAGCACATGCTCTCCCACTTTAAATTCTCTAGTTGTCTTGTTCTTACCTACATAACTCTTATGTCTATCTTGTGTTTCCTTCAAATTCTGCTTAATTTGAACCATTTGGTCTTCCATATCCTTGAGCAAATATGTCCCTAGTACTACTTTGTTTGTTGGGTTGTCCCAACTCACTATAGTATTGTATTTTCTACCATACAAAGCTTCAAATGGGTTGATTCTCAATGAAGATTGATACCCAATATTATAGGAAAACTCAACCAAATGCAAGTAATCTTCCTACTTAGATGGTTTATCCATCACATGCATTATCAACATGTCTTCAATCACTTGATTGACTCTCTCTATCTTCTCATATAACTGTGAATGGTATGCTATGCCAAAATTCAGATTTACACCAAATCCTTTAAATAATCCCCTCCAAAAATTTAAATTAAACTTTGTATCTCTGTCTGAGACAATTGCCTTAGGTATTCCATGCAACCTACCAATTTCTCTTGTAAATTATTGCAATATTAGCTATTGTATGAATCATTTTTATAAGAACAAAATGAGCATCATTTGTAGATTTATCCACAACTACTATTATTGAATCATGTTTCCTTGTTGTCCTGGGAAACTTAGTAATAAAATCAATGGTTATCACTTTCCATTCCTTCTTTGGAGTTGGAAATTGTTGTAGAAAACCAACTAGGTGTATATGCTCATCTTTCACTCTCTGACATTCCATACATATGGAAATGTAATCAACAACATCCTTCGTCATTCCTAGCCAAAAGAATTGGCTTCTTACTGCCGCAATTGTTTACTAGTAACTGGGGTGTCTAACATATGGAACATTATGTGTTTCTTTTAATACCAAATTCCTAATTTCACTGGAACTAGGAACACAAACTCTTTTTTTATGCATAAGTAATCCATATTCCTCCATCTCATATTCTTTAATTTTGTATTTTACATTTTTCTGCTATAAACCTTCTTTTACCTATAGGTAATGTTGGTCTATAACAACAGCATCTAAAATTCTTCTCTTTAAATATGACAGATGCATATTAATGGTTTCAAAATGCATGAGATGTACCCTTTTGTTGAGTGCATCAACAACTTTGTTTTATTTCCTTTGATATGCTTGATGTCAAATTCATACTCACTTAAAAAATTTAGCCATCTTGTCTACCTGGTATTCAAAGTTGGTTGCTCAAAAATATATTTCAAACCACTATAATATGTTCCTAATTCAAATGTATTCCCCATTAAATAATTCATCCACATCTTCAATGCGTGAATTATGGAAACAAGATCCAAATCATGTGTGGCATAATTCCTCTCATGTTCTTTCAGCTTTCTAGACTCATAACTAATGACATGTCCATTATGGGTGAGGACTCCACCAATTCCTTCTTTGCATGCATATGTACAAACCACAAATTCTCATTTAGGTCAACAATATTTGAAATAGGTGCACTAGTAAGTATTTATCTCAACAAATTAAAATTATCTTCACACTTTGTTGTCCATTCAAATTTAATTCCTTATTTTTGTAAAGAAATGATGGGATGAGCAATTTTATAGAATCCTTCTATAAATCTCTTGTAGTATCTAACTAATCCCATGACATATCGGATTCTGAAACATTCCTGGGTGTTGGCCATCCTCTAATGGATTAAGTCTTCTTTGGTTCCATTTTTATACCTTCCTCCGAAATATTGTGCCCCAAATAATAGATCTACTCTTGGTAAAAAGAACACTTACTAATCTTGGCATAAATATAATGTTCCCTTAGTACTTGCAGTAGCGACCTCAAGTGATGTTCATATTCTTCTTCTAATTTAGAATATATAAGTATGTCATCCAAGAAAATAATGACAAACTTATCCAAATAATTTATGAGTATGTCGTTTATCAATCACATAAAGACAGTTGGTGCATTGGCCAGTCCAAATGGAACCACTACAAATTCATAATTTCCATACTTGGTTCTAAAGGTTGTCTTATGTGTGTCTTCTTCCTTGATTCTTACCTGGTGGTATCATGATCTCCATTCTATTTTTGAAAATACCTTTGCTCCTCTTAGTTGATCAAAGAGGTCATCAATTCTTGGCAGCGGGTATTTTTTCTTCATAGTGGCTTTATTCAGCTATCTAAAGTCAATACACAGCCTCAATGTTCCATCCTTATTTTTGACAAAGAGTATTGGTTCTCCCCAAGGTGAAACACTTGGGCATATGTACCCTTTCTTCAACAATTCTTCCAATTGAAATTGTAATTCTTTTAATTCTAGTGTACTCATTCTGTAAGAATTTTTTGATACTGGGGCAGCTCCTGGTACTAAATCAATAGAAAATTATATATTCTTGTTTGTTGGTAATCCTAGTATTTCTTGGAATACATATTCAAACTCTTGCAATACTGAAAAACCTTCTAGTCTTAGCCCCTTCTTCTATTGTGTCTCCTTCACATGAGATACATACAATTGACATCCTTTCTTGAAACATCTCTTAAGTTGTAAGACTAAAATCCCCCTTATAGAAATGGGTCTTGGAATTCCTTTCACAATGCTTTGTTTTACTTCTTCATCAAGACATGTTTTCCTTTCACAATGCTTTGTCTTGAAATATAGGATAGAATGATGCTTGTCCAACTAATCCATTTCGATTAGGATATCATAAGATCCTAATGGTATGATATTTATACCAACAACTATATTTACGCCATTCAAATTTATTGGACAACCTCTAACTGTCTCATTGATCCTTCTTTTGGTTCCAATGACTAGCTAAACCAAACTTGATTTTTCAAGCTTACTCTTCTCCAAATGAAATATGTCCACCACTTCAGGATCAATGTAACAATGGCTTTCTCCCAAATTAGTTAAAATATTAACATGATGATTAATCATCTTACCTTCCACTTCGATCATATGGGATTGGTGTTCTACTTGTCGATATTCTAATGCTACATACATTCCTCGAATATTTATGCCCATGTCTTCTACTTTAGTAACCTCTTGGATTTTGTGCAAGGTCCTCATTTGTCTTCTCTGTGAGGGAAATCCTTGTACATGTAATCTTCTTTACATCCCCAACATTTGATTGGTGGTCTTCCCCCTTTTCCTAAGGAGTTGTCCCTCTAGGATTCATTCTTAGCAGACTAATCTTATTGATTTTTATCAGGGTTATTTATGTTTAAAGGAGGTTTGAATCCCTTCCTTCTCTGATCATATTTCTCTTTCTTCGTATCCTTTCAATATTTATGCAAATATTATCTTCGATTTCTTTTCTCATATAGGTACTCATCCTTCCTAATGGTCTCTGTCAAAGTTCTAGACTCATTATATTGAATATTATCTTTATAAAATGATGGCAGTCCACTCAAAGACCTTTGTATCTTCACCATATCATCCTTGATAAACCCCACATACTTCAGCAATGCCAATAACCTCTTTTCATATTTGTTGGGTATGTGTTATATTCTTTGCACAAGTAGTAGTGTCTAAGCGTATGTGTCGGGTGCGCAGGGGGGTTAGAGAGGGGGCAGCTAGCCCCCCCCTCGGGGGTTGTAGGGGGGTAGAGCCCCCCACACAAGGGCTCAAGGGCAGTGCCCCAAAAAAAAAAACTATGCATCAGGACCGCATTATATTTAGGTGGTTTTTCAGCACATGGTTTCTTTGCCGATGGTTTTCTATTTACGGTTAAGTAATTAGGGTTTTGGACTAATCCAGGTCATTGGGTTAGGGTTTTGAATGTCGTTGGATCCTATATGTATTTTGTATTGTAAACATTGTAACATGATGAATAATATAGAATATGTTGGTTTTCCCGGTTTGGGTTTCCAGGGGAAAAATCTCTGTGTAATGTTTGTGTTTGCCATTTTATATTTTATGTTCCTTTACTGAATATCTGTTTGCAATAGATATTGTACAAGGTTAGAATTTACAATATTCTCCTGTGATCATGCTCCCCAACTTGATTTCAAATAATTCTTGCATATTCTTATCATAGAAGTGCTCTGAAAGATACTCCTTCTAAAAATACCTCTTGAACTACTTTTAGGTGATCCTACTCTCATTAATGTGCTCAATTTGATTCAACCGATCCCACCACATAGAAGCTTTTCCATGCAAAATGGTATGTGGAAATTATGGCTTCTGTATTATATGAGTAGTTGTGAAATTGAAAATACTTCTTGATTCCAAGCAACCAGGCTTCAGTATCATCTTGAATTTCTCTTTCACCATCAAAGGATGGTGGCTTAAGTTTCCTCATCTCTCCTTGCAAACTGTCCAATTCATGTCTTCTTCTTCGATGCCTAATAGGAGACACTTTTGTACTACTTATGGAGTCTTCAGACGCATAAAATTTCCTTGTTGAGGAAGGAGGTGAGTGATGTCTATGAGTTCTGCTACAACTTCTTGAATGTGCAACTCTTCTGTAGTTATCTCTTCTTTCATTATGTTTGTCTTCTTCCTCTTGTCTTGCGTATGATCCATTGTTTTCTTACCTCTATAACCAATTTAGGATTTCCATCATTTAAGCATTTATTTGATTTTGTTATCTCATCATCTTCTAATTGTTTGCTTTGTAACTTTTCACTTTTTTTCTCAAGCTTCTCACAGTCTCTATTAATGTTTATGTCTCCACTCTACTCCTGTGTCCATTCAATTTTTTCTTTGCACTACCAACACTGGTATTTTGA
>ML779514.1:357971-396788 GCA_009831015.1 Picea engelmannii | reverse complement strand
GAAACAACATGATGTATACTATCCATTCATGGGTTTTGTATATGCATGTGCATTGTCCTTCATGTCCAAATACCTTTATCAATCTTGTGGTCCAAAACCCATGACTAGGGTTGACATCAATGACAACAACCAATCTTCCAACATAAGGAACCTTGTACATGTATTATGTCTCCTCCTGTGTCTTGGGACACATTTCATTAGTTAATTTGAAATGGTTGGCCAAAGGTGTACTAACTAGTTTTGCATTCTCCATTCTAAACCTCTCCAACACCTTCTCTATGTACTCACCCTTAGACAATGTCAATTTGTGATTTTTCATGTCTCTTGTTATTATCATACCAAGGATTTTCTTTGCAGTACCCAAATCCTTCATCGTAATTGAATTAGCTAATTTCTTCTTGAGCATGTGTATATCCTGCATTTTATACCCTGCAACAAGCATGTCATCTACATAAAATAGCAAGATAATATAGCTTCCATATTCTAGCCTTTTAAAATAAACACAGTGATCAGAATGACATCTACTATAACATTGTTCTATCATAAACCTGTCAAACTTCAAATACCACTTCCTTGGAGCTTTCTTTAGGCCATACAAGCTCTTCTTCAACCTCCATACCAAATTTTCCTTCCCTTTGACCTCATACCCCTGTGGCTGTTGCATATAAATCTCTTCATTCAAAACCCCATGGAGAAAAGTTGTTTTTACATCTAACTGTTCAATATGCAAATCTTCTACTGCCACAAGACTTAAAATAGTCCCAATTGAAGTCATTTTAACAACAAGAGAAAATATTTCATCAAAATCTATACCTTTCTTTTGTGCAAACCCTTTTACAACAAGTCTAGTCTTGTACTACTTTTTGCCTCCATCTTCTTCCTTCAACATGTAAACCAATTTATTATGCAATGCTCTTTTTCCTGCAGGAAATTGAACCAAGTCCCAAGTCTGGTTATTTACCAAGGAATCCATTTCCTCTTTCATTTCTTGCTCCCACTTCCTTTTAGTGTCTACCTACATTGCCTCTTCATAACTTTCTGGTTCACCAAAATTAATCAAAAATAAACAGTACAGTGAAGGAGAGTATCGTTCAGGGGTTTACTTAATAACACTTGCAGGAGTTTGGGGTACATGTTTCTCCTGTTGTTTTACATTTTGATTTTCTAGTACCATTGGAATTTTTTTTCAGTGATCTCATCAAGCACTGTGTATTATCGTTTTTCTTTTTCCTGTTTCTTTCCCTGCAACTAATATTTGTACATGACCTTCTTATTGAATATGACATCTCTACGCCTAATGATTTTTTTATTTTCATAATCCCATAAGCGATAACCAAAATCATTAACACTTTATCCAATAAAGGTACACTTCTTGGATTTTGCCTCAAGCTTTGTTCTATTTTCTTTATCAATATGAACAAATGCTTTACAACTGAAAGTCTTCAAAAAAGAATAGTTTACCTTTTTTCCTGTCCATGCCTCCTCTGGAATGTTACCATCCAAAGAAATTGAAGGTCCTCTAATTATCAAGTAAAAAGCAGTATCTACAGCATATGCCCAAAACTGTAAGGGCAATCCTGCATGCAATCTCATACTCCTTGCACACTCCATGATTGTCATGTTCATCCTTTCTAACACACCATTTATTGTGGTGTTCTTGGAACTGTATTCTCTCTACGAATCCCATGGTATGAACAATAATCATCAAACGCCTTGCTGTAGTATTCACCTCCATTGTCTGATCTGAGACACTTCAACCTTTTTCCTGTCTCATTCTCAACCAAAGCTTTCCATTTCTTAAAAGTATCAAAAACATCATATTTTTTTCGAATGCAATAAAACCAAGTTTTTCTATTTGAATCGTCAATAAAAGTAACATAATAACGAGAGCCACCAAGAGATGATACCTAAGCTAGTCCCCATACATCTGTATGCACAAGCTCTAACCTCACACTCTTCTTTTCTTTTCCGACTCTGAGAAATCTGACTCTCTTTTTTTTTCCATAAACACAATGCTCACAGAAATCCAAATCAATTTGTTTAATATATGGCAACAAATTTATTTTGCGAAGTATTAGCATCCCCTTCTCACTCATATATCCAAGCCTATGATGCCACAGTGTTGTATCCACTCTTTTAGAAGCTAAAGACATAGAAGAATCGATATTACCAATACATAAAAACAATGTACCTACCTTCTCTCCTTTTTCTATCACCAATGATCCTTTGGTGACCTTCCACGCCTTATCTGTAAATATGGATATACAGCCTTCACTTGCCAACTGACCTGTTGAAATCAGATTTTTCCTTAGATATGGAGCATGTCTTACCTCTTTCAACAACCATTGGCTTCCATTCTTTTGCTTTATTTGTACCTTACCCATTCCAACATTTTTTCATGGTGCATCATCACCCAAATGAATCTGTCCAAAGTCACCTTAAACATAATCTAGAAAATGTTTCATATGGGGTGTGGCATGAAATGAAGCCTATGAGTCTACTACCCAAGACTCAAAAATATAATCTACAAAAATAATTAAAGCATCTTGTAACACATCACCTGTTACATTTGCTTCATGATTTTTCTCTTGTTGTCCATCTCTTTGTTTCTTTGGAGCTCTGCATTCTTTCTTCAAATGTCCTTTCTTCCCACAATTCCAGCACTCTATCTTTCCCAATCTGGATTTGGATCTACCCTTCCTAGAATTCCCGCAATTCCTTGAGCCCTTTCCTCTATCCTTTTTTCTTCCTCTATTCTCCATGTTTAACGCATTACCTGATGTCTCACCTGTAATTTTTCATCGCATTTCCCTGCTAAGGATAACACCAAAAACATCATCAAATTTTAGAGTGTTTGAACCACAGACAAATTTACTTACAACCATGACCAAGCCATTCCAGCTTTCTGGCAATGAGCACAAGATTATAAGAGCCTTGACCTCATCATCAAAGTCCAATTTTACAAAAGTTAGCTAATTAGTAACCGTATTAAATTCATTTAAATGATCTACAACAAACCCACCTTCTGACATCTTCATATTAAATCATCGCTTCATTAGAAATACCTTATTGGACGTCGATGGTTTTTCATACAGTTTATCCAATGCATCCATCATCTCCTTCGTTGTCTTTTCTTTTGAAATATTCAAGGCCACCGACGTTTTCATGCTCAATAGTATCGTTCCTAGTGCCTTTCTGTCAAGAACCTCCCATTCTTCGTCCTTCATGGTCGTCGTCTCCTTTGTTATTCCACCCAATGGTAGGAATAGATCCTTCTGATATAAATAATATTCCATATGCATCTTCCATAACTAGTAGTTTTGGTCATTAAATTTCTCGACCCTAAACTTTTCATCTTGAGTCATTGCTCCCACTCGAACCAGGAACCCTCTTTTCCTGCGAGTTACCTTTCGCTCTGATACTAGTTGTTAGAAAAATAGGATCCTGGAGAAATAATATAAAATAAATACATAAATAAAACAAAAAATATACACAATACAATAGAGACATAGATATATGTGGTTCACCCAGTGTGGGCTACATCCACCAGAGAAATTTCCAGGTCCTTCATTTGTATTATCCAACAAAATGAAGGGATACAACCTACAACACGCCCGTTATAACTTCCTCTTCTTTCTCTCATAGTCTTCTCTCTCAGAATACAATATTCATAATGATACACAGCTGCAATACAATTCCCTCATAAGAGAGGGTTTCCTTCTATGTAAAAAAAAAACTAAATTAACTTATATCGTCATATCTGCGACCTTATAATGAACGATCTAGATTGACTACGAAATTATAATATTCTACAAGGAATTTTTTCCCAATATTTCACTTTGGAGGTGCTTCCCTCGAATCCCCCGATAGGGGGGGATACAAAAATTGTCGTCGCCCCCCCTAACAACAGTTGTGGGGGGGGGAATCCCCCTCACATCCCCCTATTAGGGAATGGGGTCCAAGCACAGCTGAAACAAACATCTGAATCGGAAAGATAATCAAGCTCCACAACCAACAATGGATAATATCCCTCTCTTTCTATTTTGTAGATCTCCTCTATGCATACAAAACCCATAAGTTTCATCTCAAAATAACTTAATCTACTCCATTTATGGCCAAAATAAGAAAATGGCTCCAGACTTGGTTTTTTTTTTTTGAAACTGTAGGATAGTCTCACCTACATGGTAATCAACTGACATGGATGATGATGTGGCACTAACATGGCTTCAGTCACTGGTCCACTGGTCACTAGGACACCATTTTACCCCTTCTCTCATGTAACTTCCAACCATTCCAATCTGGTCCACTGACCCATCGGCCACTAGGCCACCCCACTCAAGTCTTCCATCCAAATCTCAAAAATTGTCTCTAGTCTGATCTAGTCCACTGAGCCACTAGCCACCGCACAAGATTCTATTTGACTCCCCTAATCGAATCCAGTCTGGTCCATTGGCCCACCGGCCATCGGATCATCACACAACATTCTACACAACTCTTGCCAATTGACTCCAGTCCGGTCCGGTCCACTGGGCCACCGCACAAGCTTCTATTCGGCCCCCCAATCGACTATGATCTAGTCCATCAGGCACCGGTTTATATAGCCTTCATGCTCCTTTTGCTCCAAGTGATTTTTGATATGATGAGTATGCTTTTCACGTGGGGTCCTGACTGCCAAAATTTACATCTACGTGCAATCTCTGCAGGGTTTCGCGGCTCTTTGTGCTTCATGCACAAGTGACAAAGGGGTCGGTTTTTATTATAAACAGATCATGAAAACCCTCTCCAATGCATGTGGGATAAAGGAAAATAGGTAGATCGTGTATTGACGGTGGAGAACCCACGCAGAGGTTAAATTGACAATGGTTGTGCATTGGAATTTTGGAAATCATAACTTCCGCTCTCGATGCCCAAATTAAGCAAGTGACGACTCATTGGAAATTCAGGGCCATGGTGATTAACTTGGGCACAGTTTCCATGGCTAGAATGGCAGTGTTAAACCACAAACATCTCATCTCCGATGTTGTCCCGTAACAATAATTAAATTCATTCAAGCACATGGGTAAAATCATGAAGTTGGGTAACACTTTTGTGAGAATCGGGTCACGAAAATTGCTAATGGCATGTTTTTTACCGAACTCTTGAATTTTTCGGTCGAACTATTTTTTCAGCTGAAAGTTAAATATAACGGCACCATTGAAAAATATAACATAAACTTTAAATCTAACAAAAAAAAATCATTAAAACTAACCTTCGGCTGAAATAATAGTTCGGCAGAAAACCTGTAACTATGGGAATTTTCAGAAAAGTATGTGTTCACTTCAACTTACTCCAACTTGGGAAGGAGCGGATTCCTTAAAATACTATGAGTCTGGTTTCAGAACTAGTACCAACATTTTCATAATTGAATCTACTTTCTTTTGATACAATTTGTATTCAGTTTAATTGTTTTTTAGTATTTTTAGTTAATTTTATAAAAAAAAATGTATGCATATTATTTTTAGATGACATAATGATTCATTAAAATGAAAAAGCAATATCTGTAATAATACACAGTCAAAAATTATGAAAGATTTCATTGTCCTCTTCAAAATGGTACTTTTAGATTTTACTTTTAAATAAAAATCAAGGCATATAAATGGTTTCAATCTAAATGTGTTTAAAATTAGCAACTTTTTCAGATTGGTCAAATTCAAAAAATTCTAGTAATAATAATATACATCTGTTGTCTTCAAAACTATAGTCATACTTTAATAGAGTTTGTTTAGATTGATGCAACATATTTCATTTTTCATAATAAAAAGTTTAATAATGATTAAATTGGTGTCAACAAACATAACTCATTATCAGTGCCTTCATTTTTAAGGAACATACTGTCAAACAATCACTAAAATGACCTATCAAATGTCAATAAAAAAAAAATTAAAAATAATCAATAGAAAGCTAACAAAATTCATAACAAGTTTTGTTTTTACTGTAAAGTGAAATTCTAAATAAATAAATAAATACTTTTGTTTACTGGAAGTTGAAAAACTTCTAAAAATATATCTTATTCTCTCAAAAAACAAGGAAAATAGAAACCCAGATTTATGATTTTCCTACTTATGCCCTATCATGTAGCAAGTCCTTGAAGGCCTGGTTTTATAACCTAAAAATCTAATACCACTTAGTAACATACCCAACCACCAACATGTTGGGCCACACTATCTCAAGAATGCACTTCAAAAACGCTCTGAAACCACTTGTAAAGAGACAGATCAACAAACCCAAAAGGTTTATCTCTTGTTGTTGCTACGATATCGATCTGAAATGTACCCATTGTTCGGGTACTTCCAAAATTCACTTCTTGGACTAATATCGAATTTTTTCTACCAAATAATTAACCAAGAAGCATGAAAGGAACATATGCAATAATCAAGATTCATGTTACACCATAAAAGAAATGAACCATATGCCATGCACAGCAATAACCAGAAAGAAGGCACATTATAAATACATATCTCAGAGATAATAATTAATACACAATAGAAATAAATATGCAAGCAGAGAAAACCATGACAGAGAGCACTTATATTTAACAAAACCAATCACCAATTGGTTGCAGACCAAGGACATTCCACCCAACCTTCGATGCTATTGTTCCAAGTCTAAATAGAAGGTCACCCCCGAGAGGGATATGAATCTACAAGGATGGGTCTCAATCTAATACTCAGCTTCCCAAACCAATCAGCAATCAAGCTCTCACAGATTTCTCAAAGACACAACAAATCCAGTTTACCAACTCTCTTCCCCTTCATCCTACACCACCCAAAGCGAATGGAGCCCCTTCACTGTCACACGGTCCCTTAAGATATCCACCTCTTTCGATGGCTCCAGGGCTTCTGGTCAAGAAATGTCAATGTCGGAACTCTCAATATTCACAGTTGTGAACAAGTTTTATCAACATGCCAATGCATCTAGGAATACATGCATCAATTAATGGTTGGGATACACCAATAATTCCTACAACCAATCAACCATGGTTGCTTACATTCAACAATTTGTTTTCCTTTCCCATGCAAACATAAGAATGAGAAAGAAGAGTGAATCAAAGATGAATGACTCCAAAAACAATTTGAGTAAGTATGAAAGGCCAACCCCCAAGACAATAAAAAACATGGTTTAAATATCAAAATCATAATGTGGCCTTCCCCCAAGAAGCTCATGTAACCCCCTCTTTCTCTCTAAAATTCCAAGGTGGGTAAAATAACATTAATTCAAAAAGTAAAGGCTTATCGCCTTAGCTTCGCCCCCCTTCTCTCTTGTGAAATCATTGCCCTGTGTAACTCTTTCGCTTGTCCATCTCACAGCCAGATATGTATGTTATTATTAATATTGTTCAAAGCATTACATTTCCTAGGCACTCCAGACCTTTTTTCAGTTTTATAGGTGCCATTTCCTTTCATGAATAAACAAAATACATTATTAAAATGGGGACTCAAAACCAGGGTATTACATTCAACCTTTTACATTTTGAATAGACACATACTATTAGGGTGTCAAAAAAGATATCCAAGTCACATGGAAGTACCATTGGCCTAGGATGGTTTTTGAACTAGCACGTTACAATTTGTGGGGTAAAGTGGCTCTCCATTTTCATTCACCATCTACCTACAATATTTTTCTCTTGATAAGATCTTGTGGTATTTTTGGACTAGTGGAATATCTTGAACATTTTAACTAAATCTTGAATCATGATCCTGCAATATCCATTGCACTATTATGAAATGAGAATGCAAAGATAGCATAAATTCAATCATATAATCAAAATATAAATAAAATATGGACTTATCACAAATGGAAAGGGAGAACTTGATGAACTTGGAATGATATGGAATGAACTGGAAACTAAATAATTGGCTATTTGATTTGAGCCAAAAACTACAATCAATATATGTTTACATTTTTAAAACAAATTTTGGGAAGCATGTAACATTCTAATTTCAAACATACTTTGAAAGCCTTAAGTAGATGGTCTGATTTTAAGCATCATTTGTATAATTTGAAATGATACATTTTCCACTTAATTGGTATTCTAAGTATCGTTTATATAATTTCAAATGATACTTTTCACACTCATGTGGTATTCATATTTCAAATGATAATATACATGTGTAAGTTGATTAAACAATTAGATCATATGAGTTTAATTCATTTGTGCGTTGAAATAATCCTCTTGGAACAAATATTAAGAGTGGTAGTACTATAACAGTGGGAACAACATCCCATCCCATGAGCACACGAATAATCATTGTGTATCCTATAGAGTACTATTTTTATAGGTCCACATTATTAAAAGAATGTTTGGGATGCATGTAACATTAAAACTTCAAACGGAGTTTTGAAGGCCTTTTTAAAGTAAACAATGTGCCTAATTCACATTTACCACATCGATGCATATGTATATATTAAACACACTGGTGTGCTAAATTATAATATGCACTGACAATAAACCTCAGCAAAGTTCTAATTACAGAGGTTTGGTCTTCTATTCTCATTGTAAAGTATTTATATGGATGGTGTGTTTAAGTCAATATAGCATACCAATGTGCTTAAGTCTAAAGAGCACAATAAGAGTCAAATTTTATATTAAAAAAGTGTGTTTATCATCAACGCATTGAAATATTAAGTGAAAAAATGAGTGGGAGTTTCACTTTGTAAAAGTGAGTTTATAAAAGAAAATTATAATCCCTATTCCATTATTTTGCCAAAAGTTAGAGGAGAGACTTGTGCAAGAGAGATTTACTCGGGAAGACTTTAGAGTGGATAGATTTTTTCAAAGAGATGAATTTGTAAGGGATCACTATAGGTCACATACAAATTTGTAGAGGAGACAATTCAAGTAAGTAGTTGCATTCTATTCATCTCAAATTTTTCTTCAATTGGTTTTAAAAAATTCCATAAATTTTTATTTATTCCTATTAATATTTATAATGCATTTTTAAGGAAATAGAAAGGTTTCAAAGTTACCTTCAATGTTGTTATTTCTCTTTTGTTTTATGTTGTTGCAAACTCTAGCATTGGGGATTTACTCTCTCTATGATTTCACAATGATATATTTTTTAGGCAATGGATATATATTGGATTCATGTATTTGTATATGGGGATTTGGGAATCTATTGGACTGAGAGAACTCATTTCAATAGATCCCAAACCCTATTTCTATCAATTTTGTTTTAAAGCTTTCATATTTTGTGGTACACAATATACAGTAAACATGCACCAGTGCATTTTTTATTGTGAAGTGCACTATTTGGCATTGCCTATTTTATAAAAAAATATTTTCGAGTTTAGTGATGTGCACTAAATAGTAACGACACACCAGTGTGTTTGTTACTATATAGAGCACCACTTGGCTATGAAATATTTTTAACAAAATATTTGTATTTTTAACACTGCGCAAAATATAGTAAATATGCACTGGTGGATATTGTTGTATTGTACGCACCGGATAACCCAAAAATAGTTTTAGCTTGGAATTCTTTACTTAGTTTGTAAAAAATATTTTATAATTTGTGTATTTCATTATATGGGAATTTTATTGATAGAAGATGGTTTATAGAATATCCAAAAACAAAAAAACTTATAGCAATGAGCGTGAGGGAAGCACATTCCAAGAAGAGAACATGGCAAGTTCTTTCAAATTTTAATATAAAAGTAATATATTTGAATTGTCTGTAGGTTTAAATGATGTGTATTGGTTAATACTTTTCATGTAAAGCAAAAGCTTTGGAAAAACCAATAAGATGGTTTGCAAATTGAGTGGAAAAGAGCATAAAAGCTTCATGGAAATGTTGCAAAGAGAGGAACTAAGTGGATCAAAAGGTGATAAACATGAAGTTTTTCTTTGAATTTTTATTTATAATGTACTTATTAACAATAATTGTTAACATGTTTCAAACATTCAATTTCACAATTGTTGAATGTTGTGCAGGGACCGACATCGATGGAATAGAAGGTCGTCCTAAGAAGATAAAAATTATAAACATGTAAATGATGATGAATTGGTCCTTAGTTCATCTCAAGTGGTGCTAAAAGTTAATGATAGGGTAGAGACTTTTATAAAACTATGATGATATATCGAAAGAACATAAAACGTTATTTTCACCTATAATACAAAAATTAATCTAATGACTCCAAGAATCGGGTTATATATAAATTACAATGAGCATTTCTAAAGTAATGGTCAATGAGACCTATGAGACTTGCAATAGAAAAAAACATACACTAACAAAAATGAATTATAGTTTTTTTCTAATACATATATACTAGTCCAAAAAAATACCAAATTAATATTTTTTCAATATTTATTTTCATATAAATATTAATCAATTTTTATTATTATGTTTTTCATTTTATTGTAAGATTAATAAAATTGCAAAAGATAAACAAGATGATATTCAAAACATGCCAATAGGGATGTCAAGAAAAATGTACAAGGAGATGGTCAAATAAATGAGCATAATTGTATTACGAAAGGAGCCATCCCAACTGATCCAGAATGGATCTCGGAGCCAAGATAGAGCTCAGAAAGGCCTAAAAATCAAAGTGCTCAGAATCTCTTCAAAACGAACGTGTGTGTAGGCCTCGACGTTACGAACCCAACGAAACTTGAACAGGCTCAAATGGACGTTGTATGACCAAGATATCGCGATCTATTCATTTTGCCAAACAGGCAAAAAAAATGTTGATTGTACAATCTGTATAGTCCGTACAGTGTTGACGTGGTAGTTGATTGTACACGTCATATGGACATACAACTGACATGGCAAGGTACAGTGGATTGTGACGTGGCAGCTGATTGTACAGGTCATACGGACGTACAACTAACGTGGCAAGGTACAGTGGATGTTGACGTGGATAAGTACATGTGGACCAATCAGAGTGTGACACATGTCACCACTGCAAGGGAGACACATGGCATGTCCATACGGCTAATGTGGCAGGGTCGTACAGTCGTACGACACGTGGCAGACATGGAAGGTACAGTGGCATGTGATTGGGCAGACATTGGACAAACCGACGTTGGACACGTGGCATACAGGTAGGCGAATAACGTGGTGCCACGTGGACCAGGCATGAGCTGCCACGTGGCACCCCTCCATTGGTCGTAATGTTTGGTTAAAAGTGTATGGGTCTATGGGGGTCGAACCCATGACCTCTGTGGGTGCCAAGACTTCGCATAGGTCGGGCTACCAGCCTGCCTACCTGGTGGTGCTTAACCATATACGTTGCAAATGTTATTTGAGTTTGAATGGCATGTGCGTTGGCGGAGGATAGGGTTGGGGCTAGGCCCCAGCCCCCTGCGCATCCATAGAACCACACCATGGGACATGTACCCTTATCATTGGTGTGGGCATAGCTATGGTGCATATCACATGACCATGGAATATGACCACGACTCCTACCGTTTGTTTGGTGTGGTTATTACATATACATTAGCCCCTAGTTTCGGTATAACTACCATGTGACCCTTGTGTATATGTGGGCGTGGAGATATGTGGATAGTGCTCGGTCAACCAGGCTAGCCCGCCGACCAAGGCGTTAGTCCAGGAGCTTATGACCAGGGGGGATAAAACAGTCAGAGGCACGTGGAACATAGCCCGAGACCTTATGGACATGCAATGCAACCAGGAGCCAGGAGCGGACAGAGGGGCCAATGCGCCAGCCAGCCCGGTGCCACATGGAGGGTGTCCAGGTGACTAGGAGCCCGAGAAAAAGGGGTTACTCCATGATTAATTGCAAAAGTGGGTTTTTAAACTTTATCTTATGATTTTTAATGGATTTATTCAACAATTTTTGGAGATTTATCCATTTTTTGAGGATCTTGGGCCCTTTTTAAGGCCAAATCTTGGGGGGAAGTTGGGAGATGGTTACAAACTTGAAGCCTATATAAACTAGAGGCTCTTGAATCCATGGGGGGAGTTCAAAGCAGAGAAATGTTGTTGAAATATTGAGGCAATGCCATTTTTATGCAAGGAAGTTATTGAGGAGCACACCTTTGCGAGCCATTCTAGGAGCTTCGTTCATTCGTTTTTGGTGACGTCAGTTTTGATGGGTTCTTGAGATCTGGTAGAACATGACCAGCTCATTGTTGTAATCCATTGGCACTTTCATGTTGTACATTTAAAGCTTCAAACAGAAATAAGAAAGCCTCACCCACTAAGACAAAGGCCCGGAGACGTAGGCAAGATTGCTGAATTTCGTTATCACTTTGGTGTTTTATGGTTTGTTGTTATGCATGCTTATGTTCATATCTGTATATTATATTATGGCTATTATGTTTCCTCTTTCATTCTTCCTCTTTCATTAGTTTCCTAAATGGTAATTTAACTCATGCAAAATAACTCAACCATTGTCATTTAAAATATATTTTCGGATCAAGTGGTATCAGAGCTAGTTGACAGTTGGATTTTGAGTTTGCATGACTACTAGGAAAATGGAATATATAGAGGGGCTTTCTCAAGATGAGAAGGATATGTGAAAAACTCTCTTTGCCATGGCTGAGATGGTGAAAGTGTTGTATGAAGACTACTTGGAACGAAAGAGATCGGTTCAAGGGAAAACTTCAAAGAACAACAAAAGCAAAGAAGAATTGAAGAAAGTTCCTTCTACACCGAATTCAGAAAACATCTATGAGGTATGCAGTGGAAGCCATTCATCAATTTCGCATTGTTCCCATCAAGATGGTTTTGGTGCATTTGAAAAACATACAAAAGGTATAGGTTTGAAATTGCTAACCAATATGGGATATGAAGGAAAGGGCCTTGGAAATAAGGGCCAATGTAGCATTAATCCCATAAAGGTTGTGGAAAGACCTCATTATTTAGGATTGGGATATGGCGAAGAGGAGATTGGAGCATTCTCCAAGATGGGTTCCAAAACATCGGAAGCAAGTAATGCTTTGAATGATCAGCTTAAGTCATTGCGGGAGTACTTCACGAAAGGTGATGGTGTATCACTCCATGATGGTAATATTGAATGCAAGTGATCTCCAAAGAAAAGTGAAGATCCGCAAGAGAGGTATAATGGTCATGATTTTTCCAATTCTCTTTTTTATTATAAAAAACACAATCAGGTAGTCTGAAACTTGTGGAATATGTATCCATGTACTTTTTTTCATTCAGCCAAGCATTGTATTTCCAAGTGTTGGAAGAGACAATATTTGTACAGGAATTTTATGTCGACCAGGAAGGAGACACAACATAAAGACTCAACTCCACAATGGAAGAAAGAGAAGGGCAAACAAGTCTGGATGCCAAAAAACCATTGCACTTATTGCAACAGGGGTGGACATCAAAAGGAAGCTTAATTTGGAGCTTCGTCCAAAGAAGGACAAGAGGATTGTGCAGGTACTCACCAAGGAAGATGAATTACCAACAAAGCAAGAGGAACACATGAAGGAAAGAAAACAATCACTTGGTTTTTCCAGAAGTGGATGTCACATCTTCATTGTATTTTGCTTCCATTAATGTAATCACACATGTTGAAATAATGACCTATTATAATATCATTTGTGTACAACATAGTGTTTTGTTTTTGTCCTTATGAGTATGTAATCAATAAGGTCCATTTTGTAACCTTTTGGAGGACCAAAAGGTATTTAGAGGGGAGGTGTGATCCAGAATGGATCATGGAGCCAAGGTAGGGCTCAGAAAGGCCTAAAAATAAAAGTGTTCATAATCTCCTCAAAACGAACGTGTGTGTAGGCCTCAACGTTACAAACCCAATGCAACTTGAATGGGCTCAAACAGACGTCGTATGACCAAGATATCACGATCTGTTCATTTTGCCAAACAAGCAAAACAAATGTTGATTGTACAGTCTGTATAGTCCGTACAGTGTTGACGTGGCAGCTCACTGTATAGACCATACGGTCATACAGATGACATGGCAAGGTATAATGGATGCTGGTGTGGACAGGTACAGGTGAACCAATCAAAGTGTGACACATGTCACCATTGCAAGGGTGACATGTGGCACGTCCGTACGGCTGTCGTGGAAGGTTCGTACAGTCGTACGACACGTGGCAGACATGGAAGGTACAGTGGCATGTGACAGGGAAGGCACCTAGGCAGACATTGGATGAACCGGCATTGGACACATGGCATACAGGTGGGCGAATAACTTGGTGCCACGTGGCCCAGACATGAGTTGCCATGTGGCACCCCTCCATTGGTCGCAGTGTTTGGTTAAAATTTTATGGGTCTGTGGGGGTCGAACCCATGACCTCTATGGCCACCAAGACTTCGCGTAGGCTAGACTACCAGACTGCCTACCTAGTGGTGCTTAACCATATACATTACAAATTTTATTTGAGTTTGAATGGCATGTGCATTGGTGGAGGATAGGGCTGGAGCTAGGCCCCAGCCCCCAACGCATCCATAGAACCACACAACGGGACCTATACCCTTATAGTTGGCATGGGTGTTTTAAATGGGCATAGCTCCGGTGCATATCACATGACCATGGCATATTACCACGACTCCTACCATTTGTTTGGCGTGGTTATTACATATGCATTAGCCCCCAGTTTCGGTATAACTATCATGTGACCCTTGTGTATATGTGGGCACAGAGATATGTGGATAGCGCCCGGTCGACCGGGCTAGCCCGCCCACCAAAGCGCTATTCCAAGATCTTATGACCAGAGGGAGCTATAACAGTCAAGGGTGCGTGGAGCATAGCCTGATACCTTATTGACATGCAATGTGACAAGGAGCTAAGAGCGGACAGAGGGGCCAACACGCTAGCCAACCCGAGGCCACATGGAGGGCGTCCAGGTGACCAGGAGCCCAAGAAAAAGGGGTTGCACCCGGATTAATTGCAAAAGTAGGTTTTTAAACCTTATCTTATGATTTTTAATGGATTTCTTCAGCGGTTTTTGGAGATTTTATCCAATTTTGGAGGATTTTCAGCCCTTTTTTAGGCCAGATCTTGGGGGGAAGTTGGGAGATGGTTACCAAATTCAGGATTATATAAACCAGAGGCTCTTGAATCCATGGGGGGATTTCATAGTAGATAAATGTTGTTTAAATATTGAGGCAAAGCCATTTTTATGCAGGGAAGCTATTGAGGAGCGCACCTTTGCGGGCCATTTATGGGAGCTTCGTTCATCCATTTTCGGTGCCGTCAGTTTTGATGGGTTCTTGAGATCTGGTAGAACACGACCAGTTCATTGTTTTAATCCGTTGTAACTTTCATGATGTACATTTAAATCTTCAAACATAAATAAGAAAGCCTCACCCACTGAGACAAAGGCCCGGAGACGTAGGCGAGATTGTCGAACTCTGTTATCACTTTGGTATTTTATGGTTTGTTGTTCTTCATGCTTATGTTTAGATATGTATATTATCTTATGGATTCTATGTTTCCTCTTTCATTCTTCCTCTTTCATTAGTTTCCTAAATGGTAATTTAACTCATGCAAAATAACTCAACCATTGTCGTTTAAAAGATCTTTTCGCATCACCAACAACAACGTGCATCAAAACTCATGTAATCATTGGTTTTTTATGTATAGAGAGTTTATTCATCACATAAATACTAATTTTCTATTATTTTTTTGTTGCATAAAAGAAAAGAAAATGGAACCCATTTAGCACATAAAATGGGATGACAAGGTAGAAAAGGGTTGATCAAAAAACTTGTGAATACTTGTGTTTTCTTTACTTAAGATTTCATATTTTTTGTGATGTTTAGATTTTAATTAATTTACAATCATCCATAGATGTTTTTTAAAAAGTCCTAACATACAAAGAAGAATCATTTGAACATTTGATTGGTATTGGATTAAGTATGGATTGTGAGTGTATGTTGGAGTATCAAGGGTTAATTGAACAATATGTAACTAGCTACATTGTTTTTCTTTCCTTATTTTGTAATTAGTGGAACAACAAGAAACCTTTAATTATATGTGTGCTTTGTCATGGCATATAAAACTCGGAAGAAAAAAGTTATTGAATGGAGCCAACAAAACATATCTTGAGATACAACATGAAGCACGGTTTAAAGAATGTATATTATTTATGAAACACTTATTGTTGTGGTATGTTTTTTTTGTTTATGCAATCATGTATATTATACTATAAATGTAAATATACTCATTACACTCTATTTCTATGTTTGTAGGTGGAACATGAAGAGGCAAAACGTTAAAATCGTGCTAGTCAAAATAAAATTCCAAATAACACAAATACAATATCCCCTGCAAATGATGAAGAAACAAGGCATGCAAGTAGCTCAAGAAACAACAGTAGTTCAAGCGATGAATGATGATCATCAAAACTAAATGTTACAAGTTGTATATTGTGGAACGTTTGACTATAAAATTATACATTTTATTTAATGTGGACATATTGTCCCAATTGGATGACAACATGTTACCAACAATTGTAACAAACATTTATTAACATTTTGATTATCCTGGACATTTATGTTGTCCCATTTTGTATGATGAAGGGTCTCTTATTCATATATAATGAAATGGATTTCTTATTCTATTGAATTGTCCAATGTCGTAAAATGTTGCATTTCTAATTAAATATACAGATGATTTACATTGTTAAAATAAACAAAGGTGTAATCAACTAGTCGGTTTACTTGTTTAAATGATACAACATATTAAAGCAATGATTGTATCCAAAAAACTAATTAAATATATGAAAATCAATATATATATATATAGAAATTTTGTTAAAAAAACAAGAAATTGAATTTGCATACCCACAACATGGAAAAATTCAACACTTAAACATATTGATGCATGTATGCATTCGAATGCAATTGTGTGGTTCATACATATTTGTGCATTGGTGTGTTTAAATGGGTATTATGCACTAATGTGAATAATTGTAATAAAAGCATGGGTGCTCCTAACAACAACAACAACATTCCACTCAACAATATCGTTATTATTATTGTAACAATGACAATACATTATGGTGCACAAGGTAATATATGCATCAATGGTTTTACATATATGATATGCATCAATGCTCTCAATTTATAAAATACACAGTGGGGATTCAAAAATATATAATGCACATCGGTTTGTACTATATATTTTTGAAGCCCCTATATGTTCAAATATTGGAGCACTGGTGTGTATTATCGATGTAATTTCACCAATACTTTCAATATCTAAAGATGCATCAAGGCTTCAAAAATATATAATACACACTAGTGCATATTATATATTTTTGAAGCCCCAATATATATCAAATATTGGCACACCGATGTGTATTCTTCTAGTGCATATAATATATTTTTTAAGCCCCAATACATATCAAATATTGGCACACCAGTGTGTATTATTCTAGTGCATATTATATATTTTTTAAGCCTCAATACATCTCAAATATTGGACACAAGATGAATAAATATTCACAAATATTTGGGTCTCATTCTAAATAGTTTATTTATTAAGGCATAGTATTTAGGAAATATGAACAATTGCTAGCAGGTTTAGAGCCCACATATCTCATGGTGTGTATAAAATATATAAAATACTATTTTAATGGTGCCTCAAAGGGAAACCCAAGTTGGATGGGCTAGTGGAGTCTTTAGGGATTATCAAAGGAACACTATTACAATATCTAAAACGTTCTTAGGAAATATGACAAACAATAAAATTGAAATGGAGGCCTTGGTAATGGGCATCATTGAATATTTAAAGTCGGGTTTCAAGAAAGTCATTTGGAATCCAATTCAAAAGTTGTTGGGAAAAATCACCACCCATCCTAGGAAATGGAAACCAAACATCTTGGATTAATCATGTCATACATAATTTTGAAATAAAGGTTTTAATACATTAAGAGGCCAAAAAACTAGGTAGTGTATTGGCTTGCCAATGGGGAAATTATTTCCATCTAAGTGATCAGTTTATGTTGATAGCAAACCACCCTTAGTAGAGAAAAAAATTCGGAAAGAAACAAGAATGCTATCCCTTAGGGGTCCCCCTCGTCAACATTGTGTCCCCTTCCTCTTGATTAATTAATCCTCCCAACTCATTAATCTTTGTGATTTTGGTAACACTCTCAATTTATTTCCTCAATCCTTCGATAAAGAAGGGATATGGTTGTACATTCCTCACATGGAGTGATGGTACAACCTTTCTAACACATCATCCATATGTATGTGTGAAGCAAATGCATACTTACATTCATAATCATGGGAATGATTACATTTTGTCACCTTTTTTCACTCACTTTATCCTTCATATCAATTTGCTCCTCAAGGATGGTAAAATCATTAGAGTAGGATATGAGAGTTTTATCACATATTAGAGCTCTAATAGTCATAAGGATGGAGTAGCTTGGAAATCCATTCCATACTAAAAAATGGTTCAACAATTTTATGATCTGGCAAAGCCAAGGAGGTAGCTCATCTGACATGGATACTTATAATCATATATGCAACCAACATTCAAATGAGAAAATCTATTCCCATTTGTTCTTACTAGAGGATTCATTCAAGAGAAAGATGAAAAAAATGTCTATAAAGAGATTGGGTTTGGGGGGAGGGTTATTACCCTTCTAGAATGCATCTATAAGACCATCAAAGGCTAGAATTTGGACAAATGTGGGAAAAAGGCAAGAAGAATTCAAGCAAAAAAATCGCAATTCTTCTCAAGTCTTAGTAGATGATATTTATAATCACTAGCATATGGTATTCATTGAAAGAGAAGATACTCTAGTTCAATATGTTAATATGACTTTGGGAAAATGAAGATTTAGTGAGTATGCCAACTTACAATTCAGAAAAATCAAAATGCGTTTTATTGGGAAAATTTTGCTTATGCAACTAGTATTTTGTATTTAGTTTTTCAAGAAATATATGTATTTCCCAATGATGAAGACATGTGAAGACTTTGTTATCATTTTTGAATGCTAGAATGGTTGCAAGGAATCCCATGTTAGTATAAATGATAGAATTTGAAAACTTCCTTGATTTTTAAAGGACATTTTGTTGTACTTGACATTATCTAACAAGAAAGATTATTATAATAAAGATTAAAATTTCATGTTATATATATATATATATATATATATATATAGAGAGAGAGAGAGAGAGAGAGAGAGAGAGAGAGAGAGAGAGAGAGAGTTGAGTTGTATGCATTATGGCTTCTTCTGAAAACAACGACAGAAAAAGGTTTAAAGCATTTGCAAGTATATGGAGATTCCAAGATGTTGATGGATTAGGAAAAAAACAAATGTAGAATTGAAAACATCTTGCTAGCCCCAATCATGAATCAAGTTCTAGAGATAAAAAGCAATTTAGATGAGCTATCTTTTACTCACGTTTATAAAGAGTTCAACACAAAGGAAAATCAACTTGCTAAAGAAGCTATATTAATGTAGGAATGATTCCCATCTTAGCAAGAGTTTAGAGAAGGGAATCAAATTTCAAAATTTGAAAGATCATTTTATTAATGTTGGAGCTAAAAGTTGTGTTAATTTAGTCCTTTGTTGTGATTTTGTTCTGTTTAGTTTATTGATTGAGATTTAGAGTTTTGAAATATTTTTGTGAAAAAATTGTGAAGGTTACCTTGATGGAGCCTAGGATGACTATAATTTGTAGGTATAGGATAGAGACAGGGATTGGTGCAAGACATTTCAGAGACAATGTCTTATGTTTTATCCTTTCAAGGTAGTCAAATGTGTGTTATGATTTCATACTTGAAATATCAAATATAAATATTTTGTCCTTGGAAAAAAAAAAAAAAAAAATATATATATATATATATATATATAGTAATGAATTGATCCATAATGAGGGGCTTATAACCCACTAGCTTCACCAACACAAATACAATGCAGAATTATCTTTGATCTTTGGTCTCTGTCTTATATAGAGACCTATGTCATTATAATGGTTGCAAGTCTTATTATAACAATTCAATGCCTAGTGCAAACTTCTCTACTCTATGTTCTTTTATAGGCATTTAAGGCTACAATACGCCAATCCATAACCCAAAACCTACACACAAAACAACCAACCGCGACTCTAAATTTAAGGGCCTCTATATTAATCATCGAATAGGAATTCAAGGAATGACTCTACCTCCTTCCATTAATAGGATAGCAAGAGTGTCTTAGTTTGAGAATGGTTCACTACTTGTAATGCCAAATATTGGAGGAAATTTTCCCTCCATATTCTCTAGATGTGTAGCCATAACACTTCAACATTCCCCAGATTGCAATTGGATTTATGAAAAATTGGTTATTACTTCGAGGGAATGGTTTCGATGGAAATCAATCATTACTATGCTTGCAATCCATTGTACTGAGATTTAAATCCATCAATGGAATGAAAACTTTTCTTACCTTCTTGTTAATTCTCCTAAGGTATGAAAGGATGGTTCTCCTTGTTGGGACTATAATTCCAAGGAAAATTCCAGCAATGGGGAAAACACAAATCTATGCTCTTCTTCGTAAAAGGGTCTCTAGCTAAGGTCTAGGTTCAATGTTAACATTGTAATAATATGAATCCTTACCCTCAAATATAGCCCTATAATAGTTGGCTAGATGAGATAGGTTGTGGGGAGCTTGTCACTGTTACAGTAGAGGACACCATCATAGGATAAATTGCCACTTAATACCAATAATTGTAAGGAGGCTCGATAGAAACTTTTCCATGGGTTGAATATTATTAAAACAAAGGAAAGGCGCGTACTTAAGAGAACAACCGTATTATCGAACCTGAATTTCAAAGATTGTACAAGACCATGTTTCCCATCAATCCATTCTTCTTATGCTAATTAGGGATGTGAGCTCCTTGACATACATGATTTGTCCTTTAGAAAAACAATGGAAAATAAATTTATTTCTCTTCTGAGACTAAATCAAGCTTGTTTCTAGGGGAGGCAGGTGTGGGAGGGGTATTGTACAGCCCTAGAGGAAAAAGAATGCTATGTTACTCCTGGAACTTGGGTGTAACCACCAACAACATGGCAGAGGCTTATGCGATGTATCAAGGAGCACTCCTAGCTCAGAAACGACAACTCTGCCACATAATTGTAATAGGGGATTCAAAAAATATAATACGGCATTTTGTTACAGGAACAGACCCAAAGAATTCAAAGTTGAAAAGAATCATCGATTGGACCAGAGCAAATCCTATCTACAATCTGCTCCTCCTTCTACCATGTCCGACATGCAAATAATATGAAAGCATATGAGCAGGAAAACTTAGCAATTGGGATGGCCCCAGGCCATATGAAAGTGTTGGGAAGGCACCTTTTCTTAGCCCCCCCCAATGCCTAAGCCCTCTCACATCAACGCTCCACCTAGCGCCAATATCCATGCGGCACTTCATTTGAATGCAGAGAGTGGTAAGTCAAGCGTCATGCTCGAAGAGAACTTGTACCCGCACAACCTTCGGCCCGTGGAAACCTGCGTATAGCAGGACGACATAATGGATATATTGGATCGCAAGGTGCCCCTCCTTTGTGGGAACCCATCGCACCCATCGCTCCATGCCCGCTCTATAGCCTGCAACATCACCTCTACCTTAACTCTGCTTGAGGTGAAGGCTATTGAAAGGAAATCAACCATGATTCAGTGCAAGTGAATGTTGGTTGTACAGGTCGCACCAACGCTTGAATGTCACTCAATTTATGAGTTTGCACAGAATACATGCACCCAACACATATCCAGAAGAGGTAATTTGGAAGGCCAACTCTTGATTCATTGTTACATCCAGCCACAATGGACCTCGATATTTTGGAATTTCATATGGGAAGGGAAATTTAAGAGCGGAAGCAATTTGGGAATTCGCCATGGCTACAGCCCCAGAGGGACAACAAATGATAAATTTGTGAGCAGCGGCCTCATAGGGAGCATCGCAGAGAAACATAATTTCAGAGACTATGGTAGGGGCAACATCAGAGGTATCTTGGTCAGCGACAACAGGGACAGACACATCATTGATCGAGGAAGCTCGAGCAATAGTGAAACAGAGGAAGTATAGATAGAGACAGCACCAGAGACAATCATGACCGAGGCAATACTAAAGACAACAACATTAGCTCTAGCGCCAGCCACAACCGAGCCATAGGAAATACCAACAATCGGAGTGGGGTAATCATAGTCATTATTGCTGCAAAAATGGCTCAGCGGTCAACCCGTGAAGGATCAGAGGATGAATTGGTGGAAGATAACTTATCTACCACCCAGCAACTGGATCTCCACCTAGATTCTCATAGCTCCACACTCACCTTCACTCTGTACACACTAGCACAATATCACACCTTAATAAACCAGTTACAAGATGAAGTCGAATTCCTTAGACACCAAGGAGAGAGCTTGAAAGCAAAGTTGGAAGCTAGACCATCCAACTCTTCAGCATAAAGTCAGAATGAGGAAACAGGAATCAGGGCAGACCCAAAAATTCTCAATCTGAACGTAGAGCTCGAGCCCCTACTAGAGGAAGACCAAGTTTAAGAAGACCAGTAAGGCACTCCACAATTTTGTAAAAATGGCATTAATATATCTTTCGGAAAGATAGTGCTAGGATAGAATTGAAAAGCTAAGATATCGGTGAAGTAGGCTCAATGCTAGACTCATTTTTGTAAGTTCTTTTGTGGAAACTTTGTTGATGGTAGCTTCTACCAGCACCCTCTTTTGTATTATGCAACCTCGGTCGTGCCTTTTTCTTATATATAAATTTTCAGTTTTTGTAAAAAAAAAAATCAAGCTTGTTTCTTCTATCAAATTGATTGCATCAATGGATTCCTCCTAGATGTTCAAGTTGATTTCTTTGGTGGATATTTCATTCTTCTTCAAAAAATCAAAGGGACACGTCCTTGATTGGGTAAATAATGTAATGTCAGTGTTGGATCAACACTTGAATTGGCTGATGAATTGAAGCCACATGTGAGTTAATTTTACCAAGTGTTGGAATAAGACCCAACTCAGAGTTCAACCAAAAAGGAAGAGGAACGCTCCCTCCAATGGTGTGTACATCCCATACGGTTGTCGTACAACCGTGTATGGACATCGTACGGTCATGTACAGCCTTTAAGAGGTTTGACATAAATGTATACTATATCAGGAGATGTGTATCACTAGTGGGCAAGCCAACACACCCAACAAAGAGGTGAATCAATTCAATGACAAAGCCAAACACCCAGCTTCAAAGAAAAATTCTCACAACATTCATGAACTCTTAAAAATACCAATTTAGCAACCCCCTACGGAAATGCAATGGCTCCATGATGGCATCCATTGATCTCTGGACAGCTTGAGATGACTGACTATTGTGGTATTCACAACAAATTGAGGAAAAGGTTATGGGCAATGATTGTTGATTAATGAATAGAAACACAATGTGTTAAAGGAAGTTGTAGCTTGTGGTTCACACCTCAAAACTCACAATAATCCAATGGAATTCCTTACTACATGTCAGTAAATAAGTGATATTAAAGTCGATTCCATCCAACACCCAATTGGATATGGAATCGAGCTATGGGAAAGCACTAACAATGGCAAATTTTATTTATTATTTGGTTAATGTATAGTGGATACCCATTCAATGGTGGTTGCAGGATGGTTATGTATGACATTCAACCTCATTACTTGAAACCAACTATTCAATTCAACCAACAAAACCATTGCTTGAGTATTGATGTAATGGGAATTACCATATTATTCCATAACTGAACAAAGCAACTAAACTAGACCACACATAGTAACTTCACACTGCAATTTATCACAATGAACACGGAGATTTTACCCTGGAAACCCAAATGGGAAAACCAACTTTTAATGATTGTTCGGCTTTGATTTCAACAATCTCTAGTTACAACTTAGTTCATGGCTCCCTATGCATACTCCCCTCATTCGCCCCAAAAGACCCTTTGAGAGTGAAAGTAGAAAAATAAATAGGGAGATCTAGGGTAATGGGAAGGCCAACAAGCCTGACCTTTCATTTCCAATTCTTTAGTCTTTTCTCTCCTGTTACTATTTTTCTTGTTTGTTTATTTAACTTTTTCTCTATTTTGTCTCATTTACTTTTACATTTACAATGTCTTTAATAGTTTATCTAACCTTCATTAATTGTCTAATTACACTTGTAGGTACTTAGTCTTACAACCATTCACTTGTTTGGATCCATTTCGGATCACATATCCCAAGGGAAACATCCCAAGCACTTCCCCTCAGTCTGATGATAGTACCCAAGGTAAGCCCTAAATTCTTCAAGGCATAATGCCAGGTCAACAACTCATGAATAGATCATATATAGCTCATCAACAATTAGATCACTAAAAGTAACATGTCACAAAGTGGAATTTGAACCTCGGTGGGGTGGGTGAAAATTTTCCTCACAACCACTCAACCTACACCCTATAGACATGTGTGTGTGTGTGTGTGTGTGTGTGTGTGTGTGTGTGTGTGTGTGTGTGTGTGTGTGCGCCAATTGGGAATAACTCAAGTGGGTGAGAGNCCCTATAGACATGTGTGTGTGTGTGTGTGTGTGTGTGTGTGTGTGTGTGTGTGTGTGTGTGTGTGTGCGCCAATTGGGAATAACTCAAGTGGGTGAGAGGAAAGTTGTTATCCTCCCCCGTCAAGGTTCAAATGACACTTTGTGACATGCTTGCCCTCTTTGTGAGCCAATCACCAACTATTGACTTGGTTTTAAGCCCTAAGGAATCTCATTTACCCTAGGTGCCATCCTCGGAAAGAGGGGAAGTACCTAATAGGTTTCCGCAGGAAATGCATTATGCAAAAATAAATAAATATGATATCATAGTTTTTTTTTTTTTTTTTTAGTTTTAACTTGAGTTATTTAAGTGAATTTTATTCTAGAAGGAGGTTTAACTTTGAGAAGTAAAGAAGGCAAATTCTCTCTAATATGCTTTATGGATTTTCTGGAATCACATTTGCATTGAAGCGAAGAATGCACTTATAATAAGGGAAATCCATATCTTTTGAGTTCTTCCTAAATTTGTTTTTTTACAAGGTAGATTCTTATTAGTTAAAATGTAGTTTCATCAATGATACCTCATTTTCATAGATAAATACAAGATGTTCTCTATATTTACAAAAATACAAAACTTACAAGTACTCTCATGAATGTGCATAAAAAATATTGGCCTAAGATCTTGATTTAACAACAAAGATAATAGCATAAAGTGGCCAAAAGGACAAAGAGATCACACCGAATCCCGAATCCATGGAAGGTTGAGATTCTAAATGTGCTACTTATTGTCCTGGGTCAAACTATAATGAGAATCCTACCTATCCTTTTATGGAGAGGTATTGATGAAAGTAAAATTCATGGTTTTGACCCCTATTTTTGGTTAGCTTTAAGTTATGGCCATCCTCCCCTAATGCTACTATTAGTATCTTGCATTTTTTGGTATTTTTCATTGGCGTTTGAGTGAGAGTGAAGTGTTTGGACTTGTTATGTACTCATCTTTTTATGAGTGAGAGTGAATTGTTTGGTCTTGTTATGTATTCATCTTCTTATTAGTGAAAGGATCATGAGCTTGTGTTGGATTAGCTTTGAGTAAATAGAAAACTTCACAAATTTTGGCCCCTTCGTTTATAATACCATATGATTGAATCTTTTAAGGTTTTTACTTTCCCAATGATGAGAGATATACTTTATTTGGTGCTAGTTTGAAATATATTAATTCTACTAAATTGTATTTGCATTTCAACCGCTTCTTTTTTAAGTATTTGAAGATTTTTATTACATTTTTATAGATCTAAAAAAATCATTAACTATCTTAATTAACTTTAAGGGAAGGAGTTCTTCTCCTTTATAAATTTTCATTCAAAATTTCTTTCTATTTCTATTTTGTTGTTTTGGGTACACATATGACAAAATATGTCAAAATAGCATACTTAAAATATAGAGGGATATTTTAATTTTGAAATTCTATTTTCAAATGTAAACCATTAACTTCAAATTACTTGGAGTTAGATGCTTGTGAACATCCAAATGTATGCAACATATTGCATAAGAATGATTCATATATTCTGCTTTAATCTATGAGGACATCAAGTTCAAGTTATGAGATTGGGAATTCCCTACTAGTGAGAAGGCATCATGCTAGACTTCCATGATCTTGGAAGTCTTACCCATATAGGAAAAGGGGATTGAGTGTCCTTGAAAGAGGTCAAAACCCAAAGTTCGTGGAATTATAAATAGGTTCACTCTTCCCATCATCGAGGGGCCTCGTTAAACTACTATGTTTTTGTAGATGGGTTTGAGAAGAATACGAAAAGGTTTCCTCTTGTGAGCCCAATGATTTAATGACCATCACACTACATTGAAATTTATATTTCCACTTTATCCATTTGGCCATAAGGATAAATTCCCAATGCTCATAAAATGACATATTAATTGCATAGTTCAATAAGATTTCTTGAAATTTCTATTTCCACTTTATGTATTTTCCTACATATTAATTGCATGGTTCAATAAGATTTCTTGAAATTTCTATTTCCACTTTATGTATTTTCCTATCATGCTTGTCGAGGGACAATTTCACATAAAAATGACATATTAATGTGGAATTAAATAAGCTTTCAATGTGCTTTGTAAGTGGTTATGGTTGTAGAACTATGAATGTGGGTTTTACTATCTCAAATGCCTTGTTATTTCCAAAGTGTCAACGGGAGTTTTTGGTCACCTTTCTTCTTCATAAGGGTAACCAAAATTTTAATTGGAGGGGAATGGGGGTAAGCCTTTGTCTCCTTCATAGTTGTTTAAAAAAAATGTTATATTGCATGCAAGTTTTTTATATATAGGTAGAAGTGGTGTTTTCATTCTTACTTAAAATGTAATAGAGAAGATTAAAAACCAACCACTTAAAATTAAATATAGAGGGACCTTAAGATGTTAATGAAGAATAACACACATAAAATAAAGTTGGAGGTGAACACCCACTAAATCAATGGTAGCTTAGCTCAACAAAAATGCAATGGATTAAACTTTCATTTAAATGATCTGCAACAGACCCACCTTCCGACATTTTCATATTAAATAATCTCTTCATTAGAAATACCTTATTGGACACTAAGGGTTTTTCATACAATTTGGCCAATGCATCCATCAAACCCTTCATTGTCTTTTCTTTCGAAATATTGAAATCCACTGATGTTGCCAGGCTCAGCCATATCGTTCCTAGAGCCTTTCTATCAAGAATCTCCCATTCTTCGTCCTTCGTAGCCGCCGACTTCTTTGCTATTCCGCCCAATGGTAGGAATAGATCCTTCTGATATAAATAGTCTTCCATCTACATCTTCCATAACTAGTAGTTTTGGCTGTTAAATTTCTCGACCCTAAACTTTCCATCTTCCGACATTGCTCCCACTCGAACCAGGAACCCTCTTTTCCTGCGAGTTACCTTTCGCTTTGATACCAGTTGTTAGAAAAACAGGACCGTGGAGCAATAAAATAAAACAAATGGGGAAACAAAACACAGAAGATACACAATACAATAGAGACACGGATTTACGTGGTTCACCCAGTGTGGGCTACGTCCACCAGAGAAATTGCCAAGTCCTTCCTTTATTATTATCCAACACATGAAGGGATACAACCTACAACAAACCCGCTATAACTTCCTCTTCTTTCTCTCACAGTCTCCTATCTCAGAATACAATATTCACCATCAACCATCGCCGCAATACATTTCCCTCATAAAAGAGGGTTGCCTTCTAGGGCAAAAAACCCTAACATAATCTATATCGTTAGATCTGCGACCTTATAATGAACGGTCCATATTTACAATGAAATTACAATATACATTTACAAGGCAATTTTTCCTTCGGGGGCTTCGCCCCCGGACCTCGCAAAGGGGGTACCCCCCCTCTGCACTCCCCCGTGTGGAAGAGTGTACATACTTTTGGGGTGTAAATACTTCATGGGGTATAAACACAGCTGAAAGTAAAAGACCTCTGAATAAAGAAGATAATCAGGCTCCACAACCAACAAATGGTACACTAAGACTGCCTTCCTGCTTGTAACTTTGTGTTTTCCAAACATTTATGCCTACCAAGAATGCCACATGCTGACATCATCTATCTTTGTCACTTGATCCTCACAATGTGTTCCACTCACCTACACCATTTAAATGATCAGGTTGGGGTGGCTATTTCCAGCTTAACGCAAAGGCCTTACATCATCCCCCACTTAAAGGTGTTGTCGTCCTGGTAATACCTCCAATAACTCAAACATTCTCCTCAAATTCTGTTTCTAAAACTTGTCTACAACATGTATCACATCCATCCATGATAAATTCCTTCCACCACCCCACAATACCACTGCAACAATGATCGATGCAATTGCTCTTAGCTCAAACTGCCATGCCTTAATAAACCACTAGTCTTCATGACTTAGACAAGTTGAGTAGCTAATTCAAATTCATGTCCACTTCATGAAAGTGCATTGCCTCATGTCCCTTTCGAACTCAAGTTCCTCTACTTGAATTCCACTATGCACTACTTCTAGATGTATTTTCAACCTTTTTCTACCACCAAGTTTCCTTTGCAGTTGCAAATACTCCAGCATGTCGTGAATTTATACCTATACAAGTATTCCACTCTTGCATCCATCTTCATACTAATTACACTACCTTCAAAGGGTATAAGTTCTACTGTTGTATGACATCTTCAAACTCTTCATTGATCTTAACACTACTTCACTCGTGCCCTAGGCTCCATTGCCTACTCCCAAATAATGAGCTACTTTACAACATCACATTAATTAAAATAAGGTGGAAAGTGAATGCCACTGCCACCACCACAAAATATCCCAAATCAAATGTCCTCAACACATTGTCCATAATCCACTAAGTTATATGGATTTTCTTAAAGAACACAATACATCTTACTCAAATGCATCAAGAGAGGAACATTTGAACTTTACTTCTACCTTTTGATCTCCATATCGTCTTGGAAACCTTCTTGCCTAAGAGCACATGAGGAGCACCCAACATTTTCCTCAGTTACATCATACCAATGTCTATGGGAATCTACCTAGATGTCTTGGTCTATTGTCAAGTTCGAACTATGCAGGTCAAACACTTCCAAGAATTCTATTGTTGCCTCCATGAAACTTGTCATTGATTTGCAAGTTTCCCTGGCCGAATATTGTACCATATTCCCCTTTCTACTTAGATCATGAACAACTTGTCTTTCCAAGCAACATCCAAAAAACTCTAGCCATTGTTGTCACTACAAAATCTACTATATTCTCCTACCTACTAAACTTTTCTTCCAATGCCTTCACTAAACCTCTGTCTACTAGAGGTTGAATAGAACTTCCTTCCAATGTTCTCTTTTGATGATTTTCCTCTAATGAAAGGTCTCTCAACTCCTTGAATGGTTGTGAGAACCATGCTTAAGGAAATGATCTTAGTGACAATGTTCACCTACCTCCTCACTTTTGTATAGACATAAGGATTTTGGCCTGAAAAGATGGCCAAATTGTCTAATTAAGAATACCACCTTCATTGTCCTCATGAACTCTTTCCCTAGAAAATCCTCAAAGTCATTCATGGGCACAATTATGAAGCTAACAACTCCACATGATTCACCAAGCTTCAAGGTGACACTATTATCTATGCCAACCACCTCCTCCACTTTTGAATTTACTGCTTTGAAAGAAGTCCGAGCCACCTCAAGTCTCAACCCAAGCTTGATGGTCACTTCCTACCTCACAGGTGTACACCAAACCACTCTTGTGACCATATTAACTTCTAACTTAACAACCTTGAAAGAGGTTTTACTGCTCTCCATATCCCAATGTATACTCTCGCTAGTCCATTCACTTATGAAATCATGGGTTTCACCAATGTCCACCAAGACCACCACCTTAAACCTACTCTTTGTCATGTCTACAAAAAAAATTCATTCTTACCTTCATCCTATAAGTCACACTCTTGAACTCTTATTGATATCTCAACCAAACCTACTATTAAGGCATATAGAACCTACAAACTTGTCTCTAAATAATGTTGCATTTGGTCTCGTTCTAAGGCTACCAACTTCTTCTTAAACACACAAAAATTCACATAATTATTTTGGTTACACAAATAGCATGCAACAATCTTACCTCTATTGGGCATCTGTTATTTGATTGTGACGTCTTCCACTCCACTACAATATGTCCTATAAGGTTGCAACCATACCTCTTCTTGGTCCATCAACGTTTTTAATAAGTAAGCCAATGAGTCAACCTTCTTGTTAACTTCTTTCGAAACCATTTAACAACACCGAACAACATCCATGACCTCCTTGACTAATTATCCAATAGCCACATTCATGCTCCCTTCCCCAATCCATTCTTCATCAACATTAGTCATGACTCCCTCTTTCATAACATGGCCATAGGACTTAGCCACCTACAAATAAATTTTTCTATCACATCTACAAGTAACTTGAATAACCCAAGTCTTTCAAGATTTGGTTTTAACCTTTACACTTTTCATGTCGACTACACCAAGTCTTCTTTAACAAGAATTCTTCCTTCACCCAAAGTTCCCATTGCAAATCTGCCAATGTTTCACTTTGGTGTGGCTATATTCCAAGACAACATCAAAGGAAAGTCTTCAACAAAATTCCACCTATTATGTGCAACTTGAAAAATAAAAGGCGGACTTATCACTATCAAATCCTAATGGAAAAATCTATCTCATCGTCTATCTTCGTCACTGGAATCTCATGTCATTAATGCATCATGTTGGAAAAGAAGAATGTTCAATAAACATTTACTTTACTTCAACACAATCCACCTTCTACACAAAACTGTGATGAAAAGCGCTTTTTAACTATGATACCAACTTTCCTCTAGAAGTTTGTATCACTTTGATACCAACTCTTCTCCAAAAAGTTGTATCAATTTGATACCTACTATCACGATTATAGAGTTTTCCACCTATTCTTTTCACTTTAGGCACTCTATTACATGTGACACTGGATTTGCTTCAACCACAAGGGCTTGACCAACTAGTGCCTACTTGCAACTAGACTACACCTATTCACTTACAAATTGTCCATAACTTTGTTCTAAACTACAACTTCTAGCACTTCAACCAAGTTCATTGACACAAGATCCAATGGCCAACCACAACCTTAAAACATCCCAAGTAATAAAAACTTAGTTGAGTAAAATATTGCAGGGAATAATAACATCCAATCATAAACAGACCAACACAAGATGTTTGGGCGACACCCAAGGTGGGTGCCTAATCTTTATTAATGAATAATGTTACAACAACAAGAGTACACATAGGAGTTTAGCCACTATCCATGACTCATTTTACAAAAGTAAAAATAGACTAAGGCACACCTGCCTTAGTGCCACCCTTCTTACACCAATCAATATCTAAAGCACTTGTACGTCTGCCTCTTATGGATTTCATTTTTCAACAACACTCTCAAAATTGTTTTTCCATGCTCTAAAAAACACTTGCAAATTCATCGAAGTTCATCTTCCAAATTTCCCCAAGAAATTTTCTAGACTCGGTTGCAATACCCAAGTGTAAAACCATTAAACTTTGCTTCAATGACTCTTAATGACTGAATGAATTGATATTATTACATCCAACTTCTTTTCTTAAAGTCTCACAGCCTCGTTTCCCCCAAATTGGGGTGTCTTACCACTATCTCTAGGAAAAGTGCACTCATAACCCTCATGATGTTCAATTAACTTCCAGGAGGGTGCGACCAATCTCCATGAAATATGCCAAGGCACTCTAGCCAATGCCTTCCACCTGATGATCTTTTTAATCAAAACATCCTTCATTACTACGTGGGTTGCAACTCACTAAACCCTTGAAACATGCACTACAACTAGTAACCTTCTTCTTCGAGGCATGGGCACATAGATCAAGAAATCCAAAGATGTTGTCATCTTCTCTTTGGGACCACTTTCCAAGCCAACAATGACATCTTGATCCAAAGTTGTTTTGAAAAGTCTTATAAACCCCAAGTTTATCCATTACTTGTGTAACCTCTCTATAAAAGGCCTCATGGTGGCATAATAAGAATTTTATTGCTCTTGTGACTCTACACTTGAAAAATGTTGCTACCTAGAAAGAACATCACATGTGTGCATCATCTAGCTTTGTCACCTCCTTGTCATAGCATGTTGTGCTCATGTAGATTGCTTCAATGATTGGGCAAGAGTGCATATTCCTAGCTCAAAGAAAAGGCCTTATGCCTGCCTTGTGCAATCATCATGCTTATGATAAAATAGTAACCGGGGTTAGATTGTTCCTAGGAAGAAGTCTCTAATGGGATGCAAGGAATGTGGAGGTTTATTTGCAAGAATTTTCCATGCCCACACCTTCACGTGCATATTGTTTGAGTGATTAACCCCTAAGTGACTTGTAGTCACATCTAAGTGCAAGTCAATGAAAATAAATTCTATTGATATTGCACCACCTTATCAAAAGAAACACATTGTTATAGTAGAAAAGCGAAATATGTGAAACAAAAACATTCATGTGATTAACCCAACAATATGCACTATATGTTGATTAACTCCAAAAACCCACACTCTATAATACTAGGCTTAGGCCTATAGGTGGGATGGTTTGCCTAGCCTCCTCCAATCCTTTTGGGCTTTAAGAGGTCATAAGTTCAAAGCAAATGATTATTTTTTGAGGTTACTTCTATCTTACTATTATTGTCTTGGGGCACATGAGGTTCTCATTTTTTATAAAGGGTACAACCTTACATGTGAGCATGCCACAACGTTATCTCAAGGTATGATGATAAACTAGTCTAATTTGGGAGATTGGAGAAAGACATTTAGCTGCCAAGTGGGAAAGAAAATGCATTAGTAATAAAGACATGAATCACTTTATTAACAAGCATACTCTTTGTAAATTCCCAAATAGCATCACTTGCAACATCGAAAACACCTTGTCTACCAATTTTAAGATGATAATGAACAACACTAAAGTTTGAACTTGTTGAATGGGAGAAGGTTGAATAAAATTCACCCCTCCATGTTGTTGTCCATGTGGTATGGCAATAGGTTGAGGGGGACCAAGAAAAGGGTAGTATATATTACCTTGGGGAGGGTGTCTATATTGATTGTATAAGGTGGATGTGCCACTTCGACTATTGGAGTTGTATAAAGTGGTAGGTGGTGGACCTCGAAGTGTCGTTTGTACCTGGTTGGGTAGTGGTGCAGGTATGTGTCCACCCATCATGGGAGTAGGAGGTACCATGAAAGTTGGTTGAGGAATGGGGAAAGGATAGTATGGGTTCCCCTTGTATGGATGGTGGTTATTATTGGACCCAAAGGTGGGTATCGATTGAGCATATGGGTTAACATGGGCCATGGACACGATCAAACCATCTGTAGCATGGGATGCTCCCGGTTTGTCTTGGCCAAATGGTAGAGGACGAGGAGAATCAGGTAGAATTGAGTAAAGGTACCCATATTGAGAGTAGATGAGGTCAAATTGTTGATCCTTTGAGAAGGCTTCTTCTTCAATTTGAGGTAGTGTGGTGGCCACATATTTGGCTATAACTGGGACTAGTGATTTAAGAAACCAGTGTAATCGTTTTGGGGGGGTGGTATCGGCTTTGCAAATGCTTCTTCTCCAGTGCCAGTCATTGTTATTTACAATGTGGATGACTGTGGTTTGTTTAAATTCATAGAAAATTTCCAAACCAGTATCATGGCTCACAAGTAATTGAAAGAAGGATAGGAAGGGTTTCGCCAATTATTTGAAGGTTGCATGGGACCCTAAATTCTCATCCACATACCATTTGGCAGATGGACCAGTGAGTGTTCGTTGGAACAATCTCAAGTGAATGGAATTGACCATTATGTTATTGGAAGAGCACCATAGGTGAAAGCACATGATATGGTTGGTTGGGTCTTCTCCCATTTTTCCTTCAAACTTTGGGATGTCGGAAGGTAACTTGGTGGGAATATTGGGCCAAGTGGGGTCATGTAAGATAGGTTCATTCATTAGTTTGGTCAAATATGGGATATTGAGGGATGTCAAATATGGCATGGAGGGGGGTGTTCCATCCATGGTGTGTGAGGGGTGAGGAATATTTCTTTGTGAGGAAGGTTGGGAACTTGTACCTTGCAAAGAAGGTTGGAATCTGCCTTCTTGTGATGGAGGACTAGTGGGTGGGTTGTTTGGAATATTGGCACTGAGCAAGGTGGAACCAAGTAGGGTGGATCCTAAAATTGTTTCACTCACAGGTGTATGTGATGGTTGAGTTGATGTGTCAACCAAATTGGTGACGCCTCTCAATATTGGAGGGAGTTTTTGTGGGTGTCTAGAACAACAGGGATTTTGTGGTTCCCCTATGATTCTAGACTTGCTAAGGATGTGCGCAAGTGGTGATGAGAGAAATAAACAAACAAGTGATTTTTATAATTGTGGATTATCTCAACAATGTCATTTACAACTAAATGTCTTCAATGATCATACATAAAACAACCAAACAAGCAACAATGTAGTGTAGTTTGGGTTTTGTCCGCATGAGGGAAATAAAATAAACTGCATGTGTCTTAAAAGACATAACGCCCTTCCTCTCAAAATAACACTGGGCCTTCCAAAAGCACTCAACAATGGGGAATGAACCCACTGGAAGAGGAACTAGTGAAGGTATGAACAATCAATTATAATGAGGGGTGAATGCGAAATATCCCAAAAGTATTGGCGATATTTCCCAACAGTCGTTTAAAATCTGATTGAGGTGTGATTGAATCCCACAACTGCCACCTGGGTGAAAAAACCTAGATTTGGAAACTAAGTTATCTCATTCAAGTGCATCATTTAGATTTTTGGCCTAAGAAATGGGTCATGGGTTGGATGCTTTCCAAGAGTTGGGTGACTTGAGGAGGCAGGCACATAACAACTAGACCTCGACCTTCGACCCTTGACAAGTACCCCCCTGCCTTATGGTGTAGGAACACTTGATTTAGAGGATTTTGGTTTCCTATTTCACAACTTCTAAGTTTCAATGAGAAATGATAACAAAGATTTATTCATATGCCTATCCCCGATATCTTAACTTAGACTACAAATTTCTTTTATGCTCCTCTTGTGGAGGTTAAAGATGAGTTGCTTAATGGTTGTTTTTAGGATTTGAAGTGGGTTGAGATATTGGGGTCATGAACCAATCTCATTGATTAAAATGTTGTGGAAAATTTTCCAAAGACAAATGAAACCTTTCTGAATCTCCTAGATCACTTGTGGGCGCATGGAGAAGAGCACACTATGGTTTCAAGTATCTAATAGAGATTTTTGAGTCTGTGATGAGGTGCTTTTGTGTGCAAGAAGTGATGGTGTCAAATGATTTTTAATAAGTTATATGTAAGATTTTAGCATATGGACATCATTTGGTCCTTTACAATTCTTGTTTAACTCTAACTTACTAAATTTCAAGACAATACTTTCGAAATTTTAAAAGCCCTGGATCTCTAGCATGGTGGACATGTGGGTCCTTACTCTTGATCCTTTAAACTTCCTAGGATATTATTTGATCTAAGAAAACTTTGAAAGTCTTCCTAGATTTCAAGCGTGTAGGCATGTATGGGCCCTTACAAATTCTTTAAACTTCCTAGGTTGTTTTTTGACTACTTTAAGAACTTTGAAACTATCTTAATATTGCAAGCATGTGGGCATGTATAGGCCCTTACTTCTTTAATATTTTGTTTTAAAAAAAACAAACTAAGAGGTATTGGCCTCTCCTAATTGTTTGATTGATTAAAGGGAGATGGATTTTCTTAAGAGACCTTTTTGTAATTCCCCTGGATCACTCAAAGGTGCAACAGAAAGAGCATACTCAAGGACATCAAAATAACCTCCTAGTCCCAATTTAGTTGATGATTTGCAAAATAAAAAAACTTAAATTTGGAGTTCAAATGATGTACTAAGCCATCCATGTGGGAACGAAGAAAGGGAAAGATTTTATGGTTCTTTTTACCCCTTTAAATGTCTATGTTTGGTTAAATACTAGTGCAAGAAATAACTCTAAGTCTACTTTTATGGTTTTACAAAGTGCTGAAAAATAAACCTAAAACTACTTGGTGAAATCGGGCTCAACAATCCTTACAATCAATGAGAAGGAAGACTTATATGCGGCCTTTAGTTCTGACATTCGCGCACATTGCGTAGTCTGCATGAAAAGAAAAAAAAAAGGGGGGGGAAATGCACAACTCTACGTGGTATGTGCATCTATTTTGCCAAAACCCACACAAACATAGTGAAATGGCGGGACCAACAATTTTAATTGGTTTCTCTTGATCAGAGGCTCGGTTGTTGCATATGAGGGTTGGACTACGCCATTTTTTATCCGTGCAAACACAAACCGGTGAGAAAGAAAGCTCTAACAACCTAATTAGGGGAGGAATTTGATCCAACTCCCTAGTATGGTCGCCAATCAATCACGCATGTTTTGCCACCTGGGTGAGCAAAAACAATGCATTTAGTTTCCTTGTTAGGCCATCAAGACAATACATAAGTGGTTAGTTGGTTAGTGGATCAACCATAGAGAAAACAAGAAAAGAAATAACAAGAAAACTAAACTAAACTGAGCATGCATAGAACTTCAAATGAAAACTTGCAAATGAGACAAAGAGATCGCTACCAATAGAACTGATCTTCAAATTGATAACATCTAGGAGAATTATGGGAACTTATGAGTTGCGTCTTCCTCCTTGGGAAAGATTTTGAGTCCCCCAAATACAAATTTCTCTTTCTTCTAACAATGGGAATACAATGGTGAACACTTTATGGTTAAACTTCTCAAGAGGTGAGAAGAGTAACACTAATTATGAATGCTCAAATAGCTCTAAGAGAAAGATGGTATCTCTAAAACAAAATGAACATCATAACAATACTCAAAATTATTCTCTTTGTTTGCATACCTTGGTCATGTATTTATAGTACCAATGCAAGATTTTTCACAACTTGCTTGTAGTGTGAATGGGAGCCCTATGAAGGTACTACCCATCCCTTCAATAGCCCCAAAGCTATATTTCTGCCTGATTTTCGAGTCTTGTCATGGTACACTTCAACCTGGAAGTGGTTGAGGCCCAACCACCTGCATTAATGCATCGTTTATGCATTAGTGTGGGTCCTTGTGGAGACAACTGCCCAGACCATGCAATTTGTGCATCCAGAGCTATGTTGCCCCACACAGATGTGTGCAAGCAAGCTTTGAGGGAACTGCCCTAAAATTCAGGGGCTATTTGTATAGTTTTGATAACTTGTTGGGTAAGATTTGTAAATGTTTGAGGTATGTTGATTGATACATTGTGTTGGTACTTTCTCCACCCATTGTCTGTATTGTTGTGAGCAATTTTTCAATGATAATAGGTAGCTTGAATCCCTTTTTTCTCTGATCCACCTTGCCTCTCTTCTTATCATCCCAAGCCTTTTGCAAAGATGACCTTCCTTTGTTCAGTTCATACAAATACTTAGCCTTCTTAATGGTTTCTTCCAAATTTCTAGGTTCATCAAATTGGATTTTGTATTTGTAAAATGATCGCAAACCACTCAAGAACCTTTGAATTTTTACCTTCTCGTCCTTGATGAAGTCCACGTACCTCAAAAGCTCCAATAATTTCTTCTCATACTCATCCATTCTCATGCTTCCAATCTTGAGTTCAAAGAACTGTTGCATTTTATTTTCGTAATATTGCTCTGACAAGTATTTTTGTTGGAAATATCTTTTAACCTACCTCCATGAGATCATCTTCTCATTAATGTGCTTAACCTACTTAAGTTGATCCCACCACATAGATGTTTTTCCTTGAAGATGGTAGATTACAATTCTGGCTTCCACATTTGATTGATATTCATGCAACTGGAAATATTTTCTCATTCCCAATGACCAGGATTTAGCATCTTCTCCCTTCCTATGATCTCCATCAAAGGATGGTGTCTTGAGCTTCCTGAGCTCTCCTTGAAAAATATTTTACTCAGGCCTCCTCCTCTTACGTCTGACAAGGGACACACGGGGGCTGCTCTCTGACCGTAAAAGTGCATATGCCATTTTGGTTAAGTTTCCCGGTGAGCGATGATGATGTCTACTAACAGTCCTTGATTACCTAGATCCCCCCTAGTCATCCCTCCTATCATGAGATCTGGATGTTGCTAATTTCCTTACACTAGTTGCCTGCTTTGTGCCAAAATCTTTATTGACTTGTCTCTAAAACATATTCGGACTCTGTAGAATCCTCTCTTGATCTCTCATAATCCTTTCATTATCTTCTTTATAGCTATACACTTCATTATGCAATGCAATGTCCCCTTCTAGATGATTGTTCTAGGAGGACGACTTAGTGGTCTATATAATTCACATAGGCCATAGTCGATTAAAAAAGGGAATTAATGGATTAATTATTTAATATCATTTAGAGGAAAAAGAAACATTATAAAATGACAATGAGTAATTAAAAAGTGGCTTCGAGAATAAAGTGAATAAAACCTTATAAAGTCACTTTAATCTTTTAAGTGAAGGTAAAAAGGTAAAAGGGTCAGCAAAAAGGTAAAAAGAATAAAAGAGAGATGGGGGATCATTTCTCTCATTATGTTGATGATGTTGAAATAATGTAACTGCAAAGAGTATTCTTATTATTATTGATATTTTATTTATAGGATCAATCCCCATTGTGGATTGATCATGTCGGATATTGTTGTTGGAAGATTGGTTGTTGTCATTGATGTCAACCCTAGTCATGGGTTTTGGACCACAAGATTGATGAAGTTATTTGGACATGAAGGAAAATGCACATGCAGATACAACACCCATGGATGGATAGTATACATCATGCT
>ML779514.1:336319-355137 GCA_009831015.1 Picea engelmannii | reverse complement strand
AAGTGACATAAATGGTATAAATAAACATCATTATACATTCATTTGATACAAGTCGAATTTCAGAGAGAAGAAGAAGTAAAAGAAGGCCGGATTTCAAGGGAGGATGAAGTCTTTTGGTGATGTGTTCTAAGTATCAACAATTGTAATAGGACCAAATCCCCTTTTGTGGATTGGTCAACAGACAATTATAATAGGCAGAATAAGAAGTCGGCCCCAAAAGTTAATAAGAAGACCCAGAAATATAATAAAGGTGGGTTTACCCACCCAGATTGAGAAGTCGGCCCTACTAGTAAAGAGACACTTCACACGTGCCAGAACTTGTATAAATAAAGGAGGCTAGCGCCTCATTTGAACACAACTCACTTGCTCAGTTTGAGAGACAAGTTATGATCTGTTACCAGCAAAGGAGAGAGAGAGAGTGGGGCATATCTTGGGAGAGGACTTTCTGTTTTAGCATAAGATCTCTTGGCATCGTATTGGCTATTTATATTAAGGAAGTTTTGTTAGGTTTTCTTCCCCTAGAGGGTTTCCCAGGATAAATGTTGTGTCTCTTGTGAATGTGTATTTCTTAGTGATCTTGTTCTTATGTTGTTATTATCTATTGAAATGCAAAGAACTATAATAATGGCATAAACATTGATAGATGATGTTTTCTAAAATTCATTTGGAGAGAGCTATTGTGGCTTGTGATGGATTTGCAGCAAAATCCTCATGGAGAATTGGTTTCGGTGGTGAAAGATTCCACCCTAGTTGATTGGTAGGGGAGGTTATTCATATCTTCCACTTGCATTCACTATTGAGGATAAATATACATCTTTTGCAGCAGTATAGGGTTTGTAGAAGACATATTTCTTCTCGTGTAGGTAATGTTATACTTCTGGAGGACGATTTGTTGAGTGGAGGTTGAGTTTTGTTGAGTAGAAGTCAAGTTCTCCTTGTGCAGGTCACACTTCTTATGGAAAGGGACCGATTTCTCTTGATAGGTTGAGTTCTTCTCAACTGGGGCCATATTCTCTTGCATGAGGCCGCCATCTTCAGGAAGAGGTCTAGTTTATTTCGATTAGGGGCCAAGTTCCCTTGTCGGGTCGAGTTCTCTTGTTGAGGGGTTGTATTTCCTTGGGAGGTCATTTTTCTTTTGAGGAGAGGACATACTTTCATTGTTGGGGATCAATCTGGACTATGGGGGGTATATTATCCATGTGAGGTCGATTTGAACCTCAATATATACCAACATATGTAATAGGAGGCAAAACAACAAACATAAAATATAACAACTACAAGGGTTGGTTATAGTGGGTTTTGTGCATGCTAGCTAAGTATTTGTCAAAAGTCTTGAACCATAAATTCATCCAATAACATAACATCGACAGAAAAGGAGTTATCACAATGGGTTTTGGGTATAACAACAAAGTCTTTGACAAAAATCCTAAGCCAATAAATCTCTAAAACATAACAACAATAAGTAGTAATTCACATCAATAGTTAGGAGGGTCATTACATTGGTATCAGAGATGGTGTTCCTTCCAGTCTATGTATTGCATGTTATTTTTATGACTCTGAGTGAAGAGGACTACGTCACATATAGGATAAGAAGGCATAGAGGGGCTAAAAATAATTTTCAATTAGAGGCAGAAGGAGAGGAAGACATGGGGGGCAAAAAGGAATAGCCAGATGACAATACCATAAATATTCTAAATGATTTGGAAAGGACACATAATGACATAGTGAGGGTACAATGTAACTTAGAAAGGGGGCAACAACAGATGGTTGAAATTCTCACCTAACTTGTGAACAATACTCAAGGGAATCTAAACCATGCAAGTAACAATGATTCAAGAGGGGCTAATGGCAGCCATGGTCACAATGGAAACCATGTTTAAGGGAACAATACACATGTCCCTACACAAAATCACATTGGGTCCACTAGCAGGGTGTCTCCTAGATCTCATATGCCTCAATTTTTGGAAGGACCACAAGCTGGAAATCGGGGGAAACAAGGACAAGGGGAATGTTTTATAGAGTGTTTGAAAAGGAGTATCAGACTTTAGGGGAGGAGTTTCAGGCAACCATGTCTTTACAAGATTTTTGTACTATCAAGTATAGTAATAGGCCTAGATATTTCAACTAGGACCCATAAAGTTGGGAGATTCATAGCAAAGTTGGGAACTTGTCCATTCCTTACTTTTATGGCTCTAACAAATCCACTGCTAGGGCATGGGTATAGAAGTTGGACACTTATTTCCAACTCAACCCCATGACAGATTCATAAGCCATTAAATATGTTACCTTGCATCTGGATGGAGAGGCCCACGAGTGGTGGTACCATGGGCTAGTCATGATGGGGCATGCGGGTATTACATCCTACTTGAACTTCACTTAGAGACTTATCAACCGGTTTTATAGGAGGGATCCAGAGTTGCACTTTGGGGAGTTAGCACAACTCAGGCAGAGTGGGACGACAAATGCTTACATTTAAGAGTTTCATAGGGTCACAGTCATGCTGACAGAAGTTTCTAAGCATAGGTTGGTTATGCTTTTAACTGAAGGACTATATTAACCCCTACGTGGGTGGGTTAAGGCCTCCAAACTAGGATCTTTACAGGATGGCATCACTAGGACAAGGGACATGGAGCATGCAGTCCCTAAGAAAACATTTCCTACTAAACCTTTCATTCCTCAGAAGAACACAGTCAAAAAACCTTTCCAGAAGGAGTGGACTAAGAGAGAGAGATTGGATGATGATGACTGAAGGGAACTAAGGAGAAAGAAGCTTTGTTTTAACTACGAGGAACCTTGGGAACTTGGTCACAGGTGTATGGGTAAGGGTAAGGTGCACTATATAGAGGTACTTTCAAATAGTGATGGAGAGGAGGAGACAGGGCAAGCACAAGACATCGAGCATGACAATCCAGATGGTGCACAACCACATGAAGAGATTAAGAGTGGGGTTATTGCCACTCTATCATGTGTTCCTAGATTTCACACCTTCAGGGTTCGTGGAGTATTACAGGGGCAATGTGTCACAGTGTTGATTGATGGTGGAGAAACCCAATAGAACTTCATTGAATCATCTTTGGTGGCTAGGAGAGGCATTCCTATAGTTGACTTTGAGGGTTTTGATGTAGTGGTATTTGGTGGGCGTAGTATGCCATGCACAAAAAATATTCGGTAGTTGGATGTAGCATTGGGAATCTACATAGTGACTGATGATTTTTACGTAGTTGAGTTGCCAGACACTAATATCATATTGGGTGTTCAATGACTGGTTTCTTTGGGAAAGCATTATGTTTAATACCAAGCCATGGAGCTAGAGTTCAGGAAAATAGATGGTAGGAAGGTGATTTTGAGGGGCATGTCTAATGGTTCCCTTACGATTGTCTCATCCAAGTGGATGGAGGGTATACTGAGCCATGGAGATATAGCTTGTGCAATGGAGTGTTTGATCACTACTCATAAACCTTTATACAACATCCTATAGTATCATGCAAACATCCAGACATTGTTGAGCAAACATGACCGAGTTTTTGGGGAGATTTCACTAGGGAGACCTCCATACATGGGATTTGAGCACACCATTGAGCTAGAGGAAGGGGGAAAGCCCATGATTACCACTCCATATAGACACCCATAGAAGTTTAAGGATGGGATAAAAAAAGCAATAAATAAGTTGTTTGAGATGGGACATATTAGGCCTAGTTATATACCATTCGCTTCATCAGAGGTTTTGGTAAAGAAAAAGGATGGTACTATGAGGATGTCCATTAATTATTGGGCCTTGAATAAGAAGACCATTAAAAACAGATACCCCATTCCTAGGATCGATGAGTCGTTAGATGAGTTGCATGGGGCAGTGCACTTTTCAAAGATTGATCTTCAATCGGGCTACCATCAGATCAGGGTAAGAGAGCATGATGTTCACAAAATTTCCTTTAGGTGTCATTATGGGCACTACAAGTTTTTGGTCATGCTATTTGGGTTGACTGATGCCCTGACCACTTTCCAGTCATGCATGAATCACATCTTCAAAAAATAGTTGAGGAAGTTCTTGTTGGTTTTCTTTGATGACCTTCTTATTTATAACAGAATGTGGGAGGACCACTCGAGGCATTTGGATGAGATATTGGGCATTATAGGAGAGCGGTCGTTGTATGTCAAGGCGTCCATGTGTGAGTTTGGCATGATGAAGATTATTTATGTGGGCCAAGTGATTAGTGAGCAGGGGGAACATGTACATCAAGAGAAGATCCATGCCATATTGGATTGGCCCACACCTAGGTTTCTTACAGAGTTGCAGAGATTCTTTGGGATGTGTACCTACTACAAGCGTTTGTTAAGGGATTCTCGCAGTTAGGTGCACCATTGACAGATCTTATAAATAAATGGGTATTTAGGTGGATCGAGGAGTCACAACATGCATTTGATAGGCTCAAGGAGGTAATGAGCACTTATCCAGTTTTAGCACTTCCTGATTTCACTCAACTCTTTGTACTTGAGCGTGATGTGTTGGGTGAGGGTATTGGGGTTGTTTTGATGTAAAACAAACACCTGATAGCATTTGAGAGTAGGAATCTCAGAGACTCTACTCCATTTTTTACAAAGAAATGCTCGCCATCAAGCATGATTTGGTGAAGTTTAGGTAGTACTTGGTTGGTGTCTGATTCGTGGTTAGGAATGACCGCAACAGTTTGAGGTATTTTCTATAGGAGAAGCATTTGAATGAGAGGCAGCAAAAATGGGTCAGCAAGATACAAGCATATGACTTTGACATTGAGTATGTGAAGGGTAAGAAGAATGTTGTTGTTGATGCCCTTTCCAGGACACCAACAATGTGTTCCCTCATGGAGATTTCAACTAATTGGAAATCTCACCTTTCGGTGGAATATTCCAAGAATAAGTTTACGTGCAAGTTGATGGATGGACTCATACACGACCACAAGTATAGGTTGGTGGATGATATCATTTTCTACAAAGATACAATATATCTAGTTCTCGAGTCTACACTCAAGGAAAAGATCTTGAGGGCTTCTCATGACACATCATTAGCAGGGCACCCTAGGTATTTCAAGACCTACAGTTAGGTATGAGAGAGGTTCTCATGAAAGGGCCTCAAGGATGATGTGTTGTGGTATGTGAGAGAGTGCATGAATTTTCAGCAGAATAATTAAGAGCATATGCACCCAACACAATTATTATATCCTCTACCCATTCCAGAGCAAAAATGGGAGAGTGTGTTGATGGAATCTATCACAGATCTACCGAAGGTACATGGCAGGGATTGCATATACATAGTGGTCAATCTGTTGACCACGTTTGCACACTTCTTTGCTATTTCATTAGAGTACATGGCAACACATGTGGTAGAGTTGTTTTTTAGGGGGGTGTTTAGACTTCATGGACTGCCGAGGTTCATTGTCAGTGACATGGACAACATGTTTCTCATCATTTTTTGGCAAGAGTTGTTCAGATTGGTAGGCACAAAGTTGACTCCTAGCACCAATTATAACCCTCAAATGGATGCTCAGACATAGATTGTGAAAAAAGGGATTGAGGGGTATTTGCGCAATTATGTGTCAGGACAACATAAGACTTGGATTAAGTGGTTGCATCTAGGAGAGTATTGCTATAACACTACCTATCAAATGTCCATTGATATGAATCCATTCAGAGCATTGTACAAATATGATGCAACTTCATTTGTGGATTTGGAATTTGGAGATAGCAGGGCTTCCAAAGCCAAGGATTGGATACAGGAGAACTAGGACATCCTTAAGGCCATTAAGGAGAACTTGCAGACAACCTAGAATCAACAGAAGACATATGCAGATAGGCAGAGGGTTGAGCGCAACTTTGAGGTAGGAGACTTGGTATTTCAGAGGTTGCAACCATATAGATAGTCTTCGTTGAAGAAGAGAGGTGCAAAAGAATTGAAGCCCCAATTTTATGGTCCATACAAGGTAGTACAGAGAGTTTGGGAAGTAGCCTATGAGCTCGAGCTTCCATAGGGGAGAAATATCCACAATGTTTTTCATGTGTCATGCCTAAAAAAGGCAGTAGGATAGTAGGTGACCACTTCAGCAGAGTTACCCCCGTTGGATGAGGAGGGGCAGTTGGTATTGATCCTGGAGGATATTTTGGATGTCAGGGAGAGGAGATTGAGCAGAAAAGTCATCAAAGAGTTCATGATCAGGTGGAGAGACTTACTAGTGGAGGATGCTACATGGGAAGGAGATCAGATTTTGCAGCATCTTGATTTGTAGTTGCTTGGGGACAAGCAATCTCGGGAAGGGAGGACCGTAATGTCCCCTTCGAAATTATCGCTCTAGGAGGACAACTTAGTGGTCTATCTGATTCCCGTAAGCCATAGTCGATTTAAAAAGGGAATTAATAGATTAATTAGTTGATGTCATTTAGAGGAAAAAACAACATTATAAAATGGCATTGAGTAATTAAAAAATGACTTGGAGAATAAAGTGAATAAAACCTTATAAAGTCACTTTAATATCTTAAGTGAAGGTAAAAAGGTAAAAGGGTCAACAAAAAGGTGAGAAGGATAAAAGAGAGATGGGGGCTCATTTCTCTCATTGTGATGATAATATTTTATAAAATTGATCTGGAGAGAGCTCTTATGGCTTGTGAGGGTTTTATAGAAATACCCTCGTAGAGAATTGGTTTTGGTGGTGAAATATTCCACCCTAGCTCATTGGTAGGGGAGATTATTCATATCTTCCACTTGCATTAACTGTTGAGGGTAAAGATCCAAAATTTACAACAATCTCGGGTTTGTAGAACACATATTTCTTCTTGTACAACTTGTGTTATACCTTTGGAGGATGATTTGTTGAGTGGAGGCCGAGTTTTGTTGAGTAGAGGCTGAGTTCTTCTTGTGCAGGCTGCAATTCTTGTGGTAAGGGGTTGGGTTCTCTTGAGAGGTCGAGTTCTTCTCAATTGGGGTTGTATTCTCTTGCACAAGGCCATCATCTTCAGGGAGAGGCTAAGTTTCTTGTTGTTGGGGGTCGAGTTCCCTTGTTGGGCCGAGTTCTCTTGTTGAGGGGTCATATTTCCTTGGGAGGTCAATTTTCTGTTGAGCAGAGGTTGTACTTTCATCGTTGGGGGTTGTATTATCCATGTGAGGTTGATTTGAACCTCAATATATTACCAACATATGTAACAAGAAGCAAAGCAACAAACATAAAATATAACAACAACAACAAGGGTCGGTTATAATGGGTTTTTCGCATGCCAACTAAGTGTTCGTCAAAATTCTTGAACCAAAAATTCATCCAATAACATAACATTGACAAAAAAAGAGTTATTATAGTGGGTTTTGGGTATAACAACAAAGTGTTTGACAAAAATCCTAAGTCAAGAAGTCTCTAAAACATAACAACAGTAAGTAGTAATTCACATAAGCAGTTAGGAGGGTTATTACATGCAAGCTTCTCATAGTATCAACCAGCTCCACCGACTCCACCTTGCTTCTTTTTCCATTGGACTTGATCTCTACATTTTCCTAACTAACATGCAAACCTCTGACCTCCTCCTCACGACTATAAGATCCTTGGGCATCAACTATATCTCTAGTCCTCATATAGTAACTACATATGTTTTCATGTATCACTAATTCTGTAAGAAATGTGCATGCAACAATTATTGTTAGAATTATGAAAATTGTAAAATTGTCATTACTTAAGCTAGAGGCCCTTTTTTGCCTGGATTTTTCGATGATCATTGATAAACAAATCAAAATTTCGAGCTTTCAAATATGTTCTCTTATGAATTAGCTTTATGATGGCTGCACTTATGTCTCAAATTGATTTATGCGTTGAAAGTTATGGCTCTATGAAATCAACATTTTCATCCCTTTTTGCACTTGTTTCATTTGTACCAAAAATGTGAAGGGTTAACTTCTACCTCTTGTAGAAAGAAATATGGCGAGAAATACGATTTTTTTTATATTGGGCATTGATAGTATTCACGATTTTGAATACACAACAACTCTCAAATTTTAGATATGATACTCCATCCAACTTCTGCATCAATTTAGATATGACAATTTTGTCCTTTTGCATTTCCTCTAGGCTTAGGATTTTTGGCAGAAAATGCTTGTCTCCCAAATGGAGAAAAACTGACAAAAATCTTCTCAAGACAAAGTTGTACAGATTGATAAGTAAGTAAAATGCTGACTAAATAAAATTTTATGGATTGGTGATCTGGGTCCCTTTCCCCCCTCTAAAGATTTCAAAAATCCCCAAAAAGTGCCCATGAATAGTGGATTTTCCTTTGTGTGGGCATCTCCACACCAATTCCTTTTGAATTTTGTCAGGATCCCAAATGAGTATCTTCATACCTGATTTTTTACTCCCTACAAAATGTTCACCTTTACGTGGGCCCCAAATACTAAGCATGGCCCAGATATTTAAAAACCATTGATTTATTTTTTTCATAAAATGGGAGCAGAATTAGCCAATGGCCCTCATTGGAATTCTTGTATCCCTCATTACTGTGGACATACCCCTTAAATTTCATCTGAATTTGAGTTAAACTGCTCCTGTTATGACCAAAACAAGTTTTTGGCTCTAGACTTTTTTTTGTAAACTTTTCTATTTTCTCCTTCCCTTTCTCCTCTTCTCTCTTTTTATCTCTTCTCTCATCTCCTTTTCCTCCTCTTCTATTTATCCTCTTTCTCTTCTTCTCTCTTTTTCTTCTTTTCCTTTATCTCTTATCTTTTCCCTTCGTCAACGTTTCAACGCCAAAAGCACATTCTTCGCCAACGTTTTGGTGCCAAAAGCACATCCTTCGTTGATATTTTGGCGCTAAAGTCTCCTTTCCTCTCTAACGTATCTGTGATGAAATGTATTTTCCTCACTGACGTATTGACGATGGGATGTTTTTTCTCACTGTCATTTCTACGCAAGATCCTCTTTCATCACTGGCATATCGACGAATTGAGAAGATCTTCCTTCACCGACGTATCAATGAAAGATCTTCTTTCTTTGTCGACGTATCAATGACTTAGGAAGACCTTTCTTCAGTGAAAGATCTTCTTTCTTCACTGACATATCAACGACTTGGGAAGATCTTTTCTTGGTGAAAAATCTTCTTTCTTCGTCGACGTATCGATGCAAGATTCACTTTCTTCACCGACGTATCGACGAAAGATTCACTTTCTTCGTCGACGTTTCAACACAAGATTCACTTTCTTCGCTAAAACACTCCTTTGTCGGCGGCTCCAAAAGATCTTTCTTCACTAACACCTTGTATCGTCAACTTCTAAATATCTTCCTTCGCTGACATATCAACAAAGGGTCTTCTTCCTTCGTCGATACACATTGTATTGATGACTTGAGAACTTTATGACACTTAGCTGATTTTCAATATTTTTCGAACTGGCAAACTCGTGAATCTATAGACTTGGTCGCCTAAGCTTGCGACTACTGCAAACCCATAAATTAGGATTCTTGAGCCAAATTTGGTCCCCATACCACAATAACCATCATTCAAAAGGTTAAAATGTAGGGCCTTGACCCTAATTTTGCGTGCTAGGCAAAACAATTTTTTACCCAAATCTACTCACAAATTAAACTTTGCTTTGTTGTAGCAGACCCAAGCAGGCCGAGTGTTGTAACTAGAGCTCTGATACCACTATGTAGTGCCCTCACTACTAAACCCATAATGTTTTTCCGACACCATTAAAATTAATGCAGTGCAACATGCTAAAAACACTCATGCATCTAACAACATTATTAAAACATCAATGTAGCTAAATCAACATTCACACAACAACATATAAATGCTTAAAAATTGGAGTTTATGCTCAACAAATAAGACCCATAATTAAAATAGTGAAATAGAGATAAAAACTCTTATCTTTTTATTAACCGATGTACAACTACCTGCAGAGGATGGACATTCCTCCCAACGATACATTTGTTGCTCCAAATCTCGACAACAAATCAGCCATGAGTTGAGGCTACGAATCCACAAGAGAGGGCGTCTCTCACATCCCAATACACTCCCACATCAAGTTGATTTTCCTGCAACTATCCCAATCCACCAACTATCTTCCCCTCGACCTGCACAACCCAAGGAATGGGATCCCCCTTCACTACACATAGTCCCTCAGGCCTTCCCACTTCCCTCCAGAGCTCTAGCATAGGTTGTCTAGAAATCTCTCTTGTTGGGGACTCCAGGGGTTCTAGCTACCACAGGAAAACTCACAACAACAACTCACTGCTCTAGGGAAAACTCTCATACATAAATATCACTCTACAACCTAACAAACCACTCCTCCATGCAATTACAACTCCAATTAGCTACCCACAACACCTACTATGGCTGCCTTCAAGCTCCAACACTCTCTCCTCTTTTGTTGCTCCAAAACCTACATGTACAAACTGCCTACACTACCCATTCAAATTTCTCTTTTACTCATGCATGTTGACTCTCACACTCCCCAATGTTGATTGTACTCAACCCCCATGCTCTCATAACTATGGGATGTGACTTTTCACACCAATTCTCTTACATGTGTTTAATGATTGGGGCTTTGATACACTCGAAAGAAAATTAGAAGGTTCATACAGAATAATAATAATTTTAGGAAAGTGTGTTGGGGTTAATACCCATGAATATGTCCCCCCTGGACCCCTCTCTTAGACTCTCCCTTCTCTTGTGGAAACTTAGCCCCCGATTACTCCGTCCGTGTCCATCCATAGTCGACATTACATTTTTTTATTTTTTTTCTATATACAATGTTTACATATTACATAGTCAGGCCCACGATCGTACATTGTATTTACATTAGCTAATATGGGGAGGTTACAACTAGTGAATAAATATCCTCTCGACAAGCTTTCAAATAAGAAAATTTAAAACTATTAAAATCTAGCGCTCCCTCCCCCCCAAAAAATACAATTTTTTTTAAGAAGTATTCATCCCAATCAAACATTTTCACACTCAAATAAGCTCTCTAAAAAGTTTAACAACTTCTGGTATTCCACATTAGACTTGTACAAGTGGATTATTTGACCTAGACAAAGCATTGTGAGGTATATCTATGTTCGAAGGGTTCTTTATTGTTCATATTTCAAACCCTTTGATGATTAATTTTTTTTTTACGAGGGTCCCTGGTTTTGGGGAAGAGTGAGTCTTTCTGTTACCCCATGGTTCCCAACTTTCAACCTACTACTATGTCTATAACAAAAATGTTAGTTTGTGTTCGTTTCCCAAATCCACCACATCATTTTTGGCATTTATGAGTTTTTAAAGATAACGTAAATACTTTGGATTGTTATATAAAAACAAATCTTGAGCAAATTAAGCTAGGTTTTTTCACATATGCCAGAATATGTGTCGAGATTGACTCGAGCCATGCTCTACCATACAAGATGCTCTTATAGAGGGAAAATTTTCAATGGACTTAAGCTTTGGATTATGAGAATACAACTTTTAAGTGTCAAATATGCCAACAAACGTAGCATCTTTAGGATTTTTGTCCTCAAGTGCAAGCTCACCTAAAAAAGAACAAAGGCGATAAACCTAAACCAAAAAGATGGAAACAATGTGAGCAACTGTACTCAAAGGATGAAGATGATGATAATGTTGCTAATCTACAAACTACTATTTTGGAGAAGGATAACCTTGCTTGTCTAGAAGTACAAAAATATGAATCATCTCCTTCCTCAGAGGATGGAGACAAAGACAAGAATACTAGAATTTTCTCCACGAGGGTGTAATTGTACTTGAAGCCCTACCAAGGGGATTGCAAAGGCTTCACGAATCCGACTCCTCTACTTTCGATGAGGAATTGGTGCTTTATATAATCCCAACCATTTGATTTCTGAATCATTGTTAATCACCATGGAACCTTCTCCAAGGGGACTGCAAAGGCTTCATGAATCCGACTCCTCTACTTCCGACGAGGAATTGGTGCTTTATATAATCCCAACCAAAATTTCTAAGTCATTGTTAATCACCGTGGAACCTTCTCTAAGGGGATATAAATGATTGAGGACTATTTTTTAATGGACAAAAATGAAATGTACATTACTATGTAATAAATGAGACACAAATGAAATGCACACTGGTATATAATATCAATTTGTAAGTATAAATGTAATTTCCATTCAATCTTTAAATAGAAGTGACAATTTCAATAAGTGTAATTTCCATCCAATCTTTAAATAGAAGTGACAATTTCAATAAGTGTAATTTCCATTCAATTTTTAAATATAAATGACTTAATTTCCATCCAATCTTTAAATATAAATGACTATTTTTTTTTGGAATTTTTTTTTTTCTAAAAAAGTAATCAAAACATTGCATACCATAGTGATATAAAGTCTAGGTTCACACTAACCATGAAACTACTTCCACTATCTAGTTGAACCAACATAAATGCAACCCAATACAAAAATTAAAATGTCTCCATCACTTTCATCACTTTTTTAAATACCAAGCTAAAAAAAATGCCATTCATACCAACAAATTATACCATCCAACTCCACTAATTATGTAGGATGAAGAGTGCTCCCACTATGTTAATCAACCAAACCAATCTAATGTAAAATTATTATAAACATCAAATAAATAATAAATAATAATCATAATTTACTTGTATTTAATTAAACAAGTATAATGTTTGAAAATATTTTTAATAGTAAAATGATCTAAAAATAACCATCATAATCTTATTTGTATTTAATTAAACAAGTATAATGTTTGAAAATATTTTTAATAGTAAAATGATCTAAAACTATTTTTAGTTGGAGTAGAGTTAGGCATTATTAATATTGTTGTTCAAAGCACTAACATATAGGAAATCCAATCCTTTTAGTTTTTAAGAGGAGTAAATGATATCATAAACTTATTTTATAGTCAACTTTTCTTAATTAGACACAGGACAATCTTTATCCAAAATGTTCCAGATTTGCTCATTTTTAATGAATTTTCAGGTAAAAAATGGGACAAAATTTTGAATACCCTGAATCAAAATCAAAGTACCAATAGCAGTTTTTTTTCTCCAAAGATTTTGACGGTCTCTGAATCGACCTGGAACCTTCAAAAAGGGAAAGTCAAATTTTGATTATTTAGTTGGCCCAATTTCGACGAGAGTAAAATTTTCCGACCCGTTTTGAATAAAGGATATACTTCTCCAGAGACTGTGATAGAGTAATGTCTTTCTTTACAATTGGAATTTATTCACAAACACGAAACAATTCACATTGATTGTGAAGTTTGTGAAGTTCATATACAGAACGATGGCTGGTATGGGAGACGGGTACGTGGGCACTGCCCAAGATGCTGCGAGAATAAGGAGGCTGGAGAAGCAAAGGGAAGTGGAGAGGAAGAGAATAGAGGAGGTCAAGAACAAATCTTCAGGCGGCCAAACCGGCCTTCTTCAGTTCGGCTCTGGCACCTCAGAGGTACTAATAAACATCATCATCTTGTGCTATAAGTTTTGTTTCCCAATCACTACATGTCAATGCCAATAGCTAGCATATATGTTCAACTCTAAACATGTCTGTATTCTGTTCCAGAGGAAAATTTCACTCCTTATTCAACAATAGTTTGCAGAGAGAGACAACATATCGAATTTCGTATCGGGTTTTCTTCTGAAGTATAGTGGGTATTGTTTCTCGGCAGATTTTAGAAAATGCTTTTAGCAAGGAAACTGTTGGGCTTGTGACGAGGGAGCAATATGTGGAGATGGTGAGCTATTTTGCCCCCCCTTGCAGTATCTAGAAACAAATTAGGGTGAAAATTATCGATGTGGAGAAGGTTGGCTCCGACGAATAGCTGTGTTATTCCTCACTAAGTGGGTGTTTTTGGCACACAGCGAGTCAATCTTCGTAGCAAAGTAGAAGAGGAGGAGAAAGAGAAGCTTCAGAAACTTCAACAAGAGTAAGGAAATTGATCCGAAAGGTGCATTTGCACAGCTGGTTATAGCAGACTAAATCTAAGTAAACCTGCCCTATTTATGAGTTTACTGGAAAGGGTTTCATCAGCTTGTCAAACTAAAGCAAATTACTTATCTGAAAACCTTTTGACATTGGACCACAATGTCATTATTTATTCTGACCTAACAGTTACGCAATCCGCATTTAGTATCTCTTGAGGTGTCTGTTGGAGTTTTGTAATAGAAGGCTCTACTCCTGCTTATACTTTATTGATCTCTTTTTTCTGTTTTAATGATTTTTTGGTTTTATGTTTTAGAGAGGAAGAGCTGCAAAGACAAAAGCGGAAGAAAAGGAGGGCTAAAACACCTGCTCGGTTATCATTTATTGATGAGATGGAAAATGAATCTCACGAGGAGGGTGGAACTACTGGTGAGTTTATTCGATCCATAACATTTGGCCAAAGCTTGTTTGTTCAGTTAGTAATAAAGTGGCATCTCTTGCTCCCTTATCCTGGGCTCCTAAGTCACATGGTTCGGGTTCGGCAATGATTAGGTTGGTTCGGCAATTTTTATTTGAATGATGAGGTTTGCCATTACGTTTGTCTATATACATTTTAAAATTCATATATATAAACTTTAAAATGAAATATACAGTGAAATAATAAGAAATCAACATCAATAAACATAAAAAAAAAAAATGTTATGATAGACATGGAAACTGCAAGGATAGATTACGAGCTTGAGCTGTGATACTAGGTTACGAGCTTGAGCTGTGACATGAGGTTACAATCTTGAGCTGCAGACTCAATCAATGGTCATGAAGTTCAATGGACCTCTATTTTTTTGTTGAGAATATTTGTGGAAAAATACTGTGTACTTGGTTTTGAAACGTCCAACATTTCGAGTGGACACTCCACTCATCATCAAGGACAACGAAAAACTCAAATGTAGGGAGAAGAGTACCGAGATAAGTATTAAATAGGTGGAATATAAATAACCATTGAGAAAGAAAATAGGTGGAAAATAAATGACCCTTGAGAAAGAATTAATGAACAAAATCAATAAGCTTGTTGATAGTAAATATGTAAAAAAAAAGTTTTAAAAATGCAAAATAGTCAATGAGTGGGTCAATAATTAATACAATATTAAATAATATTTAATAGTGGTGAGTTTGGATTAGACAACATGAAAAAAGGGGGAACATTGAAGGCGTGGAGTGCTAATTAATAATGATCGTCATGTATTATAATCTATAATAAAGTATTCTAATAATAGAATATAATAGGTGGTTATGATGATGATTTATTATACCTAATTATATTCTATTATTATAATAAGGTAGGAGCAAGATGATAATTGATGATAGATATGAAGGTGTTGGAGAAGATTGATAAAAAGGGTAAAGAAGGGCAATAGAATAAATCATGGATAAAAAGGAAGAAAATAAAAGGGGAAAAAATTAGAATACATATTATAATGCATTAAAATATAAAAATGATAAGGAGAGAGACTTGAAGTAATGATAAATCCACAAAAGTTTGAAACAGGTTATAATTGAAAATATTAAGATGTGATATAATAGAGGTAGGGCTAAGAAAGGAAGAATAAGGTAGGAAGTTAGAAAAGATTGAGGGTGAGGAGAGAGGGCAGGGGGAGAAGCTTAATGAAGGAAGCCTAATGATCAAGGTGGTGAATGGTTGGCTTCCAAGATTGGTTTAGTTTGTAGCCATCTTTGCGATTGAAATTATTAGGATGTTTTTCTATTTCAAGAGCTCCACGAATGAGCCAAGAGGAGTACTGAGGGGCTGAGGCTAGGATTTTGGTTTTGTCAAAGCAAATGAGATGTTTGGAATTGAAGGAGTGTTCGGCGATCGCTGATTTGGAAATCCGGTTGTGGGTAGTGTTAGCGATATGTTCTTTGATACGTACTTGGAAGGATCTACCAGTTTGTCCTATGTAGGATTTGCCATGAGAGCAGGGGATTTGGTAGACGCCTGGGCCAAGCATTGGGTCGGATTTATCTTTCGCAGATTTGAAGAGTTGTTTAAGGGTTTTATAAGGTTTGAATACAATTTTGATGTTCTTCTTAGTCAATAATTTTGAGATAAGATCTGTGGCCCCTTGGATGTAGGGTAGGGAGATGAGAGGACGAGGAGGCGAGGAGGAAGGGGTTGCATTTGGTTTAGGTTTGCCGACGGAGCGAAAAGTTTGGTTGATTTGGCGGAGAGAGTAGCCATTAGACAGGAGGGCCTTGGTTAGGTGGGATTTTTCTTCTGTAAGGAATTGGGGGGAAGAAATGCGAATTGCACGAGTCATCAAGGTTTTAAGGATAGCTGATTTTTGAGCTGGATGGTGGTGGGAACTAGCATTGAGGTATATGTTAGTATGGGTCTTTTTCCTATAAACTTGGTGGGTAAAAGAGCCGTCAGGAAGACGAGAAATCAGGACATCCAAGAACGGGATGGAGTTGTCCTTTTGGGATTCCATGGTGAATTGGATGTGAGGAGAGAGGCTGTTAAGGTGGTTGAAAAAGGAAATTAGGTTGGAGTGGCCATGAGGCCAAATAATAAAGGTGTCATCTACAAACCTAAACCAACATTTGGGTTTGAGATGGAAGCTGTTCAGGGCTGAAGACTCAAAATGTTCCATGAAAATATTGGCGACAACTGGCGATAACGGAGATCCCATAGTTGTACCTTCGGTTTGTTCGTAGCAAACTCCTTTAAAAGTGAAGAAGGTGGAGGAGAGGCAAATTTTAATTAGGTTTAAGGTTTCAGGATCAACGAGATTGGAGATCAAGGTGAGGGCTTCAGAGACTGGGATTTTGGTAAATAGGGGAACGACATCAAAGCTAACCATGATATCATGGTCATCAAGGTGATTATTTTTAGTTTTAAGGATGGAGTTGGTGGAATCTTTAATGAAAGAGGAGGTGTTACCAACAAATGTTTGAAGTTTGTTCGCAAGGAAACGAGCAAGAGCCTGGGTGGGGGCTCCGATCGCGCTAACTATAGGCTCGAGAGGGATTTCTTTTTTATGAATTTTAGGTTGTCCATAGATCCTTGGGGTTTGGGGGTTGTGTGGAATTAAACTTTTTTGGATGTTAGGATTGAGGGACGAGGATTTAATAGCTTTGGTGACCAGGTTGGTAATGGAATTAATAGGGTTCTTGGGTAAAGGTTTATAAGTAGAGGAAGAGAGGAGGTCAAGAAGTTTGGATTCATAGTCTGTGGTGTTCATGATAACATACACATTTCCTTTATCGACTTTGAGGATGATGATGTCTGGATTGTTATTGAGGCGACAAATAGCAAAAAGTTCTTCTTTAGATAAGTTGAGTTTGGGTGGTTTGGCTCGCCTGAGAATCCTTCTGCACTCTTGCCTAATTTCTTCTGCTTTGTGGGTGGGGAGGTTGTGGGTAATGGATTCTATGGCGCAAATAATGTCTTCTATTGGAATACGTTTAGGCGCAAGGGCGAAATTGAAACCTTTTCCGAGAAGATGGAGGGTGGGAGGGTCAAGTTTAAGGGATGAAAGATTAATTACGGTGGATGGACGAGGGTTGGAAGAGGGAGGGGGAGGGGGAGGAGAGTGTGAAGGGTTGTCCTGAGGGGTGAAAGAGTGAGTGAGAGTGTTGGAGACAGAGGGGCTTGTTGTTTTAAGTTTGTGGGATGGGTTGGGGCAGGGATTAGAATTTTTCGAAGAGGAGGCTTTGGGAAAATTATGGTTAAAGGGGGAAGGAATGTCAATAGGGTTAGGGTTGATTGAAGAGGCAAGACACTTGATGGTATTAAATGTTAATATTATGGTAGCTTCGGGAGGTATGAACCTCTATTGTGACCTATGATGAGATTAGAATACTCCGGAAGGAAGCAAAGAAGTAAAGGAAACCCTAGACAAGTTGTCGGCTGCAGAAATATATTTAATATGAATTTATTGGTACCTAGGAGGAGAAGTCGACCCCAGTAGAATTGCCCAGACTACTATAAATATAGGGCGCCAGTTCTCATTATTCACATCTCAGCAGTTGCAGAGAGAATTGGATCTGCGCAGGTGCAGTTGCAGCTTGTGTGCAGGTTTCTGGGAAGGTGTGCGCTAGCCTCTGGGTGGGATTATCTGATCAACTTGGTTTCTATTTTTGCTTGGTGCATTAACCTCTCTTGGATATTGGATTGCTACCAGGATTCTCTTCTCTGTCAAGGTCAAGGTGCTCGGAGGGTGGCTTCGGCTTGTGGTTGGGTGACGAGGGTATCGTCAATGGTAAAACGAGCACAATCTTCTATATTCTAACAGGTTATGGGCCCACACCCCCTTCAGTCAACCTAAAACGCTGGAAGGAAGCATAGTCGCTAGATATTGAGCTCGTTGAGGAACTGCCGCTAGGGTTACTAGCAGGAGCAACTTCCAAAAACACTGCAACTAGGGTTACTAGCAGAAGCAGTTGTAGAAACCCTAAATCTCCGATCCGACACCTTGTGACGGAGCATCTCGCCCAAGAAGAAGATATTCAGATGCGCCCTAACTCAGCGCACCTCTTGGCTCTCTCAGAAGACAGAAATGATGAAGTTGAAGTTTTGGATCAAGGCATGACTAGTTACCAGTGAACCGAAGACATGTGTGAAACAATCAGTCTTTTACACTACTCAACACTTACTGGGACGATTGAAGATGATATGTGGATAATCGACAGTGGAGCTTCCAGGCACATGACGGGAGATCAAGCCAGACTCTCAAATCTAAATGAGAGAAAGACATCGTACAAAGTGGTGCTTGGAGACAAAGCACTTACCCCGTCGAAGGATTTGGACAAGCCTCCGTCAAGTTGGAATCAGGTAATCATGTTCACTTAAGCAATGTTTTATATGTACCTGGTTTAGAAAAGAATCTTGTATCAATATCATGTTTAGAAGACAAAGGAAAC
>ML779514.1:266491-299504 GCA_009831015.1 Picea engelmannii | reverse complement strand
CATCCAACACATGAAGATCACAATACATTCAAGATATAGAAGCACAAGCAAAGATCTGACCTTTTTATTATGAGCAATGTAGGATCAATACAATAGATGGCCGATCTGGCATAAACCTCAGATGGCCGTACAAACAATAGATATGAGCTGCTACAAAATGCTCCCGTCAATACAAAAGAAGTCTCCAAAGGCTGGATAAGTAATGAAGACCAGCACCAAGTAGATTTGAATGCCAAACCCTACAACTGAAGAGTACCACGCTCCAAGTGAAGACTGAAGCCCTAAATAATTCGGCCCTGATGGAAGAATACTCCAAATGAGCCCAAACTCGGTCAGATAATAGATCAGGGCAGTGGGATCCTCCTCCTGAAGTTTCAAGCCCAACGTCCAAGGCCAACCTCTCCAACTGCTGAATCTTCTAAGGGAGTTGCGCCCTCCTTAATAGCTGAAACCCTAGGCAACTCGTCCCTGAAGAAATACACCTCCAATTGACGTGAAACTCTCCAAGAATATAGATCGGGCTATGAGAACCCCGTGGGAGAAGTTTCAGACCCAAATCTCAAGCAGATCTCTCTAGATCTGAGAAATACAGAAAAGTGGGACGTCCTCCTATCCTCCAAATCGTCCCAAGCTGTTGCTGAAGATTGAGTGGTGATAACTCCTCAAGAAAACCCTCAGAATGATGATGGAGCACCTACAAATAAAACCCAACTGATGAAATGCCCAACGTTCCTCTTGATTGGCTAGATCGAACCCTCCTCAATGGTATGGTGTGCACTTGCTGGAAACTCCCCAACAGTACGGCCCTGCTACCTTCTAAAGATCTAGAAGGAGATATGCTGAGAGTAGAATGGTGTGGAGGAATCTTTCATCCCCGAGACCAAGATGTGGAACAAGGTGAGTGGATATTTCACCACTGAGTTGCTCACAAGGGTTTGTACAGCAAAACCCTCAAACTGAATGCTCAAGAGCAATGACAAGCAATATACCAAAATCGGAATGACTAATAGGTGCGCCCCAGCCTCTTACTTATACTTTTCCTTCTAATTCTCTGTCGAGTTAGGTTAACTCCCATGGTTAATCTTCTATTCTTTTGTTGAGTTATCTTTTACTCCTTTATCCCTTTCCTTTCTTAAGTCAACTTAAAAATATAACTTTAGCCTCGTTGACTTCCCCCCTCAGTGTGAGACTATGACCTAGTGGGGGTGCCCAGGCCACTGAGTCTCCTCATCACCTCTCTAAGAGGTGGGGGACATTACACTTTCCTTGGATATATGAGATTTCCTCTCGACAGAAGCTTCGATATCCTGATCTAATGCCAAACTTCCAAGGCCCTTGATTCCTCAATAGAATCCTCTTTTGACGTTAACTTTTAAGTGATAAGAAGAGTTGAAAGAGGGTTTTCTTTTCACTTTCCATGGACGGGGCCTTTGGTTGAGTTTTGGCCTCAATAAGATGGCCATCAGGATACTCCAAGGTTCTAGGGATTGCGTTTTGCAAGGAGGATAGCTTGGCTTCACCCTTTTAAGACTGATTCTTCTCCCTTTGGATTGATAACAACAAAGACTTGGGAGAAATTTTAGGCTTGGGAACATCATTGCCCTTGGAATTTAAAGGAGTGGTGGATTGGTCCTTAGGGCCTCTAACCCCTAAACCTTCCTTGTTCAAATTGATAGAGCTCGAACACCCAACAAGAGAAGGGGATTCATGATGGGTTGCCTAGAAGCACAAAGGAAAGTTAGAAGTAGGCATACATTTTCTTTCCGAAAGGGAACCTTGCTTGCAAATATCTTCTTTGATTCCTTGGGGATTTTCCATCTCCTTCGAAGGGGACTGCGCCCTTTACTTTATAGGAGATAAAGAGGGCTCCAAAGCTTGAGTTCCTACTTGATCTTTTCCTCAAATTCTTGAAACAAACCTTCGAATCTCCAACAAGGTATGCCTTCTTGACCCACACCTTTTTTTTGGGTAAAGGCCCCTTTAGGGTTTTTGTAGTCCTCTCATAGGTGCCCAATTTCGTGACAGGCACCGCATCTAAACATTATTTTTGAGAAGTCCAATTTTTGTATAAAGGACCAGGGACCCCAAGCAATTTCTATATCTACATGTAACCCCTCTCTTAGATCAAGCTCCACCAAGACTCTTACAATTCTCATATCTTCTTCCTAGAAATTGTCCTCCAAGGCAATAGAACACCCTAAATCGTTTCCAATTCCTTCCAATATTTTCTTATTCTAGAGCTCCAAAGGGAGACCCAATAGTAGAACCCATATTGACTGCAGATAAGTAGGTTCCTTCTGTGGGTCACAACCTAGTTTCCACATTTTCAAGGATAAACCAGAAGACCCCCAACCAATATTTCTTCAGTAGTATTTCTGCATCACTCAAATTCTTAACCATAAAACAAATCCATTCATGAACTAAAAGATTAAGACCGACGGATACCCGAGAATGGGCCTCCGTACCTCATTTAGCCATTGTTTCAGAGATTCACCTTTTACAGATTTCCCATAAAATATTAAAATGCCCGATGAGTGCCTTTTCCATTAAGCCTTCCACCTCTAACAAATCCACATCCAGTGTGACCACCATCCTCACTTTCTTAAGCTTAACCCTAATACACTTCCACACTGTTCTCTTTCAAGCTGCCCCTAGAACCTCATTTTCCCCTAGATATTCTTTTCCATCAGAATTTCCAAAATTTTGTTTTCTTCAGAGACTGGCTCAACAGTGGGGATCAATTACGACCATAATCCAGCCTTAGGCACTCTGTCTCAGCTGTTGAACAAGGTTCCTCACCATGCACAGACCTAGAACTTGGGCACTCAGAACTATCTTTATGAGTAGGAGCCTTAGCACACTTAGCCCACATATCCAGTTCATCCCCAGTAAATGATAGGCAATAACTGTCTTCACCCTCGAAAATCCCTCCAATCAATAGCCTTAAAGGGTCGGTCTCATCCCGGGCTTTTTCCCCTACTTCATGGCTTCCACCTGGCGAGCCTCTGTTTGAAACCTGAACCATATCATCTGGATTAAATCACAACTTGATACTTTTTTATTCCTCCAAATATCTACAACCTCGTGATGTGATCTGAAGACAGATATGGGACTAGGGATATGGTCATCCCTGTAGTCAACCATCTCCATGTTGTCATCCATGGCTACACAGGATAAAGGCCCTTCTCTAGGACTTCTAAGCCCTAGTGGTAAGTCCTCATTCATGCAGAAACCCCATTACAATCCATCGTTGCAGATCCTATCACAAAAATTCAAAAGTTATATTACAAAGTTCGAACTTTATTTCCTTTGCCAACCAATTTACTATATATGTGTACCATTGGTGTGAATTATATTGATTGGCTAGTATTGCCTTTTCCACCATTTTATTGTGTTCCTTTTTTGTGTGAATGCTGATTTTTAGTTTTATAATAATGTCTTTTTTAGTGTCTCCATCTTTGTCCTGTCATTGCCCTAGTTGTTGCAGCCACTTCTTTTGTTGGTGCTATTGATTTCACAATGTTGTCTTCATTTCTCTGTCACGGGCACCCTTGTTGCTGGGCATTTTCACACACATTGCTGAACACCATATTTAACTGCAGTTATGTTGGACTGACCTAGAATGGAATCTCTCTTTCTTGGACTAGTTTCTTAGCTTTTTATGGCTTGTTTCTTAGATCTTAAGTCCTTTCTTATTGATGTTAACTTAGTTCTAGGAACCACCTTTGGGCTTCCACTTTGAACTACACAGGATACTCTTTTAGTTCCATTGACCTACTTTTTGTGGTCATTTGTTGGACATTAATAAAATTATCTTATCTTATTATCTTATTATTGCAACCACCTTTTATGCCAGGACACTTTTTCCGCATTGCACTTGCTTTAATTGCTGCTATGACAAGACCTTTGCTACCTCAGATTCAGTTGCCTGCCTTCCATTCATTGTTGGGTGCAAGAACAGCTGCTGCTACTCCTCTTTGCAATTTTTTTTTTTTTTTTTTCGAACAATTCTCCTCTTATCATGATTGAAGCTAACACAGGCATTAAGGGGGATCCATTAGCACAATTCAAATCAGTTGCCCTTCAGCTAAGCAGTGGTGGGTGTGGGTTATCTATTCTGCCAAAGTTGCCTAGGATTTGCACCTGGCTCCAACTGCTGTTGCGTGCTCTGGCATGCAACTGTGAGTGTGAGCACAAGCACTAGCTACCCTCTTTCACCGACCAGCAAGCCGCCGTTGACAAACTGCATAGATATTAAAATCAACTTTAGAAATGAATTTAAAACTGCCATTTTTGGTGACGGTTCCAAACCCTAAATGCTCGTGTGATGCCTGTTCCCTTATTGTCTGTGTTTGATCTCTTTGTTTCTGTTTCTGCTATTGCTGGGCATCAGGTGCAGACATGTCACTCAAGCAATGCCTTATCATTATTGAGATCACACTGTTAACCTCATTGCTCCATCTGCAAAAGCAAGTTTGTATATATATATATATATATATATATATATGGGTTGCTTCTGGGCTGGTTTCTGTTCCTTTATGAAGTGGACATAATCTCACAACCACCATTGATGCCGAGTTTTATTTTGCACAACAACTGCCATCTTTGCTGGGCCTTGGACTGTTCACTGGGTGTTAGAGATTGGAAATATGACAAATGAGCTCTTCGAATAAATGTTCAAAAGAATTCAAAATATAGAGGAAAGTTTGAGGTGGAAATTAAGGCAAAAAGGAGAGAAGGGAAGGATGGCAATTGCATGTTTATTAATATGATAGTTAATGTTAGTTGGGGGAAAAGCAGGAATTGAGAGGTTGCTACTGGACATGAACAGTCGGATAAGTTGTCTTGCTTCTGAAGACAGACTGGATTTGGATTCAGCCGAGAAGACTTACCTAGTTTTTCCAGATTTTAACTTTTTGTAAAGGTTTTCAATTCTCAAGTGAAAGAAGTTAGATCTAGGTAGACCGTGGATGATCCAGGTGGATATTGGTGGCCACCCACCTATTCCACTTGGACCCCCACCATTGCTTCTTTCAGTTTTTCAGTTTTCGCACAGTTTACTATTTTTAGCAGTTTTTCGGGTCCTGAACTTCCGGAGCCGTTTTGAGGCCTTAAACGACATTTTTTTGGGAAAACGGGGAGCAACATGGATCATAGATCATGTTTTTCACCCAAAAGTTGTAGTCCTTGGATAGATCTTTCTAACGAGGTATGGAACGCATCAAACGGAGATCGTATGCCAAAGTTATGTCCCCGGGAAGTTGATGTACCAACTTACCCAAACGGGGCCCATAGTCTTGGCRTTTCATCTCCTAGGGTTAGGTCTTTGGATGTTTAGGGTTTTCCATTGTTTCTCAATAATAATAGGCCTTCGAGCTTCATTGTAACACAATTCAGAGGCCAGTAGCTGCCACATCTCTTCTCAGAGATAAGCTACCAGCGCCCTAGCTAGTTTATTTCCATTCTGTCTGTAAGCATATTTCAGTTATTTGTTATTAATGAAATGAAGTCTTATTTCCACTGCATCTCTGCGTTTATGTGTATTTCTGTATTTTATTGTGTTCCTACATAAATCCGGATCAGTGGAGCAATACTTTAAAGAGATCAAATAAGAATGTTAGAGCTTCTAAATTGAAAAGATGTTTCACAGAAGTTTAACACTATCGCTTCAAATATAGTGTGAATCTTGCCAGTAAGTTAAATGTCAAATGCATCTTTGCCCAACAAGTCTTTATCAGTCTTTTAAATCAGTTTCTATTTTAAAACCTATTGGAAAGCTTGTTGAACCAAATATATTGACAGTAAAGCAGAACATGCAACAATGTTATTTTGATCATATTAATAATCTGAAAAGGCTAGCTTATCTTTCTGAAATGACTGCAGTGTTTACCCTGTCATCTGTGTAGAGAATGGTGATTTGAAGAAGCCCAAGCTTGGTAAAGATCCGACAGTTGAAACAAGTTTCTTGCCTGATAGGTATCATTTGTTTTCTTTAACCTTGAAATTTTGCTGGTTACATGTCTTTCTGTAACATAAAATTTTCTTCCGAAGTCACAGCTTTCCCATGAAGTGTTTTAGTTTCTAACAATTCAAAAGGTTTATTATATGGAATTTAACACGTGCTCTTAAAAGAGCTGAGGGAAATACTCCAGAGAGAGAGAAGCTGAGGAACAGAGAGAACGTGGGCATCTACAACGACAGTGGCTGGAGGAGCAAAAGCGAATCAAAAGTATGCATTTGTCATTATGTTGTTTAGTAGTAGCAGTACACTCAGTACTAGAATGCTAGATATTTCCACGGCTATGTTTTATTGGTTTGAACTCTTTGACATCTGCAGATGAGCCATTGCAGATTACCTATAGCTATTGGGATGGTGCTGGTCATAGAAGAGTTCTCCAGGTATCTTCTAGCTTTAGCAATGTTTGGAATGCCAGACTTATCGAGAAAATATTTTTTCAGTGCATTAGTCTAAACTTAGAGCCAGATATTACGTTGATAAATTCCTCATGTTATTACCTACCCACAGTACACAAATTGATCAATCTAACCTCTGATATGGTTTTAAAATTAGAAATTTGAAAATGAGTAGAACCTGTGTTTGGAGAAAAGGTCATATCTTAGAGTTCTTGCAGTAACAGAAAATATCACATGCTTATTTCTCCCTATGGATGAATCAATTATGTCATCAAATACTTTTTAAAACTGACATTTGGACTGAGTGATGGAAGTGCTACTCTCCAAATATTGAGAAATGAAGCTCTATGCAGCTTGGGAACTGTGTTATGTACCCTAGTAGGAATATGAACTAGTAGCTTGTATTCTAGATTAGTCTACAGTTATAGAAGTTGGAGCTGTTCCACAGAAGATTGTTTTGGCTGTTCAACCTCCTTTGCAGGTATCTATATAAGTATACACTTATTCAGTTGGAGTGAATTTTGGAGGTTTCTGTGTCTGGGTAGAAGTAAAAAATAATTTACTAAACATAAGTTGTTGGAACCCTGGAGTTAACAACCAACCTCTTGGAGAGGATTTGGAAACAATTTCCTATGAATGAAGAAAACTGAGGTACTATGAGGCTGCCAAATCGGGTCTGTCCTTGACCAGAATTTAGCTCTAAGTTTCAATCTCCAAAACTGTCCTTTGCTGCGTTTTAGGACAGCAAACAGTTTAGTAACTTTCTGCCCATTGTTTTTATTGGTTAAGTGTTCTTTGGGGTGCCCTTGCAAGTGTTTTCGAACCGGTGGTTAGCACATGCAATATATCTCAAAACAAGTAACACTCCTCTAGATCTTTACAACACAAATAAGCTGATCTACACTCTAAGCATGCATGAAAATAGGACACAGGTATTTTTGGTCAACATGACCCTGGATAAAAACCCCCCCGGGGAGAACCAGTTTGGAATGGAAGTATATATAAGTGGTGTCTAAAGCATAGAGTACAACAAGTAATACAATATGATGGAACCTGTATACAAAGCAAGCTCCTCTCGAGTCTTGCCAAAGGAACCAAGAAGAAATGCACCCAAGCTTAGTGCACCTCTTCCCTTGTTGCCAAACTCCCTCAAGTGATGCGCCCTTGACCTTTGTTGCTCCGAAGAAGAATCCCTTGCACCACAATGTGCTCTTGTGTGCTACCTCTCCAATGAGACCAAAAAATAAGCAATCCCTCAAGTCTAGCTCATGCATGCTAGGTGTGCGCCCTCCTCCAAGCAGATGTGATCACCACAAATAAATAGGGGTCCAAGCTCCCATAGCTCCTCCATGAATAGAAGCGCCCAAGCTGCCCTCTTCCATAGCTTCCAACCTCATCCTCATGCTCCCTCTCAAACTCTCCAAGTGAACATAAGAGTGAATGAGCCTCCCTTTGCCCCTTGCGCCCTCTTTGAGCAATCCATAGGGAAACCTAAATGTGGATGGCTAGGATCATCCCAAGCCATCCCTAATCAATGGTTGAGATCACTCCAAAAGTATCCCATCTCAAAACCCACTTTGGGTTAAGTTCCCTAAGTTCACTTTATGTCTCCTAATTTGCCCACAAAGTGAATTAATAGTCACTTTAGGCTAAAATGACCAAATTTCACTTTTGACTTAAATATCCTAAGTCAAAGTGAAATTAGACATAAAGTACATGGCACAATGGTACAAACATCTCCCTCTTGTGGTTAGAGGCTCAAAACCACAAGGGAACCACTTCCCGAGGTACACCAAAATTCAACACTCTCTCTTACTGAGGAAAGTGTTTCTCACCAATCAATCGTGTCCCAGCTGTGGACTTCCTTGCCTCCTGGCAAGGCCTAGGTGAGTATGGTTGTACCCTCTCATCAAAGTGGCCTCTGTCTCTGATCTGCTCGACCTGTCCTGACACTGATCTGCTCAACCTGCCCTGACACTGATCTGCTGACCTTCCTGATCTCTAGATGGAAGTCCATCTCCACCTATCTGAGATCACCTAGATCTTGGCATCTCACCAAACATCTCTCTCTCAGCATCTCACCAAAGGTCTCTTATGTCTTGGCATCTCACCAAGATCCTCTCCTTGGTCTCTCACCAAGGTCCTATACTCATGGCATGCAAATGAGTCGCATCTCTTGGCATTACACCAAGCGTATCTAGGTATTGGCATCTCACCAAGATCCTCAACCTTGGTCTCTCACCAAGGATTTCTACCTCCTGGCATCTCGCCAACGGTCACTACTCTTGGCATCTCACCAAGAGTCTCTCTCTTGGCATCTCACCAAGAGTCTCTCCCTCTTAGCATCTCACCAAGAGTATCTGGATCTTGGCATCTCACCAAGATCCTCAACTTGGCCTCTCACAAAGAGACTTCCACCTGAAGTGGAACCTGAACCTGATCTGCTTGTCTCCATAGCCAAGTGAGGCTCAAGCCTCTGTGGTGCCCTGCTCCTCTTCCTCATCAATCTCTGATGCTATGAGGCACCTGCACCAACCCTCTGTCTCGACAACTCTGAAACTGAAGCTCTCCCGGGTGGACCAGTCACCCCTGAAGATGGTGTCCTCGAAAACTAAGTCTGAGCTCACTCTGAATCAATACTTTGAGTCAATAGGTCCTCCTCAACTCTGTCTCCCCATCGACCGTTGGCTGGTGTATCAACTGACAAACAACAACTGACAAAAGCACACTCCCTCTCAAACTGAGTAATGAACTCCTGCTCCTCTGCTGTCGTTGTCGTACCATCGTGTTGCTTCTTCTTCTTCCTCTTGGGATACTGTCCAGCATAGTGCCCCATCTCACCACAAGCAAAGCATCTCACTTTGCTTATTTCCTTCTTCTTCCCACTGCCACTCTCCTGTGGCTGGGTCCCTCCCTTGGGACCTTGTCTCGCACCCTCACCGATCTTCTTCTTTCCCTTTGACCAAAGAGCAAGATCCTCATCCCCCTCAGGCGTATGCTACTGTCCTGAAGATCCATAGCTGCATCTCAGCTCCTCTTGTACAAAGTCGTCCCAAAGTCTCTCCCAGGTAGGCATGACCTCCTGGGATACAATGCCTTGTACAAATGAACCCCAAGGTTTGGAAAAGCTGTTCAAAGTTGTCCTCACCAAGAAGTCAGGATCCACAATCTCCTTGACTGTGGCCAACTCGTCTCGAATTTGTGTAAATCTGTCTAGGTATGACATGGCTGTCTCAGAATCGAGCATCTGAATGCTCCTGAGCTTGTCCTGCAGAACCATCTTCCGGTTCTGGTTTGGATTCTGGTAAAGCTTGCACAATGATACCCATATCTCAAATGCATAGTCTTTACCAGTCAAATGAGGTATGATGTGGTCCCTCACCGCATCACAAATAGTTCTCTTCACCTTGGTGTTTTTCTTCCTGAAATCTGCATCCAACAATGGTGAAGGAGCAGGTACAGGAGGAATCACCACGAGAGCTTGAACTACATCCCATAGTTCAAGATCCTCCAAGACGAAAGTGATCCTGGTCTTCCAAGAGGACCAGTTGCTAGCTCCGTATAGCCTATCCTCTGCCCGCATTTGGGACATCGACATGGCTGTCCACTAAAGCTCACACTGATGCTAAAACTGCACAAGAGTACTGCCTTAGTCTTGTCAACACAGGTGTGAAAAGAGGCAGTCAAACTACAACCTCACTCCTGACAAAACTAGTGTGAAAAGAGGTTGTCCAAATCAGCTTCACTCCTGTCCACGCAAGTGTGATAAGAGGCTGTCCACAAGTGTCCGAAATCAGTCCTGCAATTGTCCAACAAATCTGCCCAAAATTTGTTCACTAACTCTGCCAACAAGCTGTCCAAAAATCTGCCAACAAGATGTCACAAAACTGTCCACTGAATGCACTAGAAATCAACAAGTCTTTACCACCAAGGCTTTGCTACCATGAAGAAAACTGAGGTACTATGAGGCTGCCAAATCTGGTCTGTCCTTGACCAGAATTTAGCTCTAAGTTTCAATCTCCAAAACTGTCCTTTGCTGCGTTTTAGGACAGAAAACAGTTTAGTAACTTTCTACCCATAGTTTTTATTGGTTAAGTGTTCTTTGAGGTGCCCTTGCAAGTGTTTTCGAATCGGTGGTTAGCACATGCAATATATCTCAAAACAAGTAACACTCCTCTAAACTGATCTACACTCTAAGCATGCATGAAAATAGGACACAGGTATTATTGGTCAACATGACCTTGGATAACCCCCCCCGGGAAAAACCAGTTTGGAATGGAAGTATATATAAGCGGTGTCTAAAGCATAGAGTACAACAAGTATGATGGAACCTGTATACAAAGCAAGCTCCTCTCGAGTCTTGCCAAATGAACCAAGAAGAAATGCACCCAAGCTTAGTGCGCCTCTTTCCTTGTTGCCAAACTCGCTCAAGTGATGCACCCTTGACCTTTGTTGCTCCGAAGAAGAATCCCTTGCACCACAATGTGCTCTTGTGTGCTACCTCTCCAACGAGACCAACAAATCAGCAATCCTTCAAGTCTAGCTCATGCCTGCTAGGTGTGCGCCCTCCTCCAAGCAGATGTGATCACCACAAATAAATAGGGGTCCAAGCTCCCATAGTGTTGAGATTTGGGTAGCTTGGAAAGTGGTCCCCATGTGCTTATGAGTCTCTAAGCACAAAGGGGGAAGACTATTACCCTCATACTTTACTTTATGATTCTAATTTCACTTTGACTTAGGAGTTTTAAGTCAAAAGTGAAATATGTCACTTAAGTCATAAAGTGACAATTAATTCACAATGTGGGTGAATTAATAGACATAAAGAAACTAAGGAAAGTGGGTTTTCTTAGTGAGATTTTTGGAGTTGATTTCACCCATTGATTAGACCTGGCTAGATCTAATCTAGGCCATTGATCTTTTAGGGTTGGCATGAGGAGGCTAAAGACAGGGTAAAGGCATTTTTGAGACTCATTCTTCACTTGAGACTTTTGGAGAAGAGAAGAGGGGCGCATATCTTGAGGAGGAGAGGGGCGCACTTCATGAGGGTTTGAGTAAAACCCTTGAGAGCTTGAGGAGAGGCTCTTGGTAGCTTGGAGCTTGCATGGAGAGGTTATCCATGGAGGTTTAGCCTTCATTCTTTAGAGGGAGCACTTTGCATGGAGGAGGGGCGCATCTTGAGGAGGAGGGCACATTCTTTATCCTTCATTTGCTCATCAGAGGAGGAGGTCTTGTCAGATCAGGATGAGGTCTGATGCATTGGGAGAGGAGAGCTTGGGCGCTTGTTTCTGTGGAGAGAGACTTTTAGTTTCGGGCTCAGTTTATTTATTGTGATCATTTTTGCTTGGATGAGGGCGCATGAGTTGAGAGGACTGGCAGCTACCTGGTAGTAGATTTGCTTGGAGGATTCGAGCTCTGACAGTTTCTATGGAGAGGCAACACAGGAGAGGACATTCCTGTGGAGGGATTTCTTCATTGGGTTACTGATGAGYTAGGGTGCTTCATTTCAGTGCAAAGGGCAACAAAGGGAGAGGGCGCACCACAATTTGGGCACTTCTTTCTCTGGTTCTTGTGGCAAGGCTCGTGAGGAGCTTGCTATGTATACAGGTTCCATTGTATTTCATTACTTGTTGTATCTCTTGCTTTGATCATCATTTTATAGACATATATCCCAAACTGGTTTTCCTCGGGAGGGTTTTATCCAGGGTCATGTTGACCAAAAATACCTGTGTCAAATTTATGCATGTTTAGAAGTGTAGATCAGCATTTTAAAGTTCAAGATCTAGAGGTAGTGTTATGTGTTTTAAGTTATATTGCATGTGCTAACATTGAGATAAGAAAACACTTGCAAGGGCACCTTAAAAGAGCACTTAACCTATAAAACATTGAGCANAAAGTGGGATGACTGCTTGCTGTCCTAAAACAACAAAAGAAGACAGCCATACAGTTGAAACTTAGAGCCATACTAAGGTCAAGGATAGACCTTAGATGGCAGCCTCATAGGACCTCAGATAATTTCTACACATAGCTCCTCCATGAATAGAAGCTCCCAAGCTGCCCTCTTCCATAGCTTCCAACCTCATCCTCATGCTCCCTGTCAAACTTTCCAAGTGAACATAAGAGTGAATGAGCCTCCCTTTGCGCCTTGGGCCCTCCTTGAGCAATCCATAGGGAAACCTAAATGTGGATGGCTAGGATCATCCCAAGCCATCCCTAATCAATGGTTGAGATCACTCCAAAAGTATCTCAACTCAAAACCCACTTTGGGTTAAGTTCCCTAAGTTCACTTTATGTTTCCTAATTCACCCACAAAGTGAATTAATAGTCAGTTTAGGATAAAATGACCGAATTTTATTTTTGACTTAAATATCCTAAGTCAAAGTGAAATTAGACATAAAGTACATGGCACAATGGTACATACTACAAACATCTCCCTCTTGTGGTTAGAGGTTCAAAACCACAAGGGAACCACTTCCCGAGATACACCAAAACTCGACACTATATAAGTATACACTTATTCAGTTGGAGGGAATTTTGGAGGTTTCTGTATCTAGGTAGAAGGGAAAAATAATTTACTAAACATAAGTTGTTGGAACCCTGGAGTTAACAACCAACCTTTTGGAGAGGATATAGAAACAATTTCCAATGAATAAAACCTGCTCATGATGGGAAACCCTGTTTTTAGCTACCATCTTTGGCACCTTGCAAGCAAGCCTCTGAAGGGATTTTGAGCTTGTGTTGCAATATAAGTCACAATTATAATACCCCCTTTATGGAAATAACAGGATGGATTCTGGAACAATGTCGATCTCTCTAAATGACTAAAGCTGTCAATATAACTTCTGCATACATGCTGAACTCAAAGAACAGTGTGTTTAGCATCTTCAACAAAAGGGTTTACATAAAGGCATGTACAAGGCATCTCATCTATATTACAGCAATATACATGTTTTGAAGAATTTTGTGCTGTTTTCAGAATTCTGACAACTCACATAGACATCCAAGGATCCCTTTTGGTTGAAATGTATCTCTTAAGGACATGTGGGATTAAGTGCTGGCCAAATAGAGACCAAACTAGTAGGCGATACAATAGAGACATTTCCCTAGCAGGAAGAACTACAGCTCTTTCCAGGATTCTTGTTGCAGGTCATCTGTTTTATTCCTCTTATTGGTTCCCCAATGCTTCCAACTTTGCTAAACCTGAATTTGTCTTATGCAACTATTTGTGGGGAAAACAAAGAGGTAAGCAAGAGGTGTCTTTAGCTTCATGGGATATTTTCACTTTTGATAAAGATAAGGAAGGCTTGGGCTTGATATATATGGCACAGTGCACACAAGGTTTGTTTTTGGCTGCAAAATGGGTTTTGAGAGCACTACAAGGTAATGCTCACTAGAAAATTCTTCTTAGGCACCGAATTGATTCAATCTCACATATATTTGGGATTAAAAGAATTTTTAGCCTCTCCAACATTGTTTATAGGGCATCAAACTTCATCACGAGGTATGTCCTACGCTGAAGAGGATTTAGATAGCATGGCAAGCAGTCTCTCAACATTTTTCATGGAACTTTCAGAGACGTCACAATGGCAGAGACATGGGCTTCAAAGTTCAATGGCATTTGGTGCTTTAAATCTTCTTCAGGTTCTCTTAGCTTTCTCGTTAAGGTTGAAAGAAAGTTTCTTACTAGGAAAGGTGTGTTCACATAGTTAGAAATTCGGGACCCTGCAAAAGGGGATTGGCTTTCTTGTAAGGATCTTTCTTTTAATCTGTTGGCTCATAAGAAATATAAGAATTCTATCATGGACATTATCTTGGTTTTTGACTCCCAATATAGACCTAAAGTGCCTTTAAAATTTAAATTATAAAGGTATGAGCTGGAAAGAGAAGATGTGGCCTAGAAATAAGACCATTTACATATATGACACACACACACACACACACACACACTATATGTGCGGATCAGGCAAAGACCTTCATTTATTATTATTATTATTTTTGAAATAATGCTTCTTGTACTATCCAGAAAACATATAGATACAAAAATCAGAGGGTACCTCTACCTTCTTGCAGTCAGCATTGTAATGAGGTCAAAGTGGCACCTAGGAGAATATCCGTAGCATCATAAGCAACAGAAATCTCTTAGCTCTAGTTTGAGCATATTCTGCATCAAATGCTTTCTAAAAGGAGTCAATAAACCAAGCAACCTGTCAAAAACATACTTACAATTGATCCTCAAAGTCAAAAACATACTTACAATTGATCCTCCAAAGTGAATACCATACTGATGAGAGAATACAATGCTAGAGGCCACCAAAATGACTCAAGGCTAGTCATTTACAATCACTGAGCAATGCTACATGCCAATGAATGTCTCCCTGAAAGATTGAAGGAAATTTGTTCTACATCGTTTTCCAACACTGTCTGGCATAGGGGCACTCCCAAATAAGGTGCTTGACTGATTCTGATTTACCACACTGGAGGCACTTGCTGATTTAGGTGGTTATTCGAAGTCATCTCAGAAATGATCGTGATACTGATAGGATTCAGGTCTTGAACTCATGGTGCAGTTTTTTGGGGTCTTACCATGCTTTTTTTGTGATTCTGATGCCCTCTAAAGAGCATCAGGGCCCAACTGCAAATTCTATTTCCTGAGCTAAAAAAACAAAATAGAGCACTGAGAAAAAAGTTATGGTCTGTGTACGACTCCCCTTCTTTTTGTACAACTTATATTCATCTAGCTCAACATGCACAGTAAGCCCTAACTTCATGTTAGGGTTAGGGTTCTCCCGTCGTAGGTTTTTGTCTCTTATGCTAAAATGTAGTTTTGGCCTCTTGCTTTTGGCTTTCTACAATTGAATGTAGTAGACACGTCTCTTCTCAAAGATAGCTACCACCATTATAACCATTGTATTTGTATAGTGTTTTTCATCCTTAGTCGAGTAATAGAATTTGGTTTTCATTGTATGTTTGTGTTACTTTTTTGTGATAATGCTATCTATCATTTTGTTTTCAACATAATCTGGATCAATGGTATCAGAGCAATTTAGTTTTTGTTGTTTTTTTGTGATGTTCTCCACTAGGTTAGGGTACAGGGACTTGGGCCTCGAGTTAATCAAGCTTGCAGAAGGTCTTTCTCAGTGATATGAGCAACCTCACATGACGGGTGAAAAGAAAGATGACAGAGTTGTTGGAAATATTGGTGTAGTCTGTACATGTGGACATGGCCCATTCATATGCATCATTAATGCACTTGTAATCATGGCTAAAGCCATATTTGATTTATTTTATTATATTACTAGGTTGTGGCTAAGGCCGACCTAGTCAACTTTGATAGTGGGCCCATAACCCCTCCTTAGGGAAAGCATCCTGCCTACTCGAATGGTATAAATACACCACTCAAGCTTCATTCGTAGTATCATCTTTGATCATTGAGCTTATTGGCTCTCCTAGTAAAGTGTTTAAGTCTATGGGTACTCATATCTAGTGTTGGCATATTCTGGTTCTTTGGCTGGTTTTTCTCTCACTTTTGCACTTGACCTTTCTCCTAGTACATTAATGGACAGCTTCAGCGCACTGTATTAGTGCTGTTTTTCACTTTTATTGGCAGGGTTTTGGGTTAGCTGTTTGGTTCCATTCAATCCCCTACTTATTTTTTGATCTCAACATTTGTAGAACTAGGGTTTCCAGATCTGATTTTCCAACATGGTATCAAAGCCAGTGTGAACCTTTCCGACCTACTTCATTGCTGTTAGGGTTCCTTCTTGGCTGTTCATGCTGTTGTGATGAGATTTTTGGCATCTAGCAGAGAACCAAATCGGAGGAATATTATGGCTGTTTTTTCATGGTGTTTTTGCTGGATGGAAAGGGATTTTTTTTAGGGCTGCTGGAGCTTGTTTTATGCACTAAATATAGAGATCTTGGTCATTGATTTTGTTGATTTTACACCTATAACTCAGTGACTGAAATAATTGCCAATAATTTACTCAAACACATAAATTATACTAGCTGATATAATTCTGGAAATTATGCAAATTACCTACAACTGAGTTATAAATCAGAAATATGACAGCGGAATCATACCAAACCAAGCATATAAAAAAACACAGTACACCAGATATTACCCTGGAAACCCCAGTGTGGGGAAAACCAGCTAAGAGAGGGCTTTATCATGGGCGTCCAAGAGAAATTACAGTAGCAGAAAAAATGTAGATTTTCTGAGGTCCTATGAGGCTGCCACCTAAGGTCTGTCCTTGACCTTAGTATGGCTCTAAGTTTCAACTGTGTGGCTGTCTTCTCTTGCTGTTTTAGGACAGCAAACAGTGACCCAACTTTCTGCTCAATATTTTGATGGTTAAGTGCTCTTTTAAGGTGCCCTTGCAAGTGTTTTCTTTACTCAATGTTAGCACATGCATATTACATTAAAACACATAACACTACGTCTAGATCTTTGAACTTTAAAATGCTGATCTACACTTCTAAGTATGCATAAATTTGACACAGGTATTTTTGGTCAACATGACCCTGGATAAAACCCCCCCGGGGAAAACCAGTTTGGGATATATGTCTATATAATGATGATCAAAGCATGAGATACAACAAGTAATACAATACAAAAAAACCTGTATACATAGCACGCTCCTCACAAGCCTTGCCACAAGATCCAGTGAGAGATGTGCCCAAACTCAAGTGCGCCCTCTCCCTTTGTTTCTCTCTTCACTGAAATGAAGTGCTCTCCTTCCTCTTTGACCCAATGAAGAAATCCCTCCACAGGAATGTGCTCTCCTGTGCTGCCTCTCCACTGAACTTGCCAGAACTGGTTTCCTTCAAGCGACACTCCTACCAGGTAGCTGTGCATCCAATCCTATGGTGCGCCCTCCTCCTAGCAGATGTGATCACTATCAAATAAGTGATGCCTAAGCTAGATGCCTCTCTCCATGGAAGCAATCGCCCAAGCTCTCCTCTCCCAATGCAATTGATCTCATCCTCTTGTTCCTCCTCCTTCTCCTCAAGTGAACAAACAAGTGAATGAAGCCTCCTTTGCTCCTTGCGCCCTCCTTTAGGAAGCATATGGAAACCTAAAAGAATGGATGGATGAGATCTCACATCTCATCCCTAATCAATGGTTGAGATCATCTCACATATATCTCAACTCAAAACCCACTTTCACTTAAGTTTCCATAGTTTCCACTTTATGTCTATTAATTCACCCACTTTGTGAATTAATTCACTTTAGGTTAAATGACCAAATTTCACTTTTGACTTAAATCTCCTAAGTCAAAGTGAAATTAGACACAAAGTACATAGTACAAGGGTAAAAGTCTTCCCCCTTTGTGCTTAGAGACTCACAAGGACACGGGGACCACTTTCCAAGGTACCCAAATCTCAACAAAAAATGGGAATTTCTTACAGAAATTTCCAGCAACCTTTCTCACTCCTCAGCTAAAAAACAACCTAGCAAAACTGCTGTATGGCCCAGGTACAATGCGCCCAGTACTGCCCGACAATTACAACAAGTGTACGGCCTGTACTATTTCAGCCCAATACGGCCTGCACAACATCTAGTTGGTACGGCCTGTGTTTGGCCTAGCTGGCTGAAGAATTTTGGCCCAGATTTAGCTTGCAACCTGCAGAAAAAGCCCAAAAATCGACCTGTAGAATGCTGCTCTCTTGGTCCTGAGTTTGGCCTCCTTGGTTGCCCAAAATGGTCCTGATCTGACCTCCAATGGCTGCTCCAAACTAGCCCAGAACTCGCCCTCTGTCTCAGCTTCTAGCACACTGCCTTCTCTTGCCCAAGTGCCCCTTGTGCTCTCACTTGCTCAACCTCACAAATGAGAATGTTGTGTGTCCTCACACCCTCAATCCCTTCCTTTATCCTTCAACCAACCACCTAACAACGTTGAGATGTGTACCCTGTTATCCCCTATCCTAGGGATAACTAAGGAGATTATGTCTCGAGGCCCACAGGTCCTAGACATGGAGTACCGAGAGCCATACGACTTGAGCTTGGCCTCGGAGGGCCCATCTTTTCTTCAGTGCATCCCATCTATCAGTAGCAACAATGTCCATCCCACCTGCCTGGTCCTGAAGTAGCAGTAGGTCTTGCTCCATGAGGTAATGAGTCCGGGTATCATGGTATGTGTCACTCTGATTTTCGAAGCATTTGAATATGTTGCACTAAACTCTCCTTTATTTCATAACGTTTGCTTGGAAATTATGCTCTTTAACTTGTTCATACCTGGGGGGGGTTGACAGAATTCCCTAGTAAGCTGGTTCCCTTTAGGATGAGTTGCCTCTGGGTGGGTCTATGAAAGGTCATCGTCCATTCCTTCCATACTTACCATTTTTCATCATTGTCCCTCTCATCTTCCCCTACCTTTGTTCGGGCATTGGGTTTGCCACACTAGTAAGGGTTGTACCTTGCCTTGTGGGAAGAAGGTGCTAAAGGCCCAAAGGGTAAAAGTAGTTGGAAAAAGTTAAAAGACAAAATGAAACCTTTGAGATGCTTCGCCCAGGGGTTTCCGAGAAAGCAATAAAAGGCTTCTCAGTAAGAAAAGGGAACTCGTAAGATAAAATAAAACTCAAGGTCTGGTTGGTGGATGGGAGGTCTCATCATGAGTCGACCTATTAGGTCCATGAGCATGTAGCGGTATGACAGTACCATCTATCTGGTCACCAAACCAGGGTAGTGGCTCTTGGTGGCATAGCCAAGAGAAAGGGGGTCTCATCACGAGCCAACCTTCTCATTTCTGTGAAGTGCTTGTGGGTAACGCTGTCACCACTGGTCACCACGCTAGGACAGTGCCCCCAACTATTCTCTTGAAAAGAAAAAGCAATAAGACAAAGAATAAAAGGCATTGAATGGGCTAGGAAACAATGGTATCCATGACGAGGTGCAGCTTGCCCTACTACAGAGGCACCCATAGGAAAGACCTACATTTCCATGTTATCACTGCACCCTTTTCCCAAACATTCCCCCTGCACCATTTCATACACTTACATGACCTAGATTGGTCTTCTACTGGGAAACACCCAAAACTTGAGGAGGATTATCCCAATAGGACATCTTGAGACCCTCTCCAAACCTGACTTGTTAACTGCATAACGTCTTTGAGCATTTTTCTGGGTAAAGGGGGGTTTGCTGCACATGTTTGGGTAATTTGATTATTGGAAGTGATTGACATTGCTATTATCCTTGTGACTTATGAGCCCATGGAGGGCGTACTTGTTGTTACTGCAGGACCATGCCCGGTGGACAGGTACATATGGGGAGACGATTAGCTCAGACCTCCATGGGGCTAAAAGCCCACCAGATGGATGCTGTGACCCCAACCAGGGGCAGAGAGACACCAAAGGATGGCACTAGGAAGAAAGGACATTTTCCCCGGGACACTTTGGCAGGCCTAGACCAAGGGGGTCTTGCCCTTCCACCATGACATTAGCCCTTGAAGGCCCCTGACGTCACCATGCTGACCCTTGACGTCATCCAGTTAGGGTTTGGCATTTACGAGGACGGTTTGGTGTTAGTTGGCACGTGTGGTAGCATTTGAGGCCTCTGGAGGCCCAATGTTTTTCATTTGAGGCCTAGAGTTCCAAGCTGGGGGTCTAACGTCACCCTAGAGGGGCATGACGTCATCCCTAAAGTGAAATTAGGGTTTTAATTATTGATTTTATGTAAAAACTAGATTTTTGATGTAAACTGGCCATGTTGGCCTTTTATGACCTAAAAGATAATTAAAGGTCATTGATATTGTATAAATAAGAGATAAAACTTTTATATTTTATCATCATTCACTCATCACACAAGTGGTGGTCTGAAATTCGGCCTTCTTTAAGGTTTCTTGGCTGAAATTTAGTGGTGCGCACTTCTTGGAGGAGGCATTTCTTGGTGTACTATGGCAAATTTTCATGTGGAGGATCTTCAACTAGGGTTTTTGCTTTATTATTCTTGGTGAAGTAAGTGGAAAATCTGCATTTCTTTATTGTGAATGAATGCTTATGGTTAATTTTACTTGTTTCATATCTAAGATTACGAAATTGCTTGCTTGAAATCCTAGGGGAAAGACATATGTTATTATCTTTTTCCCTATAGTCTTCCACGTGCTAAAATTTCTTGAAAGACACCTATCTTGAAGTAGATACTAGAGCCCTACCATTGTAGCACTCTAGTAACCCTACTTCCATGCCCAATTTCATATTTATTACAATTTGTTCAAGGAAAGGAGAAATCGCTAGGGCCTAACCTTTGTTACATTCTAGCAATTATCTCTTGGGGGTGGATTTTTGAGGCCTTGGGATACCAACACCTCTCTTATCCTCTCCATCCCTTGGACATATCACTATCATTGCTATTTTTCCTCTAAGATTTGCTGCTGCCATTAGTGACTCCATTTACCCTAGAAATGCACTAATCTACCACTTGCAAGTGTTGATTGATCAAACAAACACTCACACTTTTATCCTTGAAGCTTTTACTAACATTTGCTAACCCTAAACTAGACTAACTCCCAAGCTAACTTGCTGCTGTAGCAAAACATTGCTACAGCCATACAAACATACATTGATTGGATACATTTCCCTACATAATTTGCACTTAACTCATTCAAAACTCAATTGTGATAATTGCTAGTCAATCTGCTAGGTAAGTGCTAACTTTGTATGGTGTTTTCTTGCACTTTTGACCATTAGAATTTGCTGCTGTTGAAAAAGATTGCTACAGCTATCTAACTGCAACAAATTCTCTGCAAAAGTGATATTTAAAGCTAGCTAAACATTGCCAACTTTGCTTGTGACAATTTATTATCAATTTGCCTAGTCAAAGTTGTTTTTTCTTGTCTTTTCCAAGCAATTTCAAGGCATAATTCTTGTGGTTGTTATAAAATATTAATTGTTGTTATAAACTGTTGCATTGCTGCAAATTCATTTCAGCTAGCTTACTTTTTGAAGGTTTATTGTCTCATGAAGCACTAACAATCATTTTGGTATTTGGAAAGTGCCCCTTTTTTGCCTTGTTGTCTTGTTCTGGGCAGGTACACAATATTATCTATTTGCTTCATCTTTACAAGACATAAAGAAACCTTGATTTGAGTGATCTATGAGAGGGGAAGGATTTCCTTGTCATTACTTGCCTTAGCCTTCTCAAACCCCCCAGGTCACCGGGGATGTCTCCCCTAGGGTAGTCGTGGCATACTCCTAAATAGAAAGGGATCTCCTATTAAGGTGACAGTGATAGGTTATTCCCAGTTACGCCAATTCTCTATCCACTTGCCCTGGGATTTTGGGCAAGTACAAATTGTGCGATAACATACCCAACCATGCTCCCAATGGCTCAGATTTGAGGTTGCCTCCTTTGGGCTGGACCCCATCTCCCACTAAGTGGTGCGCCCCCCTTGGTAGGGTCCCACACCTAAGAAGGGCGCCTCCTTTCTTGGGCCCCACAATCCACTCAAGACTGCATTTTTTGCTGATTAGCCTAAGTCTGATTTAGGCTGGGATAATGAGGCTGATTTGGGCCTTGGTGTGTCCATCAGCTGGCCTAGGACACTTAGGCACAACTGAGACACCTCACAAGCTAAAAACTAACACTCCCTCTTAGCGAGGGAGGTGTCTCCACTAGGACCAATCTCTAATCCAATCAAATCTGTTGGTGCTGCTATAGCTGCTCCCTCTGAACCGAAAGATCCACCTGCTACTTGTGTTGCACTCTAATCTGATGTGCTGTTTTGCTCAACTATCAATGTCAAGTCATACCAACTTACTTCTTCGACACTGATCTCTGATCCAGGATCCCCCTGGACCCACCTACAGGTTGTCCCAACACCCTGTACATTATACCTTGCTTGATGCCAAGCCTCACTGCTGCATCCAAGGATGCTCCCTCCGCCTCTATGAGCACCTGTCCATCAACGAACATTACTTCATACCCCATATCCTCTATAGATGATATATAGAGCAGGTTAACCTTCAACTTTGGCACACAAATCACCTCATCCACCTCCAGAGACACTCTTGACTCTAGCTGGAATCTAACGCATCCAACCCCCTTTACTGCATGCCTGGTGCACGCCCCATTCTTCACATGGATGTCTGAGCCCATCTCCGAAAAACTAAGGAACACCGACCTCATTCTCATCATATGGCGAGATGACCCACTGTCCAGGAACCATGCCCTGCTGTCCTCAAACTTAGTCAATCTGTTGTTGCTAGAAAGTGTGGAAACCAAAGAAAATTCATCCTCAAATTTCTTTGCAAACGCATCCATCTCAGTAGATGCTGTAGTTGCTACCTCCAACTCCTTCTTCTTCTTCTTGTTAGGACACTTGTTGGCATAGTGGCCAGTCTTGTGACATGCAAAGCTTCCCACTTTCCCATGTCCCTGGAGCCTCCCGCTCCACTTCTCTTCTTTGCATGAAGAGCCATATTCTCCTCCTCCTCACTCTTCGACTGACTAGCCTGAGATGCATCCACTCGCAGCTCCTCCTGGGTGAAGTTGTTCCACAACCTCTCCCAATCAGGAAGTTTCTCCCGTGCAACCACCCCTCGGACAAACATGTCCCACTGCTTGGTGAAGCCATTCAAGGTTGTCCTCACTAGCTCGGTTTCGTCCACGATCTCTCCCACTGCTGCAAGTTCGTCTCGAATCTGAGTGAACTTTGTGAGGTAAGTGACCACCGACTCTCCCTTGGCCATCTTCGTGCTTCTCAGCTTCTCTCTGACCAACATCTTCCTGCTCTGGTTGTCAGACTGGTATAGCTTTACCAGGACCTCCCACATTTCCTTTGCTGTCTTCTTGCCAGAAAAATGTGGAATGATGTAGTCCTTGACACCATCCACAAGTATCCTCCTGGCCTTGACATCCTTCTTGGTATGGGAAGCTAGCTGAACTGGATCAACTGGGGTTGCCACTTTGCCTTCTGCAATTTCCAGCAGCCCATTCTCCTCCAACACCAAGCTAATTCGCTCCCTCCAAGGACAAAAATTTGAGGCTCCATCCAGCCTATCCTCAATCCTTAAGCCTGCACTGGCCATTTGAGTCTGCTGCCCTGTTTCTCCCACATATCTGGTCCTCTGTCCCACTTGCTGATTTACCCTTCTTGGTCTGCACAACAAGTCACTTGGTTGTCCTGTACTCAGAGGTTGAACTCTGATACCATGTTGATTTTACACCTATAACTCAGTCATTTAAATAATTGCCAATAATTTACTCAAACAAAGAAATTATACTAGCTGATATAATTCTAGAAATTATGCAAATTACCTACAACTGAGTTATAAATAAAAAATATGACAGCGGAAGCATATAGAACCAAGCATACAAAAAAACACAGTACACAAGATATTACCCTGGAAGCCCCAGTGTGGGGAAAACCAGCTAAGAGGGGGATTTATTATGGGCGTCCAAGAGAAATTACAGCAACAGAAAAAATGGAAATTTCCAGCAACCTTTCTCACTCCTCAGCTAAAAAACAACCCAGCAAAACTGCTGTATGGCCCAGGTACAATGCGCCCAATACTGCCCAACAATTACAACAAGTGTACGACCTTAGTACAACTTGCATGTCCTGTAGTATTTCATCTCAGTACGGCTTGCACACCAACTGGTTGGTACGACATGTGTTTGTCCTGGTTGGCTGAAGAATTTTGGCCCAGATTTGGCTTGCTGCTACCTGCAGAAAAAGCCCAGAAATCGACATGTAGAATGTTGCTCTCTTGGTCATGAGTTCAGCCTCCTTGGCTACCCAGAATGGTCCTGATCCGACCTCCACTGGCTGCTCCAAACTAGCCTAGAACTCGCCCTCTGCCTCAGCTGCTAGTACACTGCCTTCTCTTTCCCAAGCGACCCTCTTGCTCTCACTTGCTCAACCTCACAAATGAGAATGTTGTGTGCCCTCACACCCTCAACCCCTTCCTTTATCCTTCAACCAGCCACCTAACAACCTTGAGATGTGTGCCCAACCATGCTCTCAAAGGCTCAGATTTGAGGCTGCCTCCTTTGGGATGGACCCCACATCCCACTAAGTGGTGCACTCCCCTTGGCAGGGTCCCACACAACACTAAGTAGGGCGCCTCCTTTCTTGTGCCCCATAATCCACTCATCCACTCAAGACTACATTTTTTGCTAATTAGCCTAAGTCTGATATAGGCTGGGATAATGAGGTTGATCTGGGCCTTGGTGTGTCCATCATCTGGCCTAGGACACTTAGGCACAATTGAGACACCTCACGAGCTAAAAACTAACAGATTTGAGTGCCCAACACTAGGTTTCTACTTGGCTGTTCACGCTGGTCATTTTGCAACCCACTGATTTATTTCAGCCTTTTATTTTGAGATTGCTGAAGATTTTGGCTAGTGGCATTGCCCTAAGCATATCAAAGCTAGGTTTTTGGGTCATCTATTTTCTAGGGTTGTCTAGGTTTTATCCTAGAGTTTTAACCTATCTTCAAGGGCTTACTATAACAGTTGATTCATTAGTTTGTTTGGATCATCTCTTTCAAGGTTCACTTCAACATTTGGCTTGAAGTTTTTCTCATAATCACCTATGGGGCTGAGGCCTTAGATCTCTTCTTTTAGGGTTTTATCCATACACAGGGGTTGTGCCTCACTTCGAGGGTTCCTAGGGTATCTCTAAGGATTTTTACCTTCTTTACAAAAACAATGTTTTCTTCCTAGAGTTCTTTCCTTCTCTTCAAAATCCAATGCTACCTTCCTGTTCATTTTTTGTAGTTATATTTCCATAGGGTTGTGTTTTTTACTAAGGTTTGTACTACCCCTAAATATAGAATCAATACATTGCATATTTCTTGAAAGAGCTGGGACTATGTCCTTCTTGGGTCTATAACCTTCTCCTTTGCTGAACCTAATGACCTTAGAATGACTTTTTGGCCTATTCAATAGGGCCACTTATATTTGGGGAGATTTAATACAAAAGAACTCTATATGCAATGTCTTCAAGTCTTTCTTGGCTCTTCTTCAAGAGATTGAAGAAGTTGTAGGAGTAATAGTTTCCGATAGGGATCTTCTAGATGACAATGCTAACACAATTTACAATGTACATCTAGTTGTCCACTGTGTATGTCTATTCTATTATGCCAAACCTTTGATCAAGGTATGACTTGATTAGTTTGCATTTTAGGTTTTTGGGATCAAGTACATGGACCCATATTTCGATATATTGTCTATATTATCATTCTAGTACAAATGTTATCTTTGATGGAGTTTCTATTCATGGCCCTTTTGGATCGTTTCTGCTACTTCTTATTGAGGATTCTTCTTATGGTGCACTTCACATATTGGGCCTTACTGGTTTCAGGATGTGTTTTTACTGACTCCGCCACATTTGGAGGCATTCTTTATATTTCTAGAATTGGTGGTTTGACAATAGAAACCTAGGCTTATTGTGATGCTACATATTAGTGTTTGGGTCATAGTGAGATTCGTGGGTCTATGACCACTTGTTGCATCCAGGAGCTATGCACTTACTCACCTTCTTTGATGGAGCTTCTACTCACAGGTCCATAGGATCTTTTACCTTATAGATTCTTTCACGATTAGTCTCCATTTGTTATAGTGGATCTCTATTTTCCACATTATGATGTTGGTCTCTACTGAGATGTACGATCTTGTTATTTTTATATGCACAAGAATGGACAAGGATACACATAATAATGAGAAAGAGTAGATTCATTCATTAGATGATGCAATGTCTCATTACATATTAGGAGAAGAGGAGTATGTTATGTAACTCCCAAATACCTAACTATCAATCACTGCATTAATTAATTAAATGCCTCATTATTACATTACTTTATGAGTGAGACTTTTATCTAAGTTATAAATATGACCATCATCTCTAAAACCCTCCCAATATGGTCATTTTACATACCTGTACAAAATACAAAAGTTGTGGACAAGCAAGTGATTTGGTCCAAAAGATAAGATCTTCAAAATAGCGTCTGGAAGTGAACTATATCTGGCAAGGTTGATGAAGTACAATTTACATGACCATCCTTTGACCAGTGATTCACTAGTTGGATGAGAGCCAATGTTACTTGAATAGTCATCCTTTCCACCATCAACATAGAACTTGGCTTATTTAATGAAATCACCTCCTCCATATCTTGGAGGTTCAACATATCAAATTTTGTATTTGCTTCTTTGAGGAAGCACCATCTTGTTCATCTTCATCTTCAGCTCCCCGAGGTTCTTCTTTTTGTGAATTATGATAGATAATGCATAATATACCTGCTGTTTGTCTTCTCTTCTTCGCTGATTTTGACTTGTTTTAGCAACAACATCATCTAGGGATTCATTTCTTGAGCTTTATTCTACTTGACACTTCTCTAGCCTAGGCATTGTGGCTGAGTTGTCAGTGAAATTACAACCATCTTTATGCTGAACTAATCCTGCATTTTCAACTTCTATCAAGCTAAATAAACCTTGTTCTTCCACACGCATAGCAACCATCTTTTTGTTATTCTTATCAAGAATAAGACACCTATTATTGCTGAAGTCCAATTGTGGGCTATGCTTTATTATACTACTTAACGAAAGTAGATTTTTCTCCAAACAAGGAACATAGTAAACATCTTTAGACTTTAATCATTACCTTCTTACCTCTTAGTTAAAACAGGACATTTCCCTTTCCTCTAACCTTGTATTCTTCTCCACCACTCTACACTACAAGATCATATTGAAATTTATCCTTTACCAAATCAACATACCAATCAATATTGTTCTTAAAATATCTAGATGTTCCTCAACAGACATACCAATCATCCTTATCATTCTGAATCCTTCTTTCTAGCCATGAACACGTATAACTCTTCCTTCTCCTTATGTTTAGCCACATTAGCATGTTTATTTCTGGATTAATCATTGAAATAATGCTCTTGACTGTGCTTTTCACCAACAATAACTTCCTACAAAATCTGCAAAGATGACTTAATTTACCACAATAAAAGCATTGAATGGATTTTTTACTTTTACCTAATTTGGAAGAGTTACCAACATTCTCTTTGTTTTGTTTACTTCCCTTGCCCTTAAACTTCATAACAAATTCTACCTCAGAAGGCTTAATTCCACTGTTATTCCCAAATTGTTTTTTCCATTTGTCTTACTGCAAGAGCTTAGTGCTCAACTACTCAAATGTCAAATCTTTATCAGTACTAGTAATGTTCAAGGTCTCAGTAAAATTTGCATAGGAAGAAGGCAAACTTTTCAAGGTTATAACCACTATATCTTCAATATCCTTGATTTTTAACAAATAATCCTGGAAGGACTCAGACTCCTCCATTTTAATTGAGAATAACATATTTTTAAGGAAAAACGCTCCACCTTTGTCAAGGTTTCATGCATCTCTTGTAGATTCCCCCACATGACAAATGCGTCATTACCATCTTGAACTTCTGAAGCATCTCATTTTTTACCAAGAGCTTGATCGGCATCATTGCCTCTTGATTCTTCACATCATACTCCGCTTGGGTGCCCATAGCAATCTTACTCCACACTTTCCCAATAAAAGTCCGTCCAAACATCTGTATTCAAATATGGCAAGCATCTTTTGTTTCCATGATTTAAAATTCTGACCATTAAACTCTTCATTTCTGTTCAACATTATATGAGCTAAACTGGCCATTTTTAAGGTTTTAAATACACCAAAAAATTCTGAAATTACTACAAGTTAGCAATTGAAAGCCCTATTGCTGTCCCGAACAACACACACTCCACAAACTAAAATTTTCTAGAAAAAAATTACACTTTAAATTGTCTCTTTCAAAATTTTATCTTCAAAATTAATGTGAAGACAGGCTTAGATCATGAAATCAGAGCATGAAATTTACTTCTTTTGATTCTTCAGGCACTCATTGTCTTTAGTTTGTTTTCAACCAAATCTATCCTCTTCTTAGTCAATTAATGCACATGGTACAATTTTGTCAACTCTTGATATGATATGGTTATGCCAATTCTAAATTCTGCAGGCTTTATCTTTTCTTTGTTCTGTGGGTGGCTCTTTCAATTTATCTTTGATTCCCATGACGGTCTACTCTATGAATACCCCACAAATCCAATTCGTCTTCCTTTTTCTCTACATTGGTGGCTACATTTTGTACCCAACATTTTGGTTTGATCCTTTATAACATCCCTTGATATATTGTGAATTATTAGAAACTGTAGCAGCTTATCAGTTGCGGCTTATCAAATTCTCGTACAGCTGCTACTGAAATAAAAGTGACTCCTTACTCCTTTCACGACGACTCTCCATAAACAGACTTGATAGCTCCCTATTCATGTTGACCCTGGTGGGTACAAATTTTTGATTGGAACCCTCCTCTATGGATATCAGTATATGCCATGGCTATCACTTTTATGGTGGCGTTTCCCTTTTCTAAGGGCATTGACCTCTACAACGACTCTTCACTTCCCATGATTTGTTTGGCAGCTCAACTTTGCACTTCTCGCGATCACTTCTATTTTCCATTGTCATCGGTGCCGACTCCTAATCAAATCCCTACCAACTATTTCTTCCTTAGTTCTTTTGTCCAATTGTGTGTAGTCCCTCGGTGCCTTCTTTGATCATAGCATTCCCTCTTCTCCTTCACTCGCCTCTTCTCAACCTTGGCTTCTTCTCTTCATTGTGGCTTTGATACCATGTTGTTTTTACACACAGAAGCATGGATATGGATGCACAATAATGAGAAAGAGTGGATTCTTTCATTAGATGAAGCAATGTCTCATTACATAGTAGGAGAAGAAGAGCATGTTACGTAACTTCTAAATACCTAATTGTTAACCACTGCATCAATTAATTAAATGCCTCATTATTATATCACTTTATGACTGAGAATTTATTTTGTGTTTAAATCCTGAAGTCCTAGTACGTCTAAGTGATAAATATGACCATTATCTTTAACATATCTTTTTCCTCTTTAGCCTTAGGGATAGCTTTAGCCACTCGTTGTACCTTTAGCCTATCAACATGTTAAATTGGATCTTTCTCTTTATGACGTTGGCTTACTCTAGATGCACTCCACTTGGGCTTTTTTAGCAGTCTAGCTCACCGACATCGACTTCACTATACATTTGCCAAACTCCATCTTCACCAACACGTGGAACTATACTAGTGTGGGAGATATGGCATTTAAGGGAGGTTACATCCTGTTCAGACTAAGGGGAGGTGTTGGAAACATTGGTCTAATCTATAGTATATACATGTGGCCTCGACCCATTCATATGCATGATTATTGCACTTGTAATCATGGATACATGCATATTTTATTCATTTATTATATTGCTAGGTTGTGGCTAAGGCTAACCTAGTCAACTTTGATAGTGGGTCCATAACCCCTCCTTGGGGAAAGTGCCTTACCTACTTGAGTGGTATAAATACACCACTCAAGCTTATTTTGTATTATCATCTTTAACATTGGGCTTATTAGCTCCCTTAGTAAAGTGTTAAGTCTACAAGCACACATATCTAGTGTTGATGCATTCCTATTCTTTGGCTATATTTTCTCTCACTTGTGCACTCGACCTTTCTCCTTCTAGCATATTAATGGACAACTCTAGTGCATAGTTTTAGTGTTGTTTTTCTCTTTTATTAGTAGGATTTCGGGTTAGTTGTTTCGTTTTGTTTAATCCCCTCATTATTTTGTGATCTCAACATCTACGGAATTAGGGTTTCTAGATTTGATTTCCCAACAAGGGTACAAAACCCTATCAAGTTGTTACCCCAAGAAGCCCTTGAGCAACATAGGAGCGAGATGATGGATCATTTTGCATAGATCTTCTGACGATTCCCAACAATGATGAAGAACCTTTGACAAGTATTCGTTTTAGAGGAATGACACCCTTCAAGATATAAGTTAATTTTGATATCCCGTTGTTTGAAGGCAAGATAGACGCAAAAGCTTTGGAGATATAGTTAGATCAACTAGAGAGTTATTTCTTTGTTTACAACGTTTCCAATAATGAGAAGATTACCTTCACACTCTTGAAGTCCCTTCCCCATGTCAAACATTGGCAAGATGCCCATTGTGCACAAAATCTTGGAGATGATTTTGAAATGTATGAGGCATAACCCACATGGGGGGATTTCATTTATTTTCTCATGGAGGAGTATTACCCTATTGGAAACTATGATGATCGATATACAAGATGGTTGACCTTGCACTAGGATAACAATTAGAGTGTGCCAGTGTCAATACCAATGTCATTCATAGCTTGCACTCAAAACTGGGTATTAAGGACTTTGAGTAGCACATGGTTTTCAAAAAGTGCAGTTGCCTACACAAATACATCCAACCAAAATTGCAGTTTTTGGTTATCTCTTTGCTGGAGCCGAGGAGTAACTTATTGATATGTCGTTTAAATTGACGAAAATTTTGGTAGATGGGTAAGAAAGAGTTTGGGACTTGAAATCAACCACAACAAAGGAAGGATAAAGGGAGCCCTAACACTCATAATAATGGACAGAGCAAAGATAGCCAACCTCAAGACAACCTACCAAATCCACATGCGAAGAAAAAGAACAAGAAGTCAAAGGACATAGGCAAATGGTGTGACACCCATAAGAGCCTTTAGCACAACAATGACAAATGTTGTTATTAGTAGCACTGAAATCCTTGAACTTTGATTCAACCCCCTTGTAACTAAAGCTTATGGATAAGGGCAAACAAATTATTGATGGGGAACCAAGTGTTACTGTTGTCACTACGAAGGTCAAAGAAAGGAGTCGAAGGAGCCGAAGGTAGTTGAGGTCCTCTTCCACTCGCATGTGTGGGTGAAGGGGACATCGTTGCATTCCATTATTGACAATAGCAACGAAAAGAACCTAATCTCAATAGAGGTCTTAAAGAAGATGAAGCTGCCAGCAACGTCGCACCCCAACCATACACCATCAATGGGTTGAATTAGGCATAAGACATCCACGTTTGTCAACAACGCCACTTGCATTATGGCATGAAGCCCTTCAAAGATTAGGTGTTGTGTGATATCGCCTCACTTGAAGTTTGTGATGTTTTGTTAGGAGATAATGTCATTGTCACCCTAGGAGATAAGTTCTATAGGATATTAGAGGTCATCCCAGCTACCATAGTCTCTCTAATCACTATTAAGCACTATATGAAGATAATCTTTGAGATTGAGAGATTATTCCTTTCCATGGTCCGATTAGGAGAAAAGAAAATCACTGCCATTGTTAAGACCTCAAGGGTTCCCTCTATGTTGTAGGGATGTTAACCCCTGGATTTTCTCCCTTGAGAATCCAAAGGGTTAAGAGCCAACATAGTCTATTTTGGTTGGCATTCAAAGATTTACCCATATTGGGCATTAGTGTGAGCCAGGGGTTGGTTCTCATCAGAGACAGGTACAGGATTGGTGTTGTGGTGGTTTTTGCTTCAAAGATTGAGTTAGCATAGTTTCACATGGATTTGAGAGAGATTGCTATTTTTAGCAGGTGCCCTTCTTTTTAGGAGATAGTGACTGTTATCGCACAGTTTGTAGTTTAGGTCAAAAGGCTAAAGGATAAGGATCAAACTTGCGAAACATGGAACCTTCCCCACCCAATGTCACCTCGATGGGGAGGTTCTTTCTATTTAGGGAGGTTAGCCCAGGGTAGACGTCCCCGATAACCTAGGGTTTTGAAGAGGCTGAGATATAAGGTCAGAGTTAAAGTTTCCCCTTCACAGGTTACCACCAAAATCAGAAGGTCTGGCTAATCAGCCAATAATGAAGTATAGTCCCAAATGAGAACACCTGCCCGTAACAAAGCAACAATAGAAAAATATATGTGCAGGCTATATACGAAGGGTTAGCACTTCATATGACCATATGATATAATTTAAGCAATGTAAAGCAATAGATATTAATGAGATCAACGTTTTGTCAATTATCTATGAAAAGAGCATTAATTCATCAATAACTGTCAAGATGACAAAGCCAACAATGTATTCAATCAACACTTCAATCAATAAATGCTTTAGATCATCACTCAATTGCTTGTAAAAGTCAAAAGCCAGCTGCGTCAAAAATAACCAACTATGACGTCAGCCTTAGTTAGGGTTAGGGTTTCAAGATTTAGGGTTTAAAGAGTTGTTTTGTACACTAAAGCTTCAACGTTGGAGATCAAATCAGTGCCTTAGGGTATATGGAGTCAAAAATAAGGGCACAAGGTCTCGGAAGGATGACAACTCAGAGACTAGAAGGTAGGGTTCTATGGTGCTGCAAAGGCAGGGCCCTAGAATCAAAACCCTAGGGGAAAGAGGCTCACTCCGGTGTTGCTTAAGCAAGGCCTCGTGCTCTTTCCTCCTTCTCTAAATTGCCTTGGCAAAACAGCTAGCTTAAAGCATAAATCTAAGGGAGAAAGTGTTGCAATGACAAGGCTTTCAAACCCTAGAAGGTGAAACCCTAGGTGTAGGCAATCTAGGCCTAGGACGTCTCCTTTTTTCAACTTATAGACTTCAACACTAGCTCAGAAGAAGGAAGACAAGTGTAGCAACGACTAGGCTTTATCTCTTTTCTTCAATGGCTGAAAAAGATTTCTCAACAAGGGGACATGTAACAATAACCTACTTGTGTGCTTGTTACCTAGGGTTTTAAATCAACAATA
>ML779514.1:159797-256848 GCA_009831015.1 Picea engelmannii | reverse complement strand
ATCAACGTTTTGTCAATTATCTATGGAAAGAGCATTAATTCATCAATAACTATCAAGATGACAAAGCCAACAATGTATTCAATCAACACTTCAATCAATAAATGCTTTAGATCATCACTCAATTGCTTGTAAAAGTCAAAAGCCAGCTGCGTCAAAAATAACCAACTATGACGTCAACCTTAGTTAGGGTTAGGGTTTCAAGATTTAGGGTTTAAAGAGTTGTTTTGTACACTAAAGCTTCAACGTTGGAGATCAAATCAGTGCCTTAGGGTATATGGAGTCAAAAATAAGGGCACAAGGTCTCGAAGGATGACAACTCAGAGACTAGAAGGTAGGGTTCTATGGTGCTGCAAAGGCAGGGCCCTAGAATCAAAACCCTAGGGGAAAGAGGCTCACTCCGGTGTTGCTTAAGCAAGGCCTCGTGCTCTTTCCTCCTTCTCTAAATTGCCTTGGCAAAACGGCTAGCTTAAAGCATAAATCTAAGGGAGAAAGTGTTGCAATGACAAGACTTTCAAACCCTAGAAGGTGAAACCCTAGGTGTAGGCAATCTAGGCCTAGGATGTCTCATTTTTTCAACTTATAGACTTCAACGCTAGCTCAGAAGAAGGAAGACAAGTGTAGCAACGGCTAGGCTTTATCTCTTTTCTTCAATGGCTGAAAAAGATTTCTCAAGAAGGGGACATGTAACAATAACCTACTTGTGTGCTTGTTACCTAGGGTTTTAAATCACCAATACAATAAGTAAATGCAAGAAATTATACCTACAACCATTCATTCAAGAAGTTTTGCAAGAAAATTCACTTACATGTCATGAAGAAAAGCACAAGCAAACCCTAGTTGTAAACCTTCCTTGAGAGAAATGCCATAAATGCCAAAAATATCCTTCCAATAGCAATTGCGCCTCACTTTAGACAACAAAACTACCCTAGCAGGGCGCAAAAATCAGATCTCACAAGAGAGTGAGTTGTGTTATTTTCAAATGAGGGAAAAACATCCTCAATATATATCATCCAATGACCTTTAATTTAAAAATTAGGTCATTAAAACAGCCAAAACAACCGACAAGGCTGACTACTAAAAATCATACTGTTTTTACATTAACTGCTAAGTAAAAGACATAAATGAGCAAAAGGTGGGACGTCAAGCCCCTCTGAGGGAGACATTGGCCCTTTTGGGGCTAGTCCAGCGTCCATAAGTCAGACGTTAGCCCCTTTAGGGCTCCTCCAAGCTGCCACATGTGCCAGTAATCCCATCAAACTACCGCACGCTCAAGATGACGTCCAAGTCTCCTGGGTGACGTCTTGTCCATCAAGAGGAAAACGTTCCATCTTTAGTGGGTCAACCCCCCTAGGCTGGGCTCAGCCAAAGTGTCCTGGGTGGAACGTCCTTCTTCTTCTCGTGTGCAAAGGCTCATCGTATCACTGTCTTGTCTCTGCCCCTGATGGGGTCCCAACAACCATCTGATGGGCTCTTCAGCCCCATGGAGGTCCGAGCTAATCATCTCCCCATGTGTAACGGTCCACTGGTACCTGTCCGTCGGGCATGGTCCTGCACATCAAAAACTTCGCCCTCCATGGGCTCATTAGTCCTCAGGATCATAGCAATGTCAATGACATTTCATCATTAATTTTATCCAATGCATGCATAAGACCCCTAACATATCATCTAATAGCTCAAAGACATTACACTGACCTACTATACAAAGCCGAAGAAAAGACAAAGTGCCCTGTTGGGCCAGCATCCATAAGAAGAGGAAAGTCTCCAAAGGATATCATTCAAGCCATGTAATACGAGGTGGTATGGTCTAAGGATGTCCAGACACAGTGAAGACCAGGGGTAGGTATTATCCGTGGGTGCCTTTGTAGGAGGCGAGCTGTACCTGTCATGGATGCAGTTCTTTCCAAGCCCTTTATTGCCTTTATTCTTTCTTTTATTTATTACTTTTTCTTTCTTTTTGCTTCAAGGTCTGACCAGAGGACACTGCCTTGGCGTGGTGACCAGAGCTGACAGTGTTACCCACGAGTATTTTCGCAGAAAAGATAAGGCTGGCTCGTGATGAGACCCCCTTTCCCTTGGCCATGCAACCAAGGGTCACTGCCCTGGCGTGGTGACCAGATAATGACAATGTCATACTGCTAGATACCTATGAACATAATGGGCCGGCTCGTGATGAGACCTCCCATCCTCTTGGCTAGGTCTTGTTTTATTATTTTTCTTCAGGTCCCTTTTGTTTCTTATCGAGAGGCTTTTTATTGCCTTCTCGGGGATCCTTGGGCGAGGCATCTCTAGGTTTTATTTCCTATGGCTTTTATCTTTTACTAGTTGCTTTTACCTCCTGGGCCTTTAGCCCCTTCTTCCTACAGGACAAAGTGTAACCCCTCAAATAGGTCATCCTAATGCCCGGACTAGGGGAATGGGATAGATGAATGGGAGATAAGATGTAAAATGATAATATGGTGGGAGCGGACGATGGCTCCTGAAATCCCCCCGGTGGCTAACCAAAACCTATGGATACAAGCTTGCTAGGGCACCCCGTTTATTCCTCGAACCATGGTCAAGTGGGTTAGTGTAAGATCCAAGCAGTTGTCAGAAATGTAAGGAACCTGATGCATATATCTGAAAGTTATAATGATCAAACATGACACATACCATGATACCTGGACCAATTACCTCATGGAGCAAGAGTCTTCTCTGATGCAAGTCCAAGCCGATGGTGATGGATGCTGCTGCTGCTGCTGACAGGACAGGTCTGATGAAGAAGAAGAAGGATGGGCTCTCCAGGGCCATGCTCAGGTCAATCTTGCTCTCGGTACTCCATGTTTAGGACATGTGGGCATCAAGACATGATCTCCTAGTTATCCCTATAAATCGGGGATAATAGTGACCAAAGACTCATATGGCAATTTTGAGCATACAGTATTGATCCTTGTATGATTTTGAGCCCGATGACACTTTTTCCGGGGGTCATGCAGGCTCATTCTGTTTTTAGCAGGTTGAGCTCCAGGCCTTAGATCAAGATTCTGAGCGTACAATATTGATCCTAGCTACATTCTGAGTCTATTGGGCCTTTTCTGGGATGACATGTCAATACTTCTATTTTTAGTAGGTGGATTACCCGGGCTCACATGTCAATTTTGATTACATATTTGGAATCCTCATTGAAAATCGAATCTGATGAGTATGATATCATTGACATGGAGCGAGATCCTATTTTTAGCAGTGTCTAGTTTTAGACATACTATATTTAGCAGTGGTCTCCAGTCATCTAGACACTTTTGGTGATTTCTTATTTTTTAGGGCCGAAATGCTATTTTTAGAAGTTACTATTTATAGCAAAGGGTGGTTGCCTCCCAAGGTGACAAGTGGCAGAGTCAGATTCCGACAAATGGTAGTATGATAGTGTGACATGTGGCAATTAGATGGCATAATTAATAGAGGGGGCACACTTTTCAAGAAAATAAGGCAATTAATGAATAGATGAGGCATATGGGTGAGTTGGCACATGTTTAAAAGACGTGAGTTGGCGTGATTGACTTAACTAAAGCCAAACTCACACTCTCTCTCCTATTTTACCTCCCCTATCTCACCATGTGCCTTAGTTTATCCCAATTATCCACTTGGGCACATTTACTTTGTTCTCCATGCATTATCCCCCTCTTATTCTCCCACAGACACCTTAGTCCCTATAAATTAGGGCGCATTCTCTCTCCCCATGCACTCATCCTCTCACTTTCCACCTCCCCATGCACCTTGCTTTCCTTAATTTCCACATGGGCACACCCTTCCATGCATGATCCCACACTCATATGCGCCCACTCTCTCCCTTAAACCTCACACGTGCCCCTTTTCCTTCATTATTCCTCCTCCCATGTGTTACTCCCTCTTGTTTCTTCCTCTCATGTGCCTCTCTTCTTTTCCATTGGCCATTATCCTTTCCTCTCTATTTCTCTCTTCCCATGCACCATTCATCTCCTAAACCCTTGACACACTACTAATATCCCTCACATATTTTCCTTGTTCCTTGTGCATTGTTTTCTATTATTTAGGGCGTGTTGACCACCTCTTCAACTAGGGGGTCAACTCCATGTACCATGAAGATATGCGTCAACAGATGCAAACAAGTAAGAGACTATTTGGTTCTACAAGGCAATTTTTGCTCCAACACACAGTTTTGTAAACAGAGTTTCCGCACCCCTGCGTGGGTTAATAATGTAATAGGTCTGCATGGATCATAGTTAGGTAAGTTACCTTAGGATTTCTTCATTAGGAGAGTTCCTTTCGCTGAGTGTTTTTTATCCTCAGGTTATTAATTTGGCCTAACCAACCTTATTAATTTCCCTTGAATTTTTCACTCCCACCAACAATAAATCCTCCAAAGTGGTGAAAGGCGTTCTAATGAAGTCATCCTCTAGTAGCTAGTGTTTAGAAATGATGTAAATGACCATGTAAGACAACTCAAAAAGTTTCGCGGAATTCCGTCGAGTCTAGATAGGTTTTTTTAATTAATTAAAATTAATTAAATTTTCCTAAGGTTGGAAATTTAATTATTTAATTAATTCTGAATAATTAATGTAAAACTTAGGTCCCTGGGCTTTTGATAGGGGTATTTGTACTCAAAAGAAATGGAATGAGACCCCCTACACCCTTGGACCAAGTTTCAACTTAGTAAGACAAATTTTGTTAGGGTTTTGTCCACTTAGGAGTTTTAGTCAAATAAAAGCAATTTTAATTGCTAAACCCAAGACATGGGAAAATGTCATTTTTGTAATAATTATGCATTTGAGTTAAAGTAAAGGTGAAATATGGTAGAGAGAGACTCCCTAACCTACCCAACCCCACTTCCTAACCTTTACACCCACATTTACCCACATTTAATTAATTACCCATGGGGATTTGCGCCCCCTTCATTGGTAAATGCGTCCCCCTTCCATGTAAATGATTGGAAACTCATTTTAAATGAGTCGTGGGTCCCTCCTTCCACATGTGCGCCCCTCTTTACCCACTCACGTTCCATTTAGGAGTGTGCCAACACACTCCCTCTCCTACCTCACGCTTTCCCTTGAGAGTTACGCTTTTCCTCTTGAAAAAGTGGAAACATCAAACATTAAATTGGAATTTGCTTTGAAGGAAAGCGTGGGTCTCCTCCTTGACCAATGCGCCTCCTTCATGAGGCCAACTCACCCTCCATCTCTTCCACTTGCCATTCCTCACTCAACCTAAAAGCTCACGCCCTCATTGGTTGGTTGTTTTCTTCCCTTGGATTTTTGACAAGTGTTAGAGATCCAAGAGGGGTCTCTTTGGCCTCTCATGCTATTTAAGAGGCTTCTCACTCCCTCATTCATTAACATTCCTCAGAGTATTGTTATGCTACCACTTTCTCCTGTCTCTCTCTCTCTATCATTGTCATCTTGCTTTGGCTCACTTGTTCATGAGAGCTTGGAGCAACTTTGTTGCTACAACCTCTCCCTGGGTAATAAAAGAAGAGCTTTGGAGGAACACTGGAGTTCAAGACTTTGTCTGGATGCTCCATGCTACTATGAGGTGATATTGTCATTGTTTTGATTATTTTGTAGAGATTGAATATATGCTTGAGTAAAAATTTGTTTACTTGGCTAGGTTAAGCAACAATAATGGTGGTTGGCCTATATGTTATGCATGTTATCTATGATATAAACTATGTTGTGTTGTTGATGCATGTTATACATTATATCTTCTCTTTCTCACATTGTGTTCAAGATTTGCAGGTCATCTCAAGAGGGTTGTTGGGATAGGTTCAAGCACGAATCTACCCTCATCACTCACTGAAACTCCATAAACTTTTCAGTTTACCTTTCTCTTTCTATTCATATTCTGATTTTGGTATCTAACTTGTTTAGATAGGTCAATAAATACGTTTAAATTTCTGGTTTTTACGTGCGGGAAACTTCTGTTTCATAACAAAAAATTTCCTTAACATTGTGAGTGTGTTGCAACACAAATCAGCAGGCAATAGCTTGCTGATTTTTGCAGGATCTCGCCAGGATAAGGGTGCATGCTGCTCAATTTCAAGCACAACACACCTCCAAGTACCTCCTTTCGAAAGTGGTAACATTTCTCTTCTTTCTCTTTCAATCCAAAATGTTGTAAACAAGCCCAAAGGAGTGTACCCAAGTGGCTTGCATCCTTTTCATTTCAGTCTTTACTTTACAAGCTTTAGTTAGTTTTTCTTTTCTGTTTTTCTTTCATAAGCTTAGTTAGTTTAGTTGTGGATATCTACATGCATGCTTAAAGATAAAATAATCTAGAATAGATCTCACACCTAAATGCTAGCTTAGAGCCCGTGGAGGCTTAGTTAAATCTTTACCTTTCATTGCACGCAAGTTACATTTTCTCAAATCTTTATCTTATACACATGCATGCAAACACTGGTTTCATAAAGCTTTAAAATCAATCGCTTTTCAATTTTGCAAGTTACTTTCAGTTCTTACACTTTACGTGCAATAACCTTATAATTTAAGAACTTAACTTGCATTCTCATTGTTTAAGGGCTTCAGCCTTCACAATCTTTCATTTTCAGTTTCGACATTTCTTGAGCAAGCTATAAGCACTCAAACATACTTCAACACTTAGCTCATAGGTTTGATAATTAATTTATTAGACTTAATAGGACACCATTATCGACCGTCTTCGCCATTTAAAATGGGGTTGGAGGAAAGCAATAGAAGGTGCTAGACCAGGGACGGTCTCACGGCGCGCGACGTCCTTTCCGGGAGTACTTTGATCTTAGGACTGACCTGTGGAGCTAGGGTGGGCCTCGTTGCCTAACTTCTTGAGCACCCAACAGTCACTTGGTAATTGGGGGAGGAGAGTATTGGGTTGATACTTAGATAGGATTAAAATCAATCTCACTTAACCACCTAATCTAATCCTTGGTCTACAACATTGACAGTTTAATTTTACACTTGCAAGCACACTGATTTCATTATCTTTATTTTACATGCAAGTCATTTTATGTGTTGTGGAATAGTTATCTGAGTGGTTACATCTTTCATCGGGAGCACTTTACTTTTCAAGCTTTTCATCTTTATCATTGTTCTTGTGTTTATGGTGTGATCCTTCAAGAAGTTGTGCATCCACCTGGAGGCACTCTCTTGACTGGGTCTTGAGTGATTTTCGTCTTGGTGCCATTGATAAGCAGTCCAATAGAGTAAGAGCTATTGTGAGCATGCTTGGCTTGATGTATTGAATGGTTGTATCACCTTGAGTGTCTTCATTTCCTGCACATTCAAGCAATTTGTTAATATTTTGTATATCTTGTATCCATTATACCCAACTTAGTTTAGCTTTGTATATCTTACATATTCTTTTGTATCTAGTTGTATCTATCTTGTTGTAATATTTGTAACTTGTAACTATCTTGTAATGAACCTCCCTTTAACTTAGTTGACCCCTTGCCCAATCTTAGGCACTAGTCTTAGTTTCCCTAGGGAGAGGCTCTGACTGTCATTCTATATTGTTGCATCTTGCATTGCTGCTTGACATCATAGGCTAGATTCCCCCTGACCATTTAATCAATTAAAACGAACTCCTAGAACTTAAATGTTAATCTCATCTAGTAATTAGGGTCCACCCCCCTTGGCTTCCCTAGGAGTTAGCGTAGACGAAAGAGGTTCAAGTCAAAGTGACAGCGTGGACTTTGAACCTAGGCATTGTGCCTCCGAGGACACACTAAGTGAGCAGGACTTAGCTCACGTTTGCAAGTGTGTATAAGGACGGCAACAGGGCGCACTCCCTATCCCCCCACACATGCACCCGCTTTCTCTCATGGTAACTCTTTCTCCTACAATACTCCTTCCTCCCATGTGTTTCCCTCCTTTCTCCTCCATTATTCATTCTCCCCCATGTGCATATACCATCATATTCCTTTTGCCATGTGCCCATCCTTCTCCCTTAAACCATCACACGTGTGGTGCTCACTCATCCTTCTATGCTTACTTCTATCTCCATGCGCATGCTATCTCTTTTCATGCACTCACTTACCTCTTGCACATGCTCTCATACTCACCCATTTCTCATGCACTTGACCTCTTATGCGCCCTCCTATTATTGCATTGAGAAGTGCGCCCCCTCTCCTATATATTGAGGCTCCTCGTCAGTGTTCATGGTCGGATTTTTGCAGTTGCAGTATACATACTCTCTGTCTCTTACTTATTCCTCTATACTTCTAGCTTCTATTTCTTTGTGCGGAGATAACCACTCTACCGGTTCTTGTGCTTGTTTTCTATGGTGCAATCAACCCTTTGGCAAGCCATTAATAAATAAGTGTTGTGCTCGTATCAAGCTTTCATTTCTTGTCGGTATTGTGATCTTACTTTGTGCATTAATTAGTACTGTAGTTTTCAGCCTCTTATTGTAATTAATTTCTACCCTTTAAGTGCGCTTTCTTTTTCATTTCTACTCATCTTTCTAATGCTAATACTGCAGGGATCCTTCCAAGCGAAATATACTATCTTTTTCCTAACGTCTTGGGTGGTTTTACACGCTGTTCAAGGCACTTTTGGGTTCTGTTTTTTGTGTTTTACTGCAGAAAATCAGACTTCAAATCAACAACGAGGCACTTAGGGACCCCCCCCTAAGGTTGGCATGCACCAGCCCGAATGGAGAGGAGGTTTGCCGGTGACACTTAGGGCATTCTCTCCTTGAATTAACATATTTTTCGTCGCTGATTTGTCATAGATCAGATCTGATTGAAGGGTGAAAAAGTGTGCTAACAACAGACAAGTAGATCAATTGGTGGAAGAATACAGAGATATCTTCACCTCACCTATAGGAATACCTTTGCATTGTAAGGTAAAACATGCAATTGATTTGACATTGAGTGCCCTGTTACTGTCCAAACTAGCAGACCACTGAGGTTCGTAGTCTACTATGGCAGCAACACAGGGGATAGGTGCCCAATGTCACCATAACACATATCTTTTCCTGTTCGAGCCAAACTCCTACATTAAGAGGCTCTGGGAGGCTTCCCAAAAACTATCACTTCACCATGAAGAATCTTAAGACTAGTGCCTAAGCAGAGTACACTAGGTGAAGGTAGGAGTTAATTGTTTTAATTGCTTGCTGAAATAAAAGATAATGAAGAAAATAAAATGACAAACCAACAAGCTATCTTATCCCAAACTTCAAAATAATGGCCAAGTAATGCACAAGAGAGAGGGGTGAATGTTCTTACCACTTTCCGGATGATTTGTAATGTGAATACCTTGTAAGAAGTGGCTGAAAATATAATATTTCCTTGCTGTCCTGTTATATCAGACTTGCAAAAACAGTATAATACGCATAAAAAAAACAAGATAATGGCCTTTTGAGGCCTCTCACAAATGTAAAAATACACTAGATCAATAGATCTGTGGGTTTAGAGGACAAGACATCAAAGTACAAGTGAATCTTGTGCCCTAGAGCCTTTAGATCTACTGCAAAATCAATTTCTAGCTGGATGGAAATTACTTTTACAGAATTGGGGTTCAATTCCCCCTAGGGTCAAAACCCAAAATTTGCTACAGCCAATAACATTGCTTGTTGGGCTGTAGTTTTACTCTTTATTGACTAGAAAATAAAGATAAAACATATAAATCAGATCTGGAATGAACGTATAAGGGTTTAGGAAGTAGATACTTACAATATGCACCCTTTTATTTCTCCACAAGAGTGTAGATCGGAAACTTTTATTGGCTATAATAACACAGATCTGCACACTATTTCTCAAGAAAACCCTTGTAAACGATATTTAATGAAGCATAAAACTCAAGGGAATATGTATCTTGGGGTAGGGAAGTTCCCAAGCAATAAGAACCCCAAGATCTACTAGCTTATAAAAGATAAAAATGAAGTGCTAAGCTAGGGTATGATTTTTTTTGTATTTTTTGTAATAAAAGATGATTTAAAATATTTGAGATTAAATGGTTGAAGAAATTGAAAGATTTTATCTTTACCTCTTTTACCTTTAGATGTCTCTTAGTTTGAGCAATTGTGACCCCGCAAGCTTAAGATTGGCTTGGATAGATTTCTAGTCAATTGGGTTTGGAATCAAAAGACTATCGCCCCCAATTCTAGAAATTCAATAAGAGATGGGTTCCTCCTTGGATTTGCTAGAACAACTCCTTGATGGATGGTTTCCAAGACAACCAATCAACTAGGGTCAAAGTGATAACAAACCACTTGGTTGAAGCTACTTCCGAAGAAGTTGGTCCAACAACTTGGGTGTGATTCACTAAGAGCCCACAAAGAAAGAAGGAGACAAAAGTCTATCTCCTTTCTTCCACGTGACTATTAGCCCCTCAATGGATTGATTGGTCATCTCTTGCAATTCTCCTAAGGAACCCTTGTCAAAGCACAATTAAAATAATACAAGACCAAGAAAAATAAACATTATAGTAGACAATCCATAGTGACACAAGAGAATTGAGTTCCAAAATATAGCATTATGATCTCACAAAAGTTTCAACAACATCAAATGAGAGGAGGGGCTAGCCTTATATAGTTTTTATTGTAACAACTAGTTTCTACCTCTTTCATAAAAGAATAATTTTCTTGGTCTGCTCATCCACAATTGGTTGGAGGATAAACCATTGGATAATATTTTTTATTACATCACTCCATGATCAAAATGGGATAAATTTCGTTTTTAGAATGCTTGACCATTTGATTTGTCCACATGACAGGTTCGCTCCACAAGGAAGGAGGTCATATGGTCCTTGAGACGACTCGGTTTGATGAGAGGAGTCCAACGTTCCAACTTGGGGACATTTCCATCTTGAGAGATGAGCTAAAACGATCATAATTTGTCCACATTGACTCCAACATCTAGCTGGACCATTAAATGGGAGTTACGATTTTCCCCAAGAGGGACGATTTGGTCATTTGATGAACAAACTCATTGTTTTTCTTGAATAGAGGAGCATCTTTGACTTGCTAAAATTGATCCAAGGCAAGTGAACCCCCAACATTCCATTTCCTTGACCATTTGACTTGGGATATGTGCCTAACGATTTTTTAGAAGGATTGGGATGGTTTTTTCTTTAGGAGGCAATATCTCCTTCAATATTTCATCCATCAAAATTTTGCGATATGGGTTTTGCTCGTGAATTTTTTCCGATCATTTGAACCCATGTTGTATTTTTGCCTTCGAGGACCACTGCCTCAAGATCCATGAACTGCCTCAAAAGACGTGCAATGATGAAAACTTTGTGAGACTGCCATATTGAGAACAAAAATGATAATGCACCATGGCCAAGGGATGCCTACAGACTCAATAGAGAATAACCATGTGGGACGACATAGGTCTGCATGACATGGACTAGACTAGGCCCCACAAACTGTAATCACCCCTACATTAGACCCGTGGCTCCACAAAATCATGTGTTCCAATAGATCCATGCCAAGACCTCCAATCTTGTCTAGGACGCGAGACATTGGCACGGGGACTAATGGGATTGATCATGATCGGACCAAGTCTGGGAGTCCAATACAAAAATCATCCACTATGGTTTACAACTTTACATGGCTTTAACTTGCATCTTTGGGCTTACAATGGTGTAGCCAAATGAAAACTCTAGGGTACCTCTTGGAGAGGTAACATGCCCCTCTACCCAATGGATTTGTATACTGAGGTTGTCTTTTAGAGAACGAAGGGCCACATTCAACCGAGATTCTCACCTTGTGGGAACTCGATTGTGTTGGTTCAGTAGAAGGACAAGACATGGTGACTCTGTATTGATTCTCTAGCCTTGAACAAACTCACAGTTAGAACTGGTGCTCAATCCACCAGATTAACAATTTATTCGACCAACTTAAAGGTGCCAACTTTTTCAACAAGATTGATCTTAAGTAAGGCTATCACCAGGTATCGATTGAGCCAATTGATGTGTGGAAGACATCCTTCAAGTCTAAGGGAGGCCTCTTCAAGTGGTTGGTCATGCCTTTTAGGTTGACTAATGTGCCTAGAATCTCCACGAGGATGATGGATAACATTCCACAACCATTCACCAATGCTTTTGTGGTTGTATACGTGAATGGCATCCTCATCTTTAGTAGAACCTGGGAAGAGCATCTAAAACACATTCAACAAGTGTTGGGCACCTTACGACAACACAAGTTATATGCCAACCTAGAGAAGTGCTCATTTGACATGTACATAATTCGATATTTGGGGTACATCATGGATGAGCATGATGTGTATGTGAATCCAATCAAGAGGAAGTTGTTCACCATTGGTCGACCTAAAAGTCATTCACAAAGATTTGCAACCACTTGGGCCTTGCTAACTTTTACTATGGGTTAATGTTGGGGTTCTCTCATATTGCTTGATCCTTGAGGTAGGTGACCATGGGTGGAGCCAAGGCCTAATTTGTGTGGGTTGAGGCACAATACTAACATTCAAGAAGCTAAATCATCTCCTTTGCTTGAAGTTAGTCCTCATCATGCCAAATTTGCAACAAACCATTTGAAATTGAGATAGATGTCAAATTATGTCGTCAATGTAGTCTTCACTTAGTATGGACATCTTGTGGCCTAGCACAATGAGATAGTCTTACATGGTTCATATATATCCCCTGTGAAAAAGAGCTTTACTCCAATGCCCAGGTTTGTTAGTAGTGGAAGCATTATATTCCAAGAGAGGAAATTGTCATTTACATGGATCATAGGCCTTTGCAATTTATGCAGACATAGGTTAACTTATAGAACAATTGCCATCATAAGTGGTCCATGTACCTTCAACTATTCCATCTAAAAAAGAGTACAAGAAGGGAACGATTTGTAGACCTCCCTTAGCCAACCTTCGGTTGTGGCACTAACCGTAGTCCCAATTATTATGGATACAAGACATCAGAGTGGCCCCAATTTTATGGCTATGATTTTGACTTCACTACTACATATCAAACATTAGTTGTAGGTATACAAGTTTTAGACATTCTTCTCCATTATGGACTTTTGTGCCATTGGGCCATCTCAGTGTTCCTTTAGGTGGTGTGAGAAGATGATTTGGGAGGCACATTGTCGTGGGTGGCAAGGCACTTTGATGTGGAGAAGATAGTGGTAGTGTTGCAAAAATACTTCTACTAGCTAAAGCTCTGATAAGACTTTAGTAGATACTTCAAATCGTGAACCTGTAATCAAGAAGCAAGGACTGTAGACTCCTCTGCCCACTCTAGATAAGTCTTGGGAGTTAGTGTCCATGGATCTTATGTTAGGGTTGGCCTCAACCATGCATGCCAACGATTGTGTTTTTGTGGTTTTTGGTCAGTTCTCTAAGATTACAATTTTGGCACCTTGCAAGAAGAGTGTCACAATAAGGCACTGCTAAGCTTTTCTTCAAGCATGTTTGGGTTCACTTTGCGTTGCCAAAGACCATTGTTTCTGATAGGGACAACAAGTTCCTAAGTATCTTTTGGTCTAGCCTTTGGTCCATGATGGACACCAAGATCATCAAATTGACTACCTTCCACCACCAAACCGATGGATTGACAGAACTAGTCAACATGATGATTGTACATATCCTTAGGATGTACAGATCCAAGTATCTAGGCATGTGAGATGAAATTTTTCTTTATGTTTAGCACAACTACAAGAAAACTCTTCACAAATCTGTTAGCCTGAGCCCTTTTAGGGGTGCTTGGGGTTCCAACCATTGGCCCAAATTGATAGAGCTATGCCCTTTTCATTAGCACATGATGACTTCTCCCATTCTTAGAATGAGGTAGCAAAGCAACCAAATTTGTTGAATGGATCCAACACATCCAACAATAAGTTAATGATATTCTGTAAAAAGTTAATGCCAAGTACAAGCAATGAAACAAAAAGCATTAAGCTCCACACAAGTTTTAGGTGGGTGACAAGGTATGGTTTCACTTGCAAAAAGAGTGACTCATAGGCCCCCATAGGAAGCTCAAACCACTACAATATGAGCCTTACACCATCACCAAGTCTATGGGTTAGAATGCTTTAAAATCAAATCTTCTACCTTCCTCTGCTTACAATCTTCCTTTAATACTTTTTTCCTTTGTTGGACACATTAGAGGTGATAGAGTCCTTGGCCACTATAGAGCTTAACTGTGACTCCACTAAGCAAATTACAATGGACTAAATCATGGACACCAAGTTGAAGAACAACTATTATTGAAATTTACAACTCTTTTGGGTTGTTAATGTAGGGCAACTTCTTCACTCAACCAAGTGGTTCAATAGGAACCAAATCAAGTAGAATTCCCCCCATCTATTATAGGAACTTGATGCAATGTAGACCATTTCTGCTCAAGGGGGAAGGATTGATCCAAGGGTTGTTTGGGGTCTTTTTAGAATCATTCCTAATACTGGTAGTTTTCAGGTCCTGAACTTCCAACACATTTTTATGGCCTTCCCATGTGTTTTTCACAATTCTAATGCCTCAAGAAGAACAATCAGGATACAACTACAATTTCTCTTTCCAATGAGCCAAATAAGACCAAAACTGGAGCAACGAGTGAAAAGTTATGGTCTCGACAAGGCTCCCATTCTTTTTGTACAGCTCAAGTTACACACTTAGCTCTAACTTCATGTTAGGATGAGGGTTCTTGCATCTTAGGGTTTTTGCCTCTAAGGGCTTTGGCATTATGATGAAATGTAATATCGAACTCTTGTTATGGGCTTTTTGCGAATAAGAATGATAGACATCTCTTCTTAGAGATAGCTACGACCATTCTAGCCATTATATCTATACAATGTTTTTCACCATTCTTTGAGTAATAGAATTTGGTTTACATTGTATCTCTTTGTTACTCTTTGTGTTTATGCTGTCTTTCATTTCATTCTCAACATAACTTGGATCACTTTCGTCTATGAGACTAATCCTGGCTAAGTTGGGTTTGGTGGGAAAATATTAGGGTGCTCTAAAGCCTCAATGGAAGAGATGTCATCTACATCTGTAAAGCTAATAAACTAAAATGGACAAAAATTGGTGTTCAACATCTAATGTCAAAAAAAAGAAAGTGCTGACGTCAAAAAATAAAAAAAAATAGCATAGATCCATCTTAACCCTAGATCTTTTTTATGGTAAGAGGTTTGTACATGAGGTTTTTCCAATTCCTCTCGGTGCTTAACAGATTTGAGGTTCAGATGGATCTATGTTAGTATAAAACCAACCACACAAACACCCTAAGCTTGTAGGATAATCAGTATGACCACACACCGCTAAATTTGGTGATCTACCAAAACTCACTATGTGAACAACCCCATCTCTTGTTAAAAATGGCATCCTGCTGGGTTTTCCAGTGCATGTGCAACTACAATTTTCGGCAATTGTACTAAAATTCAATTTACCATACTCCCATAAATAGTCCCTCCAAATAGGACATGTAAAGCACCTTTCATTTTAGGTAAATCTTCCACTGCTATGATTGACTAGAGATCGTTGATGACGATTCTTTCCAAAGCCAAAAGGCCCTTAGTGTGAGCTAAGCCCCTCCAATTTGTCCATGTTCTTGTATTCAGGTCCCAAAGATATCGCCAGATAAAGAGCTCTTTCTTGCTTAATCATCTAGCTAGAAAGCATGGAATATTAGAAATGCATTATCCCTGCACTTTCCAAGTCTAGATAGGTTGAAAGGGAATATGCCAATATCTTTTGCTCCTTGAGTGATTCTAGGAAAGCCAACATGCTGTTGATGTTTTGTAGCATCGAGAGGTATTCCCACATTGGCCTTGGTGTCGGGCATGTGGGAATCTTTGTTGGCACTCACATTGCATTGAGAAAACCCTTTTTGTATGGAGCTGGGGTTTGGAACTGTGTTGTTGGGGCTTCACATCCACATGTTGGGGCTTTACACCCACATGGAAGAATAAACAATTCTAATTTAATGTTGAGTTTAAAAGGGGTTCCTAAACTCACTCATTAAACTCCTATAAAAGGAGAGGCAATATGAGAAGACACTATGACATCTCATTGTGACATTATGGAGTTGGCATAAGTGAGTGAGCACTTGTGCCAAGGAGATTGGGAGGCAAAATTTCAGCAAGGAAATTCTTTACTTTGGCAATTTGGCCTAGGGTTTCTGGACATTCTTTCTCTATTTTTTCCAGCCAAGGAGGAGGCCATATGTGTGAGGCTACACATGGGAGGAAGAGCAGAAACAAGTTGCATGTGTGAGGCTGTACAATCCGTACCACACGTGCGATCGTACAGTCAGTATAGGTATCGTCAACAGTCTGTACAGTCCATACAGGTGATGCCAACAGTCTGTACAATTCGTACATGTGACGTCAGCAGTCCATACAACAGGTTTGCAAGTTGGAAGGGTTTTTCCGGAATTTGCTGAAAGTTGTAATTTTGCTGGAGGACTGTTTTTGTCATCAGAAATTCTCAATCAAAAAATTTTATTGAACAGAAAATTGTGTCTCTTGTGCATGGATGTTTTCTCTCTAATATTTATGTTTCCGTTGTAATTTTCTGTCATAATAACAACCGTAGTTTACGTTTGAGGTCTTTGGCTCTTTTTAATTATATCTCTTTGCATTAGGACCTGGCTGAAAATTACTACTCTGCAAGATGTGTTGTAATTCTGGAGCTTTGTCCTTTCCTAACTTCCATGTTTCTGTGCCCAGGTCCGCAAAGGAGATACAATAGCTGATTTCATGCGAGCTGTTCAGCAGCAACTAGCTTCTGAGTTCAGAGAGATTCGAACAACCTCAGTGGAAAACCTTTTGTATGTGAAGGAAGATCTAATAATACCTCATGTATGTCTCGCACTTTTGCATGGAAATTTTTCTGCTTTTATGTTGAGCTTAATATATCCATCCATTATAATCAAGCTGCAAGGAGAATTGATCTGGGAATATTGAAGTGTTAACAATGCCTCTTGTAAATCTATTGTTCGTTGTGTGGCTAATATTGTTGAAATATGTTCCAAACCGACTGATAGTTGTTACATTTCTAATTAGAGTCGCAAAAGCCATTTATAATTTCCAAATGTTTTTTTTTAACCATAACTGGGAAAAATCTGCAAAAAGCCTGCAGCAAGATTACATCATAAGTCTGGTTTGAATTTTTCAAACAAAGAGCCTTACAAACTACATGCCCATAACGGAGACTATCTATATCCTTATACAAGATTCCCCAGAATTTCTTGATGCTATATATTCGATAATATAGACCTAATATTCTAAAAACCTTGAAAAACATTGTACTTGGCAGAAAGCATGGTGACTGGCAGCTTCTTACTGGACGACATTCAGCGACGCAGAGAGTCTTGCTTTACTATGTCCATATCATCAGCCAACTGGTGCACAGTTTCATTTTCCTTTGATTCCCCATAGTTCGAATTAACCGTAACTCTTGGACTAGATGCTCCTGATTGATCTCCCTTCGCGAAGTTTATCACCATATATACCTAATTAGTTTGCATTCTGCTTCAAGGACAACAATCTTTTCCTTCTGTTCCACAAGGGTATTCATAATCACTGCAATTTGAGAATTGACCTGGTGGTCATTCTCATGAACTTTAGAGGTGACAGAGTATATAGATGACCTGTTACATTGGATTTGCTTCTCATGGCTTCTGAGGACTCTTCTGATCTCTTGAAGCTCTCTGTAATCCATTGAGTCTGCGCCAATGCCAGAGTCCACAACTATATCCGGATTTCTACTACCTCCCAATTCCTTGATTCTTTGCCACACATTCTACGCCCAGGTTAACCCAGGTATCCCACAGCTCCAGAGTGATAAAGGACTGAATTCCAACTGCAAAGTGTAGGATGAAGACGAACAGACAGGCAAGTGGACAAGAATGCTGGTCGGTATTCTAGAGTCCGTGCTGAGCTGGAACCTCAAGAAACCTTCCTACACAAAGCAATCACGGAGGGGAATACACCCCTGTAAACTACCCAGAGCCAGAAACAGAGAAACAAATAATGCCACTACCAGATAGACAAGAACTCTTACCAGACCACACTGTGTTTCCTTCCAAACTGCCCACAGACGATGCCCCATTAAAACTGTTTTACTGCCACCACGACCACGACCAGGGAAATCACCAACCCAGAATTCAAATGCATGCAAAACCATTACTCCAGGCATGTGATGGGGGTATGGACATCTCATCACATAATTTTCCCAGCACTTGGTTTGATGCCCGTTGGTGTGAGCCATGTGAAGGATTAAATGATTGCTAGTGTCTTGGTACTCATGCTTAGGAAATTGGATGGTGGTTAATAACTCCATTAACATTGAGAACCCCCATTTTTAACGATGAGGCAATGTTAGCATACCAATTGGCTTCACCATTATTCTCCCATAATACAGGATATTATGAAATTTTGGAGAAATATTCGGCTTCTTGTTGGCCTCTAGCTATAATAGATGCTAGAGAATTGTCCCTAGTATTGAAGTTTAAGACCATATAACTTATGATTGTTTTTGAATCACCAACCACAATCAAAGATTGTATGCCTAATTCCTTCGCTGTTCTCAATCCTTGCAATAAAGCATAGCCTTCCACTTGATTGTTGGGCAAGGCACCAAGTCCCCATGCGAAGCATTTTCCTATTGTTCCTCCGGGGTCTATGATGACCCCCCCACACCTGCCACCCCTATAATTTCCCAATGTTAGCCAGTGTTAGAAATAATAGGTGTGCTCGTTTAACCATAGACAATATAGCAATATTGTCACCCAACCATAGGCCGAAGCCACCCTCGAGCACCTTAACCTTGACAGAGAATAATTCCGGAAGCAATTCCTAGGCCTGATAACCAATCAAGATAGCGCATCACTCTCCAGAGTTAGCATACCAAGCAGAAATTCCAAACCATAACCAAGAGAAAGTCCAAGCATAAGACGAGAATACAGGTTGCAGTAGCTGCAGTTGCAGCTTCTCTTCAGACTTGCGCACTTACTCAGTTTCTGCAGTGTGCACTCTTACATTTCTGCAGTTGCGAGCTGTGTGTGTCAAATGAGATTTGGCGTCCTGTATTTATACTGTTCCTCCTTAGTTGTTCGGGCCAACTTCTCATTCTGGAGTCTAAAAACTCAATATTTATTTCCTTTAGCCGGCTTGTCTTCTAGGGCTATGTCCAATGCTTTAGGGTTTCTTTTTGCTTCCCGGAATATTCTATTCTTGTCAGGGTTACATGTGGAGGTTAATACCTCCCCCAACTACCATAATATCAACACTCCCTCCTAGCTAGGGAGGTATTGAAAGCAATGGTCTTGAGCACAAACATACCATTCAATCGGTAGCATCATCATAGCCATACAAGCTATCTCATGATTAGATCACGAGCACCCTCATCATTATCAATATCATCTGATAGCATCAACTGCATCATCTCTCGAAGCCGTACTCCATTTGAGTAATCAGACATGATACTGAATAAGTCACTCACTCCACAGAGTGATACAAGAACCCTTCTTCTAATCCGGACATATGTCCTAGAAGAATAACTATTTCAACAGATGCTGGAAGCCACGCCATGGGCTACAAGGACTATTCTTCTAATCCAAACATACGTCCTAGAAGAATAAATGTCCTGGACCATTTTCTGCTTGGAGAATGTCTGTCCACTAGCACACTGACTATCCATCTATCTGATAATCATTTTCAACACTACTGATAGTCTACATGGCAATCAAAACAATGTCATTCAATAGAACACAACTGTGTCTATCCATAGTAGTACACAACTACTATCTAGTGGTACATAACCACACCAAGTAGCACACAACTACTTAATCAGTGACACATAGTCACAACCAGTGGAACACATCCACCACAGTAGCATACATCTACTGTCCAGAGACATACAGTCTCCACAACAATCATATCATCTGATATCAACCTGAATAGAAACAATATCATGATATAAACTGAGTCATCTGGGCCATTCTTCCACTCACATCTGTGAGATATGGAAAAGCATCTTCCCTTAGAAAGTAAAACATCAACCATGGGCTATCTGGACTATTCTTCTTAAGCATAGAAGAATAATTGTCCCTGATTTCTGAGCCTGGACCATTCACCTAACTGGGCCATTCCTCCGACACTAATCATAGTGCAACCTGGAGAGAATGAGTCTGCCCTAGGGAATGCCTGTCCCTGATTGATGAACCTGGACCATTCACCTAATTGGGCCATTCCTTCGACATTAATCAAAGTGCAACTTGGATAGAATGAGTCTGCCCTAGGGAATGATTGTCCGGACCATTTCCTAATGGAAATGACTATCCTGCACCAACCTCCAAAATGGACCATTCTTCGAAACTGCTCACAACTGTGAACTTCGAAAGAATGACTGCTCGACGAGGAGGACCATTCTACTTGACCACTACTCAGAGTGACTGCCAAGAAGAATGATTGTCCTAGACCATTCCCCCACACTGGCCACAAGGGGAATCACTGTCTATGGTACATCAACAATCTATCGAACCATTTTCATTACAAAAATGATTGTCTGATCTGGACCATTTTCCGAACTGGAAAATGCCTGTCCGTCAGAAATCTCAAACCACTTTCTGAACTGGAAAATGCTTGTTCGTCAGAAATCTCAAACCACTTTCCGAACTGGAAAGGAACTGCTCATCCTGGACCATTTTTCGAATTGAAAAATGACTGTCCATAAATCAATAACACATCAGTGCTTCCTCCCAACCTGAGAGTAATCTCTTCCTTTTTCCAATAAGGAAGTCATCTCCATGAGCCCCATCTTGTTTCTTAAGTATGCAAACTTTTCATCTTGGACAAAGGCCTTATCAAAATATTTGCTATATGCTCATCGGTGGAGATATATTGGAGAACCACTTCTCTCTTCTGGATCTTTATCACGAAGAATATAATGCTTGATCTCAATGTACTTTGTTCTGTCATGGAACACTGGTTTTCTCTGAAGGATTTCACATAGCTTTGATCATTACAATATATCATGGTTGAAATCAACACTTCTGTTTCCTGCTAGCTCATGACATCGTGGAAAATCTCAAACTGAAACATATCCACGTAGCACTTCTTCTATCATCATGAGTGTTTGTCATGGATTAGCAATCCATCATCCCGAAATTTTGAGTAATCATTCTGATACACTATCTCTGTCATTGAAAGTTTTCACCACGCTTCTGCTGTGTATGAGAGGCTCTGCACCAAGTTGTTTGAATCCATACAAGGTCTTCTTCCATCTGCATACACGGGTCTCTTTCTGGTATACCTCAAAACCTTGAGGTTGCTCTACTTACGTTTCTTCTTCAATTACTTTGTTGAGAAGAACATTGTTTACATTCATCTGATGTAAACTCCAACCCATGGATATTGCAGAAGATATAATGGCTCATGTAGAGGTATGTCTGGTTACTGGAACAATCTATCATCATAGTCTTCTCCTTCTAGGAGAACCTCTAGTTCTGAATCTCGCAATTCTTCCATTCATAAGTCTTTCATACACTGTTCTTCATCACAACTTCCATTTCTTTTGCTTGATTGCTTCTAGTGGGTTCAAACCAAGCTGGTAGTCTTATGATTCTTGGTATAATAATTTGTTGTTCTTGGCTTTTCTTTCTTTCTTGGAATCTTCATGTTCTTCCTCATGTCTCTCTTTAGCTCTTGGGTCCATGGGTTCTTCTATATGCCCTGAAGATTCCAACTTCTTCCTTTCATCATAGAATCATGGATGTAGATGGACAACCAAGGATACTTTAAGGCTTCTTTTCGAAGAAGACTTCTTCTAGAGTCAAACTGAACACGTACTGTTTATCATGGCTGCTACTTTCAATTGGAGCATGGACAGATACTTCATAATCCTCAATGGATCATATCATTTAGGATTGGCTCCCTCTTAATCCTTGCTTCATGCATGAATGCATGCTCTTCTTTTGGAATTATATAATCAACTCCCTCCATCTAAGAGAGTCCACGCTTCCGTCTGCATCCTTATTGCCTTCTGCAAAGTGTCACAAGTCTTTTTCTAATTTCCTCTTGATTGCTGACTTGTTTCTGTTTTTACTTGTTCTGGGTTTCTTCAAGTTTGATTCTGATTTCGGCTTATCTTGTAGTTGTTACTTATGTAATAGCTTCCACATGAATTGTTACCAAGGATTGTCAATGTACTTCATCTTTTCATGTGTATTGCTTGACTTGTAGTCATCGTGATAGCAATCCTTATCTTGTTATTCTTCCATAGGTATTGTTTCGCTTGAACATCTTATCTTCGAAGAAATAGATATGCAAGATATGTACATAAACTATGTAAACATGGTATGTACAAGAACTATGAAGAATATTGTTACCTTGTCTTAGAAGAAGAAGTCTGTTTTATCCTGCTTGACTTTCTTTTTAGGGTTCCCTTTCTTCGGCAATCGTTGCTTCGTCTGTTTCCTTCCTTTTCTTTAACTCAGGACAGTGGTTCCTTTAGTGACCATATTTTTGACAGTTGAAGCATTGTATCTTTGACATATCTTTTTCTTGATTTGGTTTCTTCCTTGAGCCAAACTTCTTTTTATTCCTGAAATTCTTGAACTTTGTTGTAAAAGCTTGATCATCGTATTTCTTTTGGGATTTCTCTTTTGCATTAATCCTTGATTCTTCTTGTGCACAACAAGTCCAAAGTTCTTCAAATGTGGGATACTCCTTTCTTGTGTTCATGCTTGTGGCAAATGCAACCCATGTCTTGGGAAGACCATTGAGTACTATATTTACCAGTTCCTTCTCTGAAATGATTTCTTTAATAGCTTGTAGTTGATCTCTTACTGAGAGATTCTCACAAGGTATGATGTTATGCTGTCATCATCATTCATTTTCATGTCACAGAGCTCATTCTTCAGACTCATTACTTGTCCAATGTTTCTGATTGAGAAGAGGTTAGTTAGGGCATCGTACATCTTCTTAGATGAGTCAAGATGAGAGATGTAGGGTATCAAGTGGTCTTTTACAAAGTCCACTATGATACTCATGGCATTGATGTCATTGTCTTTGAACTTCTCCGTAACTGCAATGTTCTGAGGTTCCTTCTCTTTTCCTTCTTCAAATTGTGGTTCCACGATCTTTCCTTTCACGATATCCAACACTTTATTCTTGGCAAGGATGAGATCAATCTTTGTCTTCCATGCTCTGAAATTAGAAGCCCCTTCTAACTTGTTTTCTGACTTCATAGAGTAAGTCATGACTGCTTTGAATTGGTCAACCTTTGACTTTGACCAAAAAACTCAAACTTGATGTCTTAGCTTGCTGAGAGTACCAGGAGGTGCGCTAGGCTAGGGCGCACTAGGCTATCCAGAAATTAGGTCAATATCTTCATTTAAGGTGCCTCAACAAGAGGGTTAGGGTTTGGTTGCTACAACAAAAACTGACTGCAACTGTAATTGAGCAAAATCCTCCCAATCTATCTTCCAGTTGTTAGACTGTCCGAAGATAGTGTGGGCCCATAACCTGTTAGAAATAATAGGTGTGCTCGTTTAACCATAGACAATATAGCAATATTGTCACCCAACCATAGGTTGAAACCACCCCCGAACACCTTAACCTTGATAGAGAATAATCCCGGAAGCAAACCCTAGGCCTAATAGCCAATCAAGGTAGCGCTTCACTCTCTAGAGTTAGCATACCAAGTAGAAAGTCCAAACCATAACCAAGAGAAAGTCCAAGCCTAAGACAAGAATACAGGTTGCAGTAGCTGCAGTTACAACTACTCTCTAGACTTGTGCACTTACTCAGTTTCTGCAATGTGGACTCTTACATTTCTGCAGTTGTGAGCTGTGTGTGTCAAATGAGATTTGGCGTCCTGTATTTATACTGCTCCTCCTTAGTTGTCTGGGCCGACTTCTCATTCTGGAGGCTAAAAACTCAATATTAAATATTTCCTTTAGCCTACTTGTCTTCTAGGGTTATGTCCAATGTTTTAGGGTTTCTTCTTGCTTCCCAGAATATTCTATTCTTGTCAGGGTTACACGTGGAGGTTAATACCTCCCATAGCTACCAATATCAACAACCAACTCCCTGTAAGGACATTATTTGGCAATAAACCAAAGAAGTTGCTTCCAGGAGGGCTTCTCTTGGTGACATATCCTTGAGTTTGTTGATTGGATGTGATTGTTTATAGATTTTTAGTTTTTTGATTAGTAACATTTAAATTAAATTTTCAAGACTTAAATGTTATTTTATTTTGTTATTTTACTTTTCTTGTGTTGAAATGCAGCAATACAGCTTTTATGAGTTAATTATTAATAAAGCAAGAGGCAAAAGTGGACCGGTAATCTTCCTACCAAATTTTTGTTTTTTACAACAATTTTCATTATATGCGACATGCTTCTCTACATCTGTGACTTATTTTGGTTCTTTACAATGATCACTGAGCCTACATTATACTTTTCTAGCTCTTTCATTTCGATGTTCATGAAGACATTCGGAGTACCGCTGATGCCACAATAGAGAAAGATGAGGTATTTTCTGATGCTCTTTTGGAATCATGTTCATGCACAAGTTTTTCATGGCACAATTTTTGTTGACAGAATTGCTATCTGTCATTCATAGTCACATGCTGGCAAGGTTGTTGAGCGACACTGGTATGAAAAGAACAAGCACATTTTCCCTGCTTCTAGATGGGAGGTATTTTTATCAATCCTAACTTGATCATGAGGGTAGATCATATATATAAGTGCCTGATCAAGTTTCTCTCTTTTTCAGATATATGATCCAACTAAGAAGTGGGAAAGATACACTATTCATGGGGATTGAAGCCAATTTACTCTTAAGGATATTAACAAACAGATACACGATATCCAACCAAGAATTTGAATTGTATGGATATGCACTAAAACTCATGATGTTGTAAGCAAGCTTCATCATTTCAATGCTGTATACACTAGTTCAACTGATCAAAGGGAGGCAATAGGTGGGCAGTGTTTATTTTCATCTCCACCAATGCTTAATTTTGGGTATTGATCAATATTAACATTCAACTATAGGTTGCTTTTATCGTTGTGCTATAGACTGTTCTAGTAATTCTAGCTTGAGGTTGATGATGATCTAGTTGCCATGACTTTAATCTTTTTGTGTGTATGTAAATATGTAGTGTTGCCGCTATTCTGATTTTACTTTGAATGTTTATTATCTTTCCTAGAATATTTGCTATATTTCTTTCCTGATTAAATTTCTAAGATATGCTATAAGTATTAAGCTAAGCTAAGGGCATTGCACTTAGTTTATAATCTACGTAGTTGCACTTGAGTCTATTATTTGTTATCTTGTAGGGTTAAAATTGAATTGTTAGAATGTTGAAGAGCCCTGAAGCAGTGCTCTGGGCAAACCTAAGGACATTAATTACACTAGAATCTAACTAACCAATTGCATTCTCTTGGAACATAAATATGTGAGGAATTAAGGTTCTGTGACTAAGGATGGACCTCCAAATGAGGGGATGCCATAGGGGACAACGAACATAAAATGCTAAAAAATATAACAATTTAATGTTAAACATGTAGTTCTGTATCTATGATTGACAAGTAAGCCAAATAGACATGCAAACCTTGAACAAAATGAAGAGAACTGAGGTACTATCAGGCTGCTAAACCTGATCTGTCTTTGACCAGATTTTAGCTCTAAGTTTGAAATTCCAAAACTGTCCTTTGCTGCCTTTTAGGACAACAAACAATTAGGTAACTTTCTGCTGATAATTTTCATTGGTTGTGTTGTTTGAGGTGCCCTTGCAAGTGTTTTTACATTCCAATGTTAGCACATGCAATAATACTCAAACACATAACACTCCTCAGATCTTTACAACTCTAAAATGCTGATCTAACAATTCAAAGCATGCATGAAGTTGACACATTAGTTTTTGGTCAACATGACCCTGAAAAAACCCCCATGGGGAAAACCGGTTTGGAGTAGATGTATATAGAAGGCCTCAAAGCAAAATGTACAACACGGAAAACATATACAAGTGAACCTGGTACAATAGCAACCCTTCTTGGATGACTTGGAGTCCCTTGAAGATGTTCCTGCTAGCCTCTTGAAGCAAGACACCCTTTGCCTTGGTGCGCCCCTCTTGCTTTGCTAACCCTTGGACCTCTTTCCTTGTGCCTTTGCATTTGCCCTTGAGATGCCTTTTCCCACTTGAACCTTGCTAAACCCTTGCTCTCTTTCCTTGGACTTAGCGCCCTCTACACAAGTGCACCCTCCTCCTTGGCTTGGTGCGCACCTAGCCTTAGTGCGCCCCTCCTCCAGCAAGAACCTCACAATGGAATGGATGCGCCCTTAGCCTCTCACTAGGACTCCCTTCAAGTAGTGCGCCCCTCCTCCTCCATGAATCCTCTCATGAATGTGGTGCACCCTCCTTGAAGCAATGCGCCTCTCCTCCTCCAAGTGCGCCTCTAAGCAAGGAATGCACCCTCCTTCAAGTGAATGCCTCCAACACCATGAAAGCACCTCCACTCATCCTTTGCGCCTTCCTCCCTCAAGTAGCCATTTCCTTCCACCTTGTGCACCCTCCTCTCCTCAAGAAATGCACCCAAGTGCTCTTCTCCTTCTCCTCTCCTCTCAAATCTCTCAAGTGAATAATGAGTCTCATCTTTGTCCTATTCTCTCCTTTAGCCTCTCTTTGGACAAACCCTAAAAGATCAATGGCCTAGATCCAATCTAGCCATGTCTAATCAATGGGTGAGATTTAATCCTAAAATCTCACCTTAGGAAACCCACTTTCCTTAGTTTGCCTCATGTCCTTTGACTCACCCACAAAGTGAATTAAATGTCACTTTAATGACTTAAGTGACATATTTCACTTTTGACTTAAACTCCTAAGTCAAAGTGAAATTAGAACATAAAGTAAAGTAATGAGGGTAATAGTCCCCCCCTTGTGTTTAGAGACTCACAAACACAAGGGGACCACTTTCCAAGGTACCCAAATCTCAACACAAAACACATACCATAATGAGTGTACTATATTATTTCTTTATTAGTCATGTCAACACAAATACATTGATACATAAATTCATGAATCATAATATATATCCAACTAGACATGCAAACATTGAACAAAAATTTTACTATAATGAGTGCACTCTACTATTTATTCATTGGTTGTGAAAACAAAAATATATTGATACAGAAATTTATGAATCATAATATATACATTAGTGAGAGTCAAAAGAAATGTATGGGAAATAGTACAACAAACACATTAACAACTAAGATTAAAACTTATAAGGGGATGGGCTCAATTTTTTGTTTTCCTTGAATGGAAGCAAACATTGAACAAAAGCTTAAAACTTGTAATGTGATGGAAACAGTGCTACAAACACATTAACAACTAAAAGCTTAAAATTTATGAGGGATGGGATCAATTTTTTGTTTTCCTTGAATGGGTGCAAACATTGAACAAAACACGTAATATAATGAGTGCACTATATTATTTCTTCATTACTTGAAACCTTTTTTTATACCTACCCCCAACATCAACGGAAAGTGACGTTAGGCTGAACAAGAAAGACATTGTACAATGTTCACACCAATGGCTAGGGGCATACTAAGAGTTAGTTTCACACATCCCCTCCCTCATAAGGGCATGCATAACTCCCCACCCAGCCATACTAGTTATCAGCCCCAGGCAAACAGGCAACCAGTCAATCATAATCATAGCAAAATAAGCGAATGGATTTATATACGTAAAGTGGTGAGAACAAAAATAACGTGAAAACAAAAATACAATGATACGTAAATTCGTGAATCATAATGTACACCTTAGTGCTATCTTAGAGTCAAAAGATATATATGGAAAATAGTACAACAAACACTCAATATAATAAGTGCACTATATTATTTCTTCATTAGTTATGAAAACAAAAATACAATGATATATAAATTTGTGAATCATAATATATACCTTAGTGCCATCTTAGTCAAAGGATACATATGGGAAATAGTACAACAAACAAACATGGACAATTAAAATCTTAATACTTACAAGGGGATGGGCTCAATTTTTTGTTTTCCTTAAATGGATCCAAGAGAGCATGGACCTTGTTATTTCCATCACGATCACTGTCAAAAACATAATACTCTTTTGTGGCATCCAATGACATCCAAACTAAGGCTAAATATACATTTGAGGTTTCTCCCGGTCAATATGTGTAGCATCCAATGGGCCCACATCTCAATACTTATATGTTGTTGTGTACATCAACCAACTTCCCGTTTTGTTAGAAATAGTGATAAGACCATGCTTCTTAACAAAGTTCATGAATTTATAGAGTTCATGATTCCACTTAATAGTTGACACATTGACACCTGTTGAAATTAGTGCAGATGCAAGAGCGATTCTCCAGGAGGATGGCATAAGACCCTAGCTGAGATCTAGGGTCCCCAGTACACTCATGGGGTTCTTGGTTTGGGACAAAGTAGTTTGAGCCATGGCAAAAGACCCTAGTGAGGCCCCCCAATGTATTACTGGGGTTCTTGGTCGAGGACCAAGCAGTAAGTCCCTAGATGTGTTCTAGTGTCCTTGGATGTGTTCCAGGGAATCCTTGCTCGGTGCTTGGATTGATCCTTGGATGTGTTCCTTGGTGGTTGATGATGTAAGTCCCTAGATGTGTTCTGGGGCCCTTGGATGTGTTCCAGGGAATCCTTGCTTAAACGCTTGGGTTGATTCTTGGTCTTGTACCTTTATGGATGAAAGACTCTAGATGTGTTCTAGGGCCCCCAGATGTGTTCTGGGGTACTTTGGTCTTGGACCAGGTAGTTCTTGGTTGTGTACCAAGATGTGATGATGTGTGATCTTCTTCCTCTCTCTCGGGATGGTCCATGAGACCTAGGAGCAACCACGAAGATGGACATGACCACATCCTGGATGTTTCCTCTTATGCAGTGATGATAAAAGTTTATAAGCCACCATGAGACTTATGTGGACATGTTTTTCCATTGAAGAGGACCCCCTTGACCTTGTCTTGTAGTCCTCCCTTGCTTGATTTTGTTTCCCTCCTTGTTTGATGTAGTGTTGGGTTTTTAAAAGTCACTTTGACTTATTTGACTTTTAATTAATATCTTTATTAATTAAAATGTCATTTATAAATTGTTTTATTTTTAGCTCTAACCCTCCTCCATAACTATAAAAGGAACCCTCCCTCTCTCATTCTTGTATTCACTTGCACACACTCTCTTCTCATATCATTCCTAGTCTGATTTTTTTGCCGCGGCTACCTCAGATTGAATTCTTTGGTCTTGGTACGACTCCCTTAGTGGTCTTTCTCTTACAACTTTGAGGTATTGCTTGGACATTGTCCTTCTGTTGGTTGGGAGTTTCTCTTTGGTTTTGTTTGCTGGTCTAGAAGTGCTACAGATCTCCCCCTTGGCTTCCTATGTGTGCCGCAGACCTCTCCTTGACTGTATATTGGAGCCGCAGACCTCCCTCTTGCTGCTTTGGGTGCCACAAACTTGTTTTGGCCTCACCTTGTGTTGCTGCTGAGTGTGTTGGAAGAAGAAGGTAGACTCAAAAGCAGGAATGAACCCTCAACATTAAGAGACCATGCACTTTCAGTCAAAGCCAAGAGATGGAAGAAGTTTCCTGAGCACTAAGACAAAGGTAAGAAACCCCAAGATAAGCAATCTCACTTTCATTCTCATTTATCTAAATTAAGATGCTTTAACTGTAAGAGGTTAGGTCATTATGCAAAACACTGCAGGAATCCTCCTTCACAGTAAAAGCAGAGAAGCAGATTTCATTCCTCAGTTGCAACTGAGGAAGAAGAACCTCAAAGAAGAAGAACCAGGGCAACCACTCAAGAGCAAGAACAATGTCGAGAATGCTATCTTATCTTAGCCCTCTCCGACACTATAACCAAGTCGGAGGATGTTTGGTTAGTGGACAACGAGGCCTCCAAACACATGATAGGCTTCAAACAAAATCTTGTAAACTATCGGGATAAGAAGTTCAATGTAAAGGTAGAGTTGGGTGATGATGACACCTATGCCATCAAAAGGTTTGGATCAACATTCTTTCAACTTCATATAGGTAATTTATTTCATATCGATAAAATTATTTATGTTCCTGGATTAAAGAAAAATCTCATCTCAATTGCAGTGCTAGAAAGCAAAGGGTACTCAATAACTTTCTCCAAAGGGAAGGCTCTCATGTGGCCTTTGAATGGGAGTTTGAGCTTAGCCATGACTATCGGAACTCAAGAGAGTGGACTTCACAAAATCACCAGTCAAGTTGTTCAAGCATTAGCTCACAAGATGATAAACCCCTATGAGCTATGGCATAGAAGGCTTGGACATCTCAATTACAACACGCTCCCAGGTTTGCAAAAGATGGTAACATGTATGCCAATATTTTCATTTGAGCATGATAGTGGTTGTAGAGGCCGTGTTCTTGGTAAGAATACAAAGAAAGCTTACCCTCATAGTAATAGAAAAACTAATGGCATTTAAGATATTGTTCGTTCTGATATTTGTGGACCTATGACTGATCCGTCTATGAATGGTTGTCTTTATTATATCATTTTTATTGATGATTGTTCTCGTAAAACTTGGATTTATTTTTTGAAGACTAAAGATAAATCTTCAACAAATTTCAGGATTTTAAGAATCTTGTTGAGAATCAGACAGGTAGACACATCCGTGTTTTCGGAATGGACAATGGAAAATAATTTGACTCCCACGAGTATGATGACCTTCGTCGGGCTTCAGGGATTAAGAGGAAGTTGACTGTGCCTTATAATCCCCATCAAAATGGGGTTGCAGAAAGAAAGAACAGAACGATCTGTGAAACATCCATAGCCATGATGTATGATCATAATCTACCTTTATGTCTTTGGGCCGAAGCTGCAAGCACTGCAGTCTACATTCAGAACATGTGTTCTCATAAATCCCTTGAAGAAAAAATTACAGAATAAGTCTTCACCGGTAAGAAGCCTTCAGTTGATCACTTTAATCTTTGGCAGTCCAGTCTACATTCATATACCAAAAGAAAAGAGGACTAAGTTAGAGCCCTCCGGAAATAAACAAACTTTTATGGGATACAGTGAAATCTCAAAGGCATACATAATTTATGTACCAGGGCAAAAGTTCATTGAGGTTAACAAAGATGTGACTTTTCATGAAGAAACAACCTTTCGTCATTCCAGAGAACTTCCATGTGATACAGAGGAGTAGGAAGCTCCATCTCTGGAACCTTCAGATACACCACTTCCAGATGAGCAGAGGGAGGAGTCCATAGAGCCTTTAGTGGATCCCTCAAGGGATTCTATCGAGTTTCCCTTAGATAAACTTCCCTTTAAAAGGAAACCAGCTTGGTGTCGAGAAATTCTAAAGGAAGCATAAAAGCATGCAACACCTAAAGGCACCTTCAGAGAAAGCAAGAAACCAAATAAGTACTCCGGCATGATAGCGCAGTTGAATCTTGTGATTGACTTAGAACCTTCCACTTTTGAAGAAGCCTCCAAACATAAAGTGTGGAAGGATGCCATGATAGAAGAGTACGATTCAATATTAAAGAATGATGTATGGGAAATGGTCCCAAGACCTCATGGCAAATCAGTGGTAACCTCTAAATGGCTTTACAAAATAAAGCATGCAACAGATGACAGTGTTGAAAAATTCAAGGCTAGATTTGTGGTTCGTGGTTTCTCTCAGAAAGAAGGAATTGACTATGACGAGATCTTTGCTCCTGTTTCCAGGTATACTTCCATCATAATCATTATTTGTCTTGCCTCAATTTTTGATTGGAAACTTCACCAGATGGATGTTAAGACTGCCTTTCTTAATGGTGAAGTTGAACAAGAGGTTTATATCGAGCAACCTGAGGGTTTCATGTTCCATGAGAAAGAATCCCATGTCTGCAAACTCAAGAAAGCCTTGTATGGATTGAAACAAGCTCCGAGAGCTTGGTATGGAAGAATTGATAGTTTTCTACAGAGTCTTGGATTCTCCAAGAGCATAGCAGATCCTAATATTTATATAAAGATTGTGTAGAATCATCCTGTTATCTTGGTTTTATATGTGGATGATTTGTTCCTTACTAGAGAGGAACCTCTTATAGCTCAGACTAAGAGGGAGTTATCAATAGAATTTGAAATGAAAGACTTGGGTCTTATGCATTACTTTCTTGGCTTAGAGGTGTGCCATAAACCAGGTGAGATCTTTCTCTCACAAAGTAAGTATGCAATTGATGTGCTCCGCAGATTTGGCATGTTGGAATGTAAGTCTATGTCCACACCTATGATTTCTAACCTGAAGAAGTTACAAGATCAAGCTACAAGTTCAGATCCGGAAGACCCCATCGTATATCGTCAGATCATTGGGTCTTTGATGTATCTAGTAGATACCATACCATACATTTGTTGTGCAATGAATGCCCTCAGCCAGTTCATGTGTGAACCAAAACATATTCATATGGTTGTTGTTAAGCATATTCTCAGATATCTCCGGGGAACTATAGCCTATGGGCTCATATATACTTCCAGTGGAGGGGTAATGCTTCATGGTTTTACAGATTCAGATTGGATGGACAGTACAGTGGACTGGAAGAGTACTTCCAGATATTGTTTCAGTTTGGGTTCAGCTATGATCTCCTGGTCTAGCAGGAAACATGGCTTCATAACCTATAGCACTATAGAGGCATAATACGATGATGCAAGTGCTGCTAGTAGAGAAGCAATGTGGCTCAGAAAACTGTTCTCAGATTTGTTCAGTGCTGAGTTGGAACCCACAATAATCTACTGTGATAACCATAGTTGTATAAAGCTCTCCGAGAATTCGATGTTTCATGACAGATCGAAACACATTGAGATGAGATATCAATATGTTCGGGACATGGTGGAAAATAACATTCTTAGTATTCAGTATGTTCTGACGACGGAACAAACCGCAAATATTTTGACCAAGCCTCTGTCATTGACAAAGTTTGTGTACTTTTGAGACAAGCTCGGTGTTGGTGAGAATGCGTTTTTCGCTGAGAGGGATTGTTGAAATTAGTGCAGCTGCAAGAGCCATTCTCCGGGAGGATGGCATAAGACCCTAGCTGAGATCTAGGGCCCCCAGTACACTCTTGGGGTTCTTGGTTTGGGACCAAGTAGTTTGAGCCATGGCAAAAGACCCTAGTGAGGCCCCCTAGTGTATTACTGGGGTTCTTGGTCAAGGACCAAGCAATAAGTCCCTAGATGTGTTCTAGGGCCCCTGGATGTGTTCCAGGGAATCCTTGCTCGGTGCTTGGATTGATCCTTGGTGGTTGATGATGTAAGCCCCTAAATTTGTTCTGGGGCCCTTGTATGTGTTCTAGGACCTTGCTTAAACGCTTGGGTTGATCTTTGGTCTTGTACCTTGGTGGATGAAAGACCCTAGATGTGTTCTAGGGCCCCCAGATGTGTTCTGGGGTACCCTGGTCTCGGACCAGGTAGTTCTTGGTTGTGTATCAAGATGTGATGATGTGCAATCTTCTTCCTCTCTCTCGGGATGGTCCATGAGACCTAGGAGCAGCAATGAAGATGGACATGACCACATCATGGATGTTTCCTCTTATGCAATGATGATAAAAGTTTATAAGCCATCATGAGACTTATGTGGACATGTTTTGCCATTGAAGAGGACCCCCTTGACCTTGTCTTGTAGTCCCCCCTTGCTTGATTTTGTTTCCCTCCTTGTTTGATGTAGTGTTGGGTTTTTATAAGTCACTTTGACTGATTTGACTTTTAATTAATATCTTTATTAATTAAAATGTCATTTATTAATTGTTTTATTTTTAGCCCTAACCCTCCTCCATAACTATAAAAGGAACCATCCCTCTCTCATTCTTGTATTCACTTACACACTCCTCATATCATTCCTAGTCTGATTTTTTTGCTGTGGCTACCTCAGATTGAATTCTTTGGTCTTGGTATGACTCTCTTAGTGGTCTTTCTCTTACAGCTTTGAGGTATTGCTTGGACATTGTCCTTCTGTTGGCTGGTAGTTTCTGTCTGGTTTTGTTTGCTGGTCTAGAAGTGCTACGAACCTCCCCCTTGGCTGCCTATGTGTGCCGTGAACCTCTCCTTGACTGTATATTGGAGCCACGGACCTCCCTCGTGCTGCTGTGGGTGCCGCGGCCTTCTTTTGGCCTCACCGTGTGCTGCGGCTGAGTGTGTTGAGGGTGCATCGACCTCCATTTCCCTTCTACTTGCTGCCTCTGTGTGTGTTGAGGGTGCCACTGCCTCCTAGGTAGCCTTTGGCTCCTTCTCCTTGATTGCTAGTGCTTTCCCTTTGCTGTCCCTGTTGTTGGTGCCTTTCATGCCTTGAAGGGTTTATTGCTGTAGTAAAGTACAATTCAGTTTGGACAGTGTTTGGATAAGTTGCTTTTTGTGTTTGCATTAGCTCTGTATATGTTCTTGAGTCCTTGGCAAAACAGTCTACCCAATATCATGGTAGAGATCAAAATCCTTGAGTTTTGATCCATGATCTTTAATCTTATTTTTGAACATATAAAAGAGGACATCATCTATATGTCAGGTACATCTTTGATTGGCTAAAGGTAAGTTCAGAATTATTTTTATTTGAAATCTGCACTTAATTTACATTCAGAAATTTTGCTTTATGTTCATATCTCACTGTCTATGTTTAATCTACTTTAGTTATTGTTTTGAGTGCTGATCTGTTTGTACTGTTGAGTTCATTTTAAAAAGATATTACTGTTTTTTTTTCCTTTTCCCTAAAATCTAACAACAACCTTTAGCAATAATTAGATAGCATGCTAGTGGATTTCAAGTCACTCTATCCCAATGCATCCTCGATCTACTAGGGTTTTCGTATCCTTCCTTACCGTTATTGTGTACGATGTTTAAGTTGAATAAAAACCAATAAAACTTATTTCCAAATTAGTCTTACCTCTCTAGAATGTAATAGCTCTTTTGAACCTTTACACCTATGGATCATTTATAGGTGGCATTCTTCCAAATATGTCAACATGTCTTTGTGGTTTAAATGTTAACGTGACCATGCCAAGAGGGGTATTCATCTTGTCCATGTGAAATATGTAATTTGCTAGAATGTTTTCTTGTTTAGTTATCAATTGCCTCTTAAATCACTCCAAAATTTGGGGAAATCTGTGCTGCATATCATATCAATTATAATATAGTATCCATAAATACAACAATATGCATATTATTAGATTAATGAATACAATTTTTCTTTTTTCACAAACTATAATTCATTTTTCTTTAAATTTATCAAAATAATTTTGGAATAATTTTTAGTTTTTTTTGGTTATAAAATTTAATTTTGAAATTTGTTATCATATTTTAATTTATTTTTGTTAAGTTATTGATAATGGTTTTAAGAATACAAATACATTCAAGATAAGCGCAAGCGGAAAGTAATAAATGCTTATATTAATACTGCAGAAAATGTACATCACAAGGTTAGCCCGTGAATACAAACACATACTATACTCTCAAATAGATTTGTTATGGTAGTTTAACCATGCAATACTAACCTCAACTTTGATGGTTACATATTAGTCATATGCCAATGTAATTAATATTAAAGTTTATTAAGGTAATATGATCAAAACATACAAAAGCATGCACTTTATAAATATTGGAACTTCTTGTAAACTCTTCCAACACCCTCACAAAAGAGATTCTAAAAAAATTGCTATATATTATTGAGATTTTATAAAATTGATGAAACCAAATCTCACTCAAACTTTGAAATAGCCTCATCACAAGTGCACTAGAGAGAGAGTACAAAAGCCAAGCACAAGTGCTAAAAATAGAAATACACAAGTGTGCCCAAGAGGAAAATGCCAATCAAGAGAAAAAACACCAAAATTAAGCACCCTTTGGCCTATGACGGTTGGTATTTCAGATGAAGATCACAAGACAAGATGATTCAAATGAGAGCTCGAGTTGTGTATTTACACACAACTCAAGTGAAGGAAAACACTTTTGACATCGATTTAATGAATCTTTGATATTTTTGAAGCCACTATAAATAGAACCATATGGATAGAAGAACCGAAGCAAAGGTTTCATTATAGTCAATACCTTCTTTTTATGCGAAACATTTCACAACAAGTCTAGCCTTATGCTTGTCAATTTTCATTAACACCATATTTAGTCTTATAGATCCATTTGCAACCAACAATAATTTTACCATTAGGTAAATCAACCAATTCCCACCTTTGATATTTTATTAGAGCCTCATACTTGGTAGACGTATTCGCTTCTCATTTAGAGGAGTTTTTGCCATTATTATAAGTAGCAGGCTTTATGCCAATATCAACCTTGGTGAGAAGAGCCTTTATAGTATGTAAATGTGGATGAGGACCAAGTTCACCTTTAGGAAGGAAACTCACAGAGTCTGGAAGAGTAGATAAATCCCATTTGGGCATAGACCTTGTCCTTTCTGTAGTAGATAGAGGAATATCTTCAACTATTGAGTTGCACATGTGTAGTAGCATTAGGAGGTGTACTCATTATAGAAGAAGAGGCTTTTGGGTAATTGGTAATAATCTCATCATCAATGTCCATCTAACTTTTCATTGTAGAAAGAGTGCTCGAGGAAACATTTGTAGGAGGAGAATCATCGTTAGAGTGTAGAAGAAAGAGATCCATTGAAACAATTTGCAAAAAATATGTAGAAAGCAATGAAAAACATCCTAGTAGACCATGAGAAAGGACTTCATCAAATACCATATCCCTTTTTTCTATCACTTTATGAGTGGAGGTATCATATAAACAATATTCCTTTGAAATTTCATTGTAAACTCCTAGAATACAACGACGACTTTTGGGTTCCAATTTGTTTATTTTTGCCTTGAGAATATGGGCCCATCCACTTGATCCAAAGATTCTAAAATGTGAAACTAAGGCTTTGAAGCCATACGTTTTTTTAATATGGAGCCATACCTCAAATTGCACTAGTGGGGATCTGGTTGATGATGTGAGTTGCACAAATAATTATGTTTGCCCAAAACTATGGTTCCATTTTCTTGTCTTGAAGCATACATCAAGCCATTTCCAAAATATATCTATTCTTTTGGATAACGACTTTATAACGACTTTGTCTTCCTATGAAAGAATCTCAAACCAAGAGACCATGTGATCTTTGACAAAGTTTGGAAAGTACTACTAGTATAAACTTCTTCACGACTAGTCTTGAGACACTTGATCTTTGTCATAGCTTGATTTTCCACTAATAGGTTGAAATCCTTGAATTTCCACTAATAGTTTGAAATCCTTGAATTTTCCAAAAACATCATGTTGAAGTTTTGGTAGTTGTGGGATGCATTCTCTCCTGGACAACTTTTCTTAGAGAAGAAGAAGATTCCAGAAGTCAAAGGAAGATCATTGAACAGTTGAAGAACATCCCGAAAAAGAATAAAGTGAAATATAAGACCACATAAGAGAAGTTGACCCATAGAAATAATAAAGTAAATATGAAGACTCAGAATAAGAAGTTGGCCCCAGACATGCGCGTTGATATTTTGGTAGCTGCGGGAGGTATTCCTTCCTGGACAACTTTTATTAGAGAAGAAGAAGATTCTAGAAGTCAAAGGAAGACCATTGAATAGTTGAAGAACACCCTGGAAAATAATAAAGTGAAATAGAAGACCACCGAAGAGAAGTCGGTCCATAGGAAATAAATAAAGTGGAAATATAATTTCCAAGAAGAGAAGTCGGCCCAAACATGTGCATGAATTAGTATAAATATAGGGCTGGATCATTTCATTTGTACAAACACACAGTTCTCCTTCTGTAGTGCACACTAGGCAGTTGCAGCTGTAGTTGTGACAATTTCACTATTTCTAGGTTCCGGTTCTCTTGGAGAGTGCGTCCTACTTGGAAAGGATATTCTTGGTGGCTCTTTGTGGTTTCTCTTGTGCGCTACTTCTGGAAGAGTTGCGCTAAGGTTGTGAGGTGCTTCCAAGTTGCTTCATATCATATACCGTTGTAGTTGCAGTTACCAATTGCCATTTCTGTGGTGCACTATCTTGCTCTACTGATGCACCTATCTTGTGCCAGTTATGTGGTGCTACTAAGTTTTCTACCCTTGCTAGGGTTTGATAAGAAGAAGCGATAAGTATTTGTTATCAAGGTTTTTTCATTGTTGGTTTTCTCTTGTGAATAGAGTTTGTTCATGGTTGTATTGAAATATTCTCTCTAAGAAAAGTTGGTTGGGTTTTTCCTAGGATAAATCTTTTTGTCTTCTTGTGCTTGTTTATCTGCTGCTTATATATTTTAGTATATGGTTATTGAATGTTAAAAGAAGATCAAAATGCCATGGTAAATCTAATGTTAACAAAACTAATGAAAATCTAACACGTTTTTAGAGCTGGTTACCTTCAGAACAATCTAACCATTGGAAGGAAGATCGTGAGATTTACCACATTGTTGAGATTTGTTGTTACACATGCAATTTGTTGCTGCACCATTTTATTTTTTCAAGCTCGTTGAACACTTATTATAAAGTTGATTGGGACAAATTTTAGCATAGATCAACTCGCCTTGCCCTAGCGCACTTGTTGCATCTTTCAGATTGAATTTCTATCAAAGTTGAATTTTTAGGGTTTTAGGCTTGTTGACATTTTTCTAGACATTGAACCTTCTAATTAAGATTTCTAGCTTTTTCTTGTTGATGTAATGTCTCATATTAGAAGACAAAGCTCAATGGTGCACTTGTATATAAAATGAGGGAGTTTGAAGGAAATGTACATTTGGAAAAATGACCTTTGTCCAAGTAGTGATAGTAGATCCAAAGGGATCTTAGATCTAGTGCACTCATAGGAAGCCCAAGAGTTGGAGGAAACAATGAAAATGTCTTCTACAATATATAACAACTCAAATGAGATAGTGACAACTAGACTTCAGGTTTGCAGATTAGGTTTGATATTTTGTATTGTTGCAACCTAAGTAAGTGTTGTAACTAGAATAATAGTCTTTAGAATTCTATTACTGCAATTGCTATCAAATGTTTAGTGACACTTGAATATTGATAGTACAATGATCATCATGTACTTATGATGCACTTATTTCCAAAATGAAATTGATCTCTTCTAGGAGATGTTCTTGGTTGTTGACTTTGTCCCAGGCAGGTTATCTTGTTGAAACCATGGAGGTTACCATGGAGATGTTGTTTTTCTTGTTTCTTGTTTCGAGCAGGTTACTATGGAGGAATGATTGGTCACAACACTGGAAGAGTGTTGAAGAGTGTTGTTCTTATTTCTTGTTTTTGTATTTTGTTTTGGATCTTGTCTCAAGCCGATCACATGTGATAGCTCTGAGAAGGAGCTACTGTGACGATTGTTCCCATTCTTGTTTTTTATTATTGTTCTTATCATAAGAATGTTTCTCTTGTCTGCTATTTTCCCTTGTTGTTGCTCTTGTTCTGGGCAGGTCACATGTGATAACTTTAAGAGGGAGCTATAATGATGGTTGCAGGAGGCATCATATTAGATGGTGTTTAGTTGAGACATGGAATAGACTATCCAAACATAGATCCATGCACATGACCGTACACATCCATGTACCAAAAGAGAACAAGATGAAGTTAAAACCTTCTGGCAATAAGGGTACTTTTGCGGGATACAAAGTATCTCATATGGAGATTTATTGTAAGGAGCAGAAGGCTTTGAAGATGACTGTACAAATCCCTTCGGTTCAGTTGATCACTCTTCAGATAATTAGGAAGAGTCAGTAGAGCCAGGAGGGCCTACCTAGAAAGAGATCATGCTGGCAATGACCAGGAATAGACCAACATGGTCTTGTGATACATTGCAGGATGCAAAGGGCATGCCGTTATATGGCATTGATGATCCATATCATGAGGAGGATCAAATGGCTCCACTAGTGGTGAGGTAGATGGCCCCACCAAGTACCAACTCAAAAGGAGCCAAAGTTCATAAGGATTCAACCCTTAGGATCCAGTAGGGAGGAGAAACCTCCCAATATAGTTCATATGCGATCATACTTAAGAGGAAGTCAACATATGCAGAAGGAGCATGCAGACTCAGATTGAGCCTGATCTCAGAGAGATTCAACTGACTTAGAGGAAGAGAAGATCATTCAAAGGAAGTTCCCCCTCAAATTCAGGTGGGAGAGAGAGACATCTTCCAAGATTGATAGACAGGTGCCATGAGTTAAGTAGGCTAGATCGAAGCTCCAGAGACTTCGAGGAGATATGATACCTCCTTGGAGGATTCCATTGTTTAAGTAGACTTTTCTATAGTGACAGAGGAGACAACCAGTCAGAAGGATTGGGATAAGGATTTTTCCTCAGTTCCAGAGAGAGCAAGAGACCCCACAAGTTTTCCAGCTATGTAGCGTTGATGAGGAGGATCATTGATTCAAAACCTTCCACTTATGAGGAAGCTACTAAGAAACATGTTTGGAAGGATGTCATGATGGAAACATATCATTCCATCATGAAGAATGATGTATGGGAAGTGGTTCCGAGACCAGAAGCGAAGTCAGTGGTGACTTCCAAGTGAATATACATTATCAAGCATGTTGTAGATGGCAGCATAGAGAAGTACAAAGTGAGATTTGTGGCTAGAAGATTTTCCTATAAAGAGGGAGAAGATTATGACGAGACACTTGATCTAGTAGCCAAAAGAAGTGTACATAGAGCAACCACAAGATACATGAGAAGGAGTCTCATGTCTACAAATTGAAGAAAGCTTTGTACAGGCTTAAGCAGAACAAACACTTATTTGATGAGATTGGGGATGGTTTCCCCTTGATATTGAATGACCTATTTCTTACATGGGGTGCGTAGCTCACATATGGGTGCAAGAGGGAGCTCACTTCAGAGTTCGAAATGAAGGATCTGGATTTTATGGGATTAGAGGTGTGGTAGCTAAATGAGATTTTCCTTAGCTAAGCAAAATATATATAGTTAAGATCCTGTAGAGATTCAGGATGATGGAATGCAAGTCCATGACCACACCTATGGTTACAAATCTGAAGCTCTTGAGTGATTCATCTTCAGGTTTGGTTGATCCCATACTGTACAAACAATTGATCAGATCCTTGACGTACCTAGTTATTACCAGGTTGGATATACGCTTTGCAGTGAACACATTGAGTCAATACATGGTTGAGCCTAGGAATGCACAATGGATAGTAGCAAAGCATGTGTTGAGGTAACTGCATGGTACGGTTGGATATGGACTCAGATATGTCTCAGATGGTGAAGTAAAGCTGTAAGGTTATGTAGACTCTGACTGGGCCGAGAGTGTAGTCGACATGAAAAACACATCGGGATGTTGCTTCAGTTTGGGATTAGGTATGATCTCATGGTTAAGCAAAAAATATACATCAGTGACACTTAGTACAATATAGGAAAAGTATATTCTAGCCACTGTTGCAAGCCATGAAGCAGTGTGACTTCGGAAGTTGCTTGCAAGGTTATTTGATCTAGAGTTGGAGCCAACCTTGATATATTGTGATAATAAAAGTTGTGTGAAGCTTTCAGAGAATCTTGTCTTCCATGACAAGTCAAAGAATATAGAGATCAAATACCATTACATCTGAGACATGATGCACAGAGGAGCAGTGGAGCTCCAATACATATCCACATATGATCAGATAGTGAACATTCTCACCAAGCCTTTGTCTAGAATGAAGTATGAGTACTTCAGAGACAAGCTTGGCGTGATGCAAAATGTCCACCCTTGTTGAGAGGGAGGTGCGATGTTTCTCCTTTAGCGGACTTCCTTTTGGACAAGGGCTTCCCAGATCAGTCATGCAGAGTGACCGAGGGAGTGATATGGTAGCCCTGCTCAGTGGATGGGTGAGAAAAGGGCTACCAGGAGAGGAGAAACATCATAACATAGTCGTGGAGACTATGGGAGTAGCTTTGTGCTACCAGATTAGTCATCATGAGACTATGACTATGCTTGATGGCATGGTAGTAGCTGTGTGCTACAAGTTGATTGCTACATAGTCATGGAGATTGTTGACTGCATGGTAGTATCTTTTGTAGCTACTAGTTGATTACATGATATGACTATGGCTGATGGCATGGTAGTAGCTATGTGTTACTAGTTGATTGTTCCAGAGTCATGTAGACCATTGGATTTCATGGTAGTAGCTTTTGTAGCTACTAGTTGATTGCTACATAGTCATGTAGACCATTTCACTGCATGGTAGTAGATTTTGTAGCTACTAGTTGATTGTAGGATATGACTATGGATGATGGAATGGTAGTAGCTATGTACTACTAGTTGATTGCTGCATAGTCATGGAGATCATTAGACTACATGGTAGTAGCTTTTGTAGCTACTAGTTGATTGCAGATCATGAATATGGTTGATGGCATGGTAGTAACTATGTGTTACTAGTTGATTGTTGCATAGTCATAGAGACTACTAGATAGCATGTTAGTAGCTTGGTGCTACTAGTTGATTGCTACGTAGTCATGAAAACATGGTAGTAACTTTGTGCTACTAGTTTATTGTTGGATAGCATGGTAGTAGCTTTGTGATACTAGTTGATTTCTGGATAACATGGTAACAAATTTGTGGTACTAGTTGATTGCTACGTAGTCGTGGATATTACTAGACAACATGGTAGTAGCTTTGTGCTACTAGTTGTTCGCTGGGTTGCATGGTAGTAGCTATGTGCTACTAGTTGATTGCAATGTTATGCTACCATATGACATGGTAGTAGCCTTGGAACTACCAGATGATTGCAGTAGAGTCATTGAACTATAGTGGTAGTCATTGGACTACTAGAAGAAAACATCTTGGAAGAATACCTCCCTAACTAAGAGGGAGTGTTGATGTTTTGGTAGTTGCGGGAGGTACTCCCTCCTCGAAAATTTTTCTTAGAGAAGAAGAAGATTCCAAAAGTCAAAGGAAAACCATTGAACAATTGAAGAACACCCTGAAAAAGAACAAAGTGAAATAGAAGACCACAAAAGAGAATTCGGCCCACAAGAAATAATTAAAGTGGAAATATAATTTCCAGTAAGAGATGTCGTCCCACATAAATAATAAAGTAAATATGAAGTCCCAGAATAAGAAGTCGGTCCCAGACATGCGCCTAGATTAGTATAAATATAGGGCTGGATCATTTCATTTGTACATACACAATTCTCCTTCTGCAGTGTGCACTAGGCAGTTGTAGCTGCAGTTGTGACCATTTCACTATTTCTGGGTTCTGGTTCTCTTGGAGAGTGCACCCTACTTGGGAAGGATATTCTTGGTGGCTCTTGGTGGTTTCTCATGTGCGCTACCTCTGGAAGAGTTACACTAATATTGTGTGGTGCTGCCTAGTTGCTTCATGCCAGTTATAGTTGTAGTTGCAGTTACTAGTTGCCAATTCTGTGGTGCGCTATCTTTCTCTAGTGATGTGCCTATCTTGTGCCAGTTCTGTGGTGCTACTCAGTTGTCTACCCTCGCTAGGGTTTGACAAGAAGAAGAGATAAGTGTTCATTATCAAGGTTTATTCATTGTTGGTTTTCTCTTGTGAATAGAGCTTGTTCATGGTTGTATTGGAATATTCTTATAAGAAAATTTGGCTGGGTTTTTCCCCAAGTTTGGGGTCTTCCCAGGATAAATCTTTGTGTTTTATTGTGCTTGTTTATTTGTTGCTTATATATTTCCGTATATGGTTATTGAATCTTAAAAAAAGATCAAAATTCTATGGTAAATCTAATGTTAACAAAACTAATTAAAATCTAACACATCAACCCTAGATTGAGTGGTGTATATGATTTGGATTAGATCATTATATTATTTCTCATCTATTTCTATGCTTTCAAAGTGGAAAAAAATGAAGGAATCAACCTTCAGGGTCATTTTTGTTAGAAATAATAGATGTGCTCATTTAACTATAGACAATATAGCAACATTGTCACCCAACCATAGGTCGAAGCCACCCCTGAGCACCTTAAATTTGAAAAAGAATGATTCCAGAAGCAAACCCTAGGCCTAATAGCCAATCAATGTAGCATACCTCTCTATCTCTCCAGAGCTAGCATACAAGGAATAAAGTCCAAACCATAACCAATAGAAAGTTCGAGCCTAAACCGAGAATACAGATTGGAGTAGCTGCAACTGCAACTACTCCCTAGACTTGCGCTCTTACCTAGTTTCTGCAACTTGCTCTTCTTCACTGCTGAAATTTCGAGCTGTGTGTGCCAAATTATATTTGGCTACCTATATTTATACTATTTTTCCTGAGCTGTTTGGGTCAACTTCTCATTCTGGAGGCTAAATACTTAACGTTAAATATTTCCTTGAGTCGACTTGTCTTCTAGGGTTATGTTCAATGCTTTAGGGTTTCTTCCTGCTTCCCAGAATATTCTATTCTCGTCAGGGTTACACGTGGAGGTAAACACCTCCCACAACTACCATAATATCAACAGTCCCTCCTAGCTAGGGAGGTATTGAAGGAAATGGTCTTGAGCACAAACATACCATTCAACCAGTAGCATCATCATAGCCGTACAAGTAATTTCATGATTAGATCACACACACCATTATCACTATCATATGATAGCATCAACTACATCATCTCTAGAAGCCATACTCCATCTGAGTAATCAAGCATGGTGTTGAATAAGTCACTCACTCCACAGAGTGATACAAGGACCATTCTTCTAATCTGGACATACATCCTAGAAGAATGACTGTCCCAACAGATCTAAAAGCTACACCATGGACTACAGAGACCGTTCCTATAGGAATGTCAATCTAGGACTATTTTCTAATTGAGTCATATGCACCAAAGAGATCCATCTCAACCTATATGCCTTAGAAAATATCGGTCCTAAACCATTTTCCTAATCGGGCCACAAACTGTGCCTTAGGAAAATACTATTCCATGTCATGTCAACAAACTGTCAACCTGGATCATTCTCCACAGAGAGAATACCTGTCCACCAACAATCTGTTCTATATGGACCATTCTCTGTCTAGAGAATGTCTGTCCACAAGCACATTGACTATCCGTCTAGATGATAATAATTTTCAACACTACTGATAGTCTACATGGAAACCATAACAATGTCATTCAATATAACACAACTGTGTCTATCCATAGTAGTACATAACTACTATCCAGTGGTACACAACCACACCCAATAGTACATGACTACTCAATCAATGACACATAGTCACAACCAGTGGAATACATCCACCACAATAGCATACACCTACTATCTAGAGACATATAGTCTCCATAGCGATCATATAATCTGATATCAACCTGCACAGAAAACAATATCATGATATAAGTTGAGTCATCTGGGCCATTCTTCCACTCACTTCTGTGAGATCTGGAAGAGAATCTTCCCTTAGAAAGTAAAACATCAGCCATGAGCTATCTGGACTATTCTTCTCAAGCATAGAAGAACAACTGTCTCGATTTATGAGCATGGACCATTCACCTAACTGGGCCATTCCTCCGACACTAAACAAAGTGCAACCTGAAGAGAATGAGTCTGCCCTAGGGAATGCCTGTCCTTGATTGCTGAACCTGGACCATTCACCTAACTGGGCCATTCCTCTAACACTAAACAAAGTGCAACCTGGAGAGAATGAGTCTGCCCTAGGGAATGACTGTTCGGACCATTTCCTAAGGAAACGACTGTCCTGCACCAACCTCCAAAACGAACCATTCTTCGAAACTGCTCACAACTGTGAACTTCGAAATAATGACTCCCTAGAGAGGCAAACCATTCTACTTGACCACTACTGAGAGTGACTGCCAAGAAGAAAGACAGTCCTAGACCATTCCCCCACACTGGACACAAGGGGAATCACTGTCTATGGTACATCAACAATCTATCGAACCATTTTCATTACGAAAATGATCGTCCGATCTGGACCATTTTCCGAACTGGAAAATGCATGTCTATCATAAATCTCAAACCACTTTCTAAACTGAAAAGAAACTGCTCATATTGGACAATTTTTCGAACTGAAAAATCACTGTCCATAAATCAATAACATATCAGTGCTCCCTCCCAACTTGGGAGTAATCTCTTCCTTTTTCAATAAGGAAGTTGTCTACACGAGCTCCAACTTGTTTCTTGAGTACACAAACTTTTTCCATCTTGGACAAAGACTTTACCAAAATATCCGCTATCTGCTCATATGTGGAGATATATATTGGAGAACTAGTTCTCTTTTCTGGACTTCATGACGGAGAATGTAATGCTTGATCTCAATGTATTTCGGTTTGTCTGGAACACTGGTTTTCTCTGAAGGCTTCATATAGCTCTTGATCATTACAATATATCATGGTTGAATTCAACACTTTTGTTTCTTGCTAGCTCATGACATCATGGCAAGGCTCAAATTGAAACATATCCAACTAGCACTTCTTCTGTCATCATGAGAGTTTGTCATGGATTAGAAATCCATCATCTTGAACTTCTGAGTAACCATTCTGATCTCTGTCATAGAAAGTTTTCACCATGCTTCTGCTGTGCATGAGAGGCTTTGCACCAAGTTGTTTGAATCCATACAAGATCTTCTTCCATCTGCATACAAGGGTCTCTTTCTGGTATACCTTAAAACCTTGAAGTTGCTCTACATACGCTTCTTGTTCAATTACTCTGGAGAACAGTCTTTGCATTCATTTGATGTAAACTCCAACCCATGGATATTGCAGAAGATATAATGGCTCGGGTAGAGGTATGTCTGGCTACTAGAACAAGCTATCATCATAGTCTTCTCCCTCCATTTGGGAGAACCTATAGTTCTAAATCCCACGATGCTTCCATTCATAAGTATTTCATACACTGTTCTTCATCACGACTTCCATTTCTTCTGCTTGATTTCTTCTAGTGGGTTCAGACGAAGCTGGTAGTCTTATGATTTTCGATATAATGACTGGTTGTTCTGGATTTTCTTCCTCTCTTGGAATCTTCATGTTCTTCCTCATGTTTCTCTTTAGCTCTTGGGTCCATGGATTTTTCTATAGATTCCATGCCCTGAAGATTCCGACTTCTTCCTTTCATCATAGGATCATGGATGTGGATGGAAAACTATGGATACTTTAAGGCTTCTTTTCGAAGAAGACTTCTTCTAAAGTCAAACTAAACATGTGCTGCTTTTCATGGATGTTACCATTGATGGGAACATGGATAGATACTTCATAATCCTCAATGGATCATATTATTTAGGATTAGCTCCCTCCTAATCCTTGCTTCATGCATGAATGCATGCTCTTCTTTTATAATTGTATAATCGACTCCCTCCATCTAGGAGAGTCCACGTTTCTGTCTACTTCTGCAAAGTGTCACAAGTCTGTTTCTAATTTCCTTTTGATTGCTGACTTCTTTCTGTTTTTACTTCTTCCATGTTTCTTCAAGTTTGATTCTGATTTTGGCTTATCTTGCAGCTGTTACTTATGTTAATAGCTTCCACAGGAATTGTTACCAAGGATTGTCAATGTACCTCATCTTTTCATGTGTATTGCTTGAATTGTAGTCATCGTGATAGCAATCCTTATCTTTTTATTCTTCCATAGGTATTGTTTCTCTTTGAACGTTTTATCTTCTAATAAATAGATATGAAATATATGTACAGAAACTATGTAAACATGGTATGTACAAGAATTAAGAAGAATATTGTTATCTTGTCTTAGAAGAAGAAGTCTGTTTTATCCTGCTTGGCCTTCTTTGAGGGTTCCCTTTCTTCGACAATGATGCTTCATGTGTTTCCTTCCTTTTCTTTAACTCGGGACAATGATTCTTGTAGTGACCACATTTTCGACAGTTGAAGCATTGTATTTTTGACATATCTTTCTCTTGATTTGGTTTCTTCCTTGAGCCAAACTTCTTTTAATTCTTGAAATTCTTGAACCTTGCTGTGAAGGCTTGATCATCATATTTCTTTTGGGGTTTCTCTTTTGCACTAATCCTTGATTCTTCTTGTGCACATAAAGTCCAAAGTTCTTCAAATGTGGGATACTCCTTCCTTGTGGAAATGCATCCCATGTCTTGGGAAGACCATTGAGTACTATATTTACCAGTTCCTTCTCTGAAATGATTTCTTCAATAGATTGTAGTTGATCTCTTAACTAAGAGATTCTCACAAGGTATGATGTTATGCTGTCATCATCATTCATTTTCATGTCACGAAGCTCATTCTTTAGACTCATTACTTGTCCAATGTTTCTGACTGAGAAGAGGTTTGTTAGGGCATCGTACATCTTCTTAGATAAGTCAAGATAGGAGATGTAGGGTATCAAGTGGTCTTTTATAGAGTCCACTATGATACTCATGGCATTGATGTCATTGTCTTTGAACTTCTCCATAACTGCAATGTTTTGAGGTTCCTTCTCTTTTCCTTCTTTGAACTGTTGTTCCATGACCTTTCCTTTCACGATATCCAACACTTTATTCTTGGCAAGGATGAGGTCAATCCTTGTCTTCCACTCTCTGAAGTTAGAAGCCCCTTCTAACTTGTTTTCTGACTTCATAGATTAAGTCACAATTTCTTTGACTTAGTCAACCTTTGACTTTGACCAAAAACTAAAACTTGACGTCTTAGCTTGTTGAGAGTACCAGAAGGTGCACTAGGCTATCCAGAAATTAGGTCAATTTATTCTCTTAAGGTGCCTCAACAAGAGGGTTAGGATTTCATTGCTGCAACAAAAAATGGTTGTAACTGCAATTGTAACTGAGCAAATCCTCCCAATCTATCTTCCAGCGGTTAGACTGTCCGAAGATAGTGTGGGCCCATAACATGTTAGAAATAATAGATGTGCTCATTTAACCATAGACAATATAGCAATATTGTCACCCAACCATAGGCCAAAGCCACCCCTGAGCACCTTAACCTTGACAGATAATGATTCTGGTAGCAAACCCTAGGCCTAATAGCCAATCAATGTAGCGTACCTCTCTGTCTCTCTAGATATATCATACAAGGCAGCCAATCCAAACCATAACCAATAGAAATTTTGTGCCTAAACCGAGAATACAGATTGGAGTAGCTGCAACTACTCCCCAGAATTGCGCACTTACCTAGTTTCTGCAGTGCACACTTCTTCACTGCTGAAATTTCAAGCTGTGTGTGGGAAACAAGATCTGGCTACTTGTATTTATACTATTTTTCCTGCGCTGTCTAGGTTGACTTCTCATTTTGGAGGCTAAATACTTAATATTATATATTTCCTTGAGCCGGCTTGTCTTCTAGGGTTATGTTCAATGATTTAGGGTTTTGTCTTGCTTCCCAGAATATTCTATTCTCATCAGGGTTACACGTGGAGGTAAATACCTCCAAAAACTACCATAATATCAACAATTTTAACAACAGGTCCTAGTTTGGAAAATTGGGGTTTGAAACTTTCCAGAGCCATTTTGAGGCATCAAACAACATTTTTTGGGGTTGATTTTTTTCTATCATTATCTTGGACACCTTGACGTTGTTATACACATCAAGACCTTTCTAATGGTGCAAAAATCTTGTCAATCGAATCTCGTATGCAAAAATTATGTCTCTTGCAAGTTTCCCTACCGCGGTGACCACTGTGGTATGAGTGGATGCCATGTCAGCCCCCATTACTCACACATATGGGGCTAGCCACATATGGAATTTCATGAAGATTCTAGAAGGTCCAAAACCTTATCACAATTGAGGGTTGAGGATGTCAAAACCATACCCCTAGATGGCTATCGAGATATGTTAAATATTGGTTTGCTAGGAGGAGGAGGGGTTCCATCCTTTTGCACTTTATCTTGTTCCATAGCTGAGAAAAACATCTAAGAGTGGTATTTTGTGAGCATAATAGACGAGGAGGAGGATTTTGTAGTATTCATTTAGGCTAAAGTGTCAAAAGGTAACTCCATAGTGAGTTCCCATTCCTTTGTATGTGTATTTTATAATTTAAGCAAAGAGAGAAGAACACAGGCCTCACCTTCTAGCTAAGTTTTCTCTTGTATTGGGTTTCCTAGGTCAAATCTTGTATTCATTTACATGGATAGTGTGTATTTTGTCCCCGTTCTTTCATTTATTTATTAAAGTCAAGCAAATCTAGTAATTAACTAACATGGGATATAAGGAAATAAACTACAAAAATCTAAGATTTCAGAATAATTTAAGATCTATTGCGACGAACCATTCTAGTGGAATATCCACTGCAGTTTACAGATCATATTGGTGTCATAGCATGTTTTTTGGGTGTAATTGTGGAAAGTTGTATGGATCCAAGAATTGGTTTAAGATGACAGTTGCAGAACCCTAGGGATGGTTGATGAGTGTGTTCATAACAACCCTCGATATCCACAAGAGGAGAGATTTCAGAGGTTGGAAGAGAAAATTGTTGACATGTGTCACAATATGCCCCTCCTCATGGTGTATCTAGCAAGAAATCTCAAACCATTCAGAGAAGTTGGAGGCTCGAACTCAAAGATCATATTAGACGAGAAACCTTGGGATAACAAAGACCCAGAAAATGAGTAGCAGAAAGAACCTGAAAAAGAGCAGGCGAGTTCCATTACCATAAACGCTTCATAATATTTATTCAAGATGGAAGAAAAAGTGGACATAAAGCCATAGCAAGGTGAGATTCTTGCATTAAAACTGAATCATTGGTTGCAACAAATAGAAGTTTATTTCAACATTCACCATATAGATGAAGAAGAAAAGATATAATTTTCCAGACTAAAGTTAGAGGGCCATGCTTTAACCTGGTGGGAAAGTTGTACATAAAAACTTAGGCTAGAGGTTGATCTGCCAATAACTAGGTGAGAGGCCTTCAAAACCCTCATCAAGTCCCAATTTTACCCTATTAGGTATGTAGAGGACCAATGGATTTGGTGGCACCACTTCAAGCAGAAACACGGGTATAGCGTACATGAGTACACCACCAAGTTCAAAAATATGGCCATCATGTTGGGTATCTCTCCCAAGAACCTATATGCATTCCTCAAGTATCTGGGGGGTCTACATATCCATCTACGAAAAAAAGTGATGATTTTCAATCCAAGGACAATGGACAAGGCATGTGTATAGGCATAGTATCTGGAAAACATAGGCCATAAGAAAGGGCATCCAAGCAGTTCCAAGCAGAAAGAGCCCCAAGAAGCTTTTAAGGAGGGGAAGAAGAAGTGGAAAGGGGGAAATGATATTAATATGGAAACCACTGCACATCAGTGCAAGGATCCTAACAACAATTATAACCATTTCAATATTGATGGACACACTAAGGAAAAGTGTTGGAAACTACATCCAGAGTTGAACATGAAGAACTGTAAGGATGGAAAGAAAAATAATCTTCTAGTCACAAATTCGAGTAATTAGGTTGAAAGAATCTTTGATGTGGATGAGAATATTATCCGAAGATAAGTGCAGAAGGAGATAAATCTAAGTAGACTTCATCACCAGGAAGAAAAGGAGATGACCAAACTCTTCCACATCAAGATACATGTTAATAAGACCGAGATAAAAATCTTTGCTTGACTTTGGTTTACAGAATAATCTCATAGTAGTGAATCTTTTTAGCAAGCTTGGATTGGAGGTTCGTGATCATCCTAACCCATATCCATTGGGATGGATAAACAATGATGTAGAGATCAAGGTAACAGAATAGTGTAATATTAAATTTGTTGTAAGCGTTGATTTTATTGATGAAGTGAAATTGGACATAGTTCCCCTTGACATATGTGGAGTAGTGTTTGGAATCCCCTACATGTATATGAGAGATGGAATATTCATGCGGAGATCCAACCAATACAAACTAATCAAGGATGGGAAGTCTAACATCATCAACATGCATAAAGGAAAGTCAAAGATCTCATTGGTAAGTGCCAACCAAACCAAGAAGTTGATTAGTTCTAGTAAGAAATATGTTTTACTTTTCTTAAGAGAAAATCAAACTGAGGATGAGCCGATAGGAGTAAATGAATCTCTAGAGGGGTGTACTAAAGAGAAAAAACATCGGTTGGAGGATTTTCTACTAGCATACAAAGGAGTGTTCCGGGATCCTAAAAGGCTGTTGAAATATTGTAACTGCAAAGATTATTCTATCTATTATTGAGTTATTATTCATTAGATCAATCCCCTTTTGTGGACTGATCACGTTGAGCACTGTAATTGACCAAATCCCCTTTTGTGGATTGGTCAAACCCTAAATATATTTTTCAAATTGAGAGGTCGCCCCCCAGGCTAATTAAAGTGGTTTTAACCACTAAGAAGATAAGTCGACCCTGCCCAGTGAAGAGACACCTTTCTAGTGCCTGCCAGATTGTATAAATAAAGGAAGCCACCGCCTCAGTATCTCACTCACTCATTCACTCATAAACTACGCAAGTTTAGTAGATGCAGTCATGAGAAGGAAGAGAGAGGCACATTTCTCAATGTTGAATATTCTCTAGTGTTTTGGTTTATTGTCTTGGCATTGTATTGGATATCTATATTAAGGAAGTTTTTGTTGGGTTTCCTCCCCCATGAGGGTTTCCTAGGATAAATGTTGTGTATCTTGTGATTGTGTTTCTCTCAGTGATCCTACCTATGCTATTGTTATCTAGTAAATTGAAAATAAACCTAATAATAGCTCAAAACTTAACATGGTTTCAGAGCTAAGTTGAAGAGAGCACCTTTCACTGGATAAGAAAAAACGCCATTGTTGCTCTACAAGAAAATTAGGGATTTTTATTGGAGAGGAACATTTGCCTAAAAACCAACTAGAAAAGTGTGCCCTAGCCTAACAAACTCTTTGGCAACCTTAACACACTTTTTTAGTGGATAGAACTCCCAGAAAGTGAAACCCTAGTTTTCACTAGTACCAGAAAACCAGGAAACCAGAACCAGTACCAGAAGTACCCGTCCAGAATTCCGTTGGTCAAGTTTGAAGGGGTAAAATTTGGATTTTTAGAAATTTTACTGCACCAACTTACTCGCCTCAGCTCAACACATCTAGCCCCTGGATCAAAATTTTAAATATTGAAGTTTGAAAAATTAGGGTTTCCTCATAAAACCCTAGGTTGTAGTTTTAGAATAAGTTGCAGTTGCAGTATCATTTGAAGTATCAACTGTAGTATCAGTTGCAATAACCCTTGAAGTTTTTAAGAGTTGGTAATTATTACCGTTGCCACCAGATGGTGCCACTACCTGCAAATACTATCAGAGGTATGTATTCACATATGTTTAAATTGTTAAGCTTTAAAGGGTATTTGTAGGAGAAGGGATCTCTTACCATAGATCCAGAAGGGATCTCTTACCATATATCCAGAAGGATCTCAAGATCCAACACATTCAGAGGAATAATGCAACCCAGGTTTGATTATTCTGATATGCATCTATTTGTTATGGCATTATTTTTATCTAGGTTGCATGTTGAAGCTATGAACATCATACTAACCTTTGGTCAAAAATTAATGTCAAGGTATTAGATGGATTAAAGTTGAGATCATAAAGTTTATTCTCTAACCCAACTTTCTGTCAAGATATCATATTGTGTTAGTACATAAGACATGTTGAAGAAAGCACTTGTCATCTTGAGTAAAGGAGACTTGGAATAAAAGCAACACACTCATTCTTGAGGACAAGACTCCAGGTTCCAGGTTTGATTAATTAAGTTGATAAGATTCAAAGTTGCACATGACAAAGTTGATAACTACCCCATTACAAGTAAACACTATAGTTGAGGTAGCAATCTTTGAAAAGTATTATACTTGGTAGCATGTGAGCATATTGAGAAAAATGCTTAATGTAATAATTTACCAGATATAGCTAAATTCTCCTCTAGGAGAAACTTCTTGTGTTGGTTTCAGGTTACCATGGAGGAATGTTTGCTCACAAAACTATAAGAGTGTTGACCTCATTTCATACTGTATTTCTTAATTTTCATCCTTGTTTCAGACATGTCACAAGTGAAATCTCTAAAGGAGCTACTGTGACGATTGCTCGTGCTATTGTTTTATTTACTAATATCAAAAGAGTATTATTATTGCTTGTTGTTTTGTTGACCTTGTTTCAGGCCATATATAATAACCCCAAGGAAGCTATAGTGAAGGTTGCAGAAGGCAATAGATTAGATGAGACATGAAGCAAACTATGTACATGACCATATACATTCATGTACCAAAGAAGATGAAGAAGAAGCCATCTTTTGAAATCCAGAGTATCTTATATGGAGATTGATTGTAAGGAGCATAAGGCTCCAAAGATGACCGAACATTAGAACACAAACTCACAGTAGACTTGTTCAAAGGATAATGAAACCACCTTGATGGGAAGTAGAACTCGTTTGAATTCTGACTCAACTTTTCATATTTAGACTTGGTATTCAACACCAAGTATACCCTGTAAGAGATGATGAAGTCCTTGTAGACTCAGAAGAAATCAATAGTAAGCCTGATCTAAGAAAGGATCATATGAAGAGACAAATTCCAGGACTGGGGGACAGATGCCATGAGAAGACTAGATTGTAGCTTCAAAAACTTCTAAGAGATATAAAATCTCCTGGGAAGATTCCCTTGTTTCAGTGAAAGAGAAGGAAGCCAGTCAGAAAGACTAGGATATGGATTCTTCCATGAGACTAGAAGAGAAGTCTGTATTGAATTCCAAGATTGATATAAACAGATCAAGCATTTTGCAGATGTACAAAGCCTAATGTGTGTCCAAAGGATTCTCCTAGTAAGAGGGAAAAGACTATGACAAGACACTTACTCCAGTAATTGAAGAAATAGTTCCAGTATTTATGAAGACAACCAGAACAACCATGATTCATATATAGTATGAGATGTAGGGGGAGAAATCCCCATATTTAAAATTGAGTGGCAGTTGGTGCATTACATTAGTTGGGTCATGGAGACATGACTATGATAAAAGATAGAGTTACCTCCATGAAAGAAGAAAAGATACCTTCAATATCAGTTATTGAGCCACTCTCAGTTTTAGATGAAGTTGTTGTCATGATAGAATAAGAGGAGTTACTCTAAGATTTCAGCAACCACAGTGAGGATGAAGCAATCATTCTTAGCCTCAGAGCAGTTGCAGGTGCAGAGTCCCAGTTTCATAAGGAACAATTGCAGAAAGAGGAGAGGACATACTCTCAGGCAGTGAGACAGATAATGCTTTGCAGAAAGCACATAGAGCTAGCACATGATTGTGCAGATTAAGTTGTAACTGAGCAAGTGTACCAGATTGGTACAATGTAATGTGAAAATTTGGTTTGAAGTTGAAGATAGAAATACTCGGGTATGTAGGTTGAAGAAGGATCTGTACTACTATGATATAGTGATGTTATAATGATGTTACTACTATAGTGATGATATAGTGATGTTACTATGATATAGTGATGATATAGTGATGTTACTACTATACGTAGATGATGTATTCTTGACAGGATGAAGAAAATATCATCACAAATTGTAGAAGAAACTTGCTAAAGAGTTTGATGAAAGACCTAATGCTTTATCTCTTAGATCTTGAAGTTTGGTAGAGCTCAGATAAGATCTTCCTTAACTAAGGGAAGTATGCAGTTGAAATAATGAAGAGGTTTAACATGTTGGAATGTAAACCCATGTACATACCCATGGAAACAACGTTGAAGCTCCTAGAAGACACTTCGTCAGAATTGGTTGATGCTACTCTATATAGACAAATTATTGGTTCGGTGATATATATGATGAATACCAGACCAAATATATGTTTTGTTGTGAACACATTTTGAGTTAGTATCTGGTAGAACCCATACATGTTCACCTTGATGATGCAAAACACGTGATGAGATACCTTAAGGGTACATTGGATTTTGGTCTCTACTATACTAGAGATCATGAGTTCAAATTGTATGGATATACTGATTTAGATTGAGATGGAAGTGTTTCTGATAGAAATAACACTTCAGGATGTTGTTTCATTGTGGGGTCAGCCATGAATTCATGGAAGAGTAGGAAGCAACCAAATATTTCTCCCAACACGACAAGCAAAATAAATTGCAGCATGTTCCGTCAATTGTGAAGCCATATGGCTTCAGATGTTGTTGACGTATCTATTTGATCCGGAGATGGAAGCCACCATGATCCTATGTGATAACCAGATTTGTATAAAATTGATGTGTTCGATGATGAGTCAAAGCACATAGAGATATGATATCACTTCATTCATGATATGATGCAGAGAGGAGCTATAAAGCTCCAATATATTGACACAGATGAATAGTTTGCAGATGTGTTGACCAAGACTTTGTCTCGTGTAAAGTTTGAGCACTTCTGAGACAAGCTTGGTATATTTCAAAAGGATCTCCCTTGAAAGGGGGAGTAGTTTTGATGATACTATGGCATCCTGTCCAATAGTGGGTAGCCCAGTTAGGATTTTATATCTTAGGGGACTGATCATCCCTGGAGAAATCCCGAAGGTCCGAAAGGACGGGCTGTCAGAGTACTCGTGCATGTATATGCTAGATTTGGTCAGTAGTGGTAGCTCCATTAGGATTTTATATCCTAGAGAATATTTTGATTCCTGGGCAGATCCTTTGGATATGTCAGAGTACCACAATATGTTGTTGTGATGCCAGCCTCGTGCTGAATATTTCTAGATTCATGTTGATGTTGTTGAGATGCCAACTTCATGTAGAAGATTTCCAACTTCGTGCTGATGTTGTTGAGATGCCACACTAGTGCTGAATATTTCCATCTTCATGCTGATGTTGTTGAGATGCCAACTTCGTGCTGAAGATTTCCATCTTTGTGATGATGTTGTTGAGATGCCAACTTCGTGCTAAATATTTCCAGCCTAGTGTTGATGTTGATGATGCTCCAACCTTCCTGCTGTGATACTGTTTTTGTTGTTGATGCTCTAGCCTTCGTGTTGTGATGCTACAACCTTCGTGTTGTGATGCTTCTATCGTCGATGATGGTCCAACCTTCATGCTATGATGTTGTTGTTGTTGTTGATGTTGTATCGTCCTTGTGCTGTTATTGGTGATGATGATGTTTGAGTGTTATACTAATCCATGTTGATGTAGATGTTGATGATTCCACTTCAGCTTCTTGCTGAAGATGATGATGAAGATGCCACTTCAGCTTCTTGCTGAAGATGATGATGATGATGCCACTTCATCTTCTTGTTGAAGATTATTCCACTTCAGCTTCTTGTTGAAGATGATGATGTTATTTCAGCTTTAATTATGAATATGATGATGTCACTTTAGCCTCATGCTAAATATGTTGATGATATTACTTTAGCCTCATACTAAAGAAGATGATGATGTTACTTTAGCCTCACGCTAAAGATGATGGTGATGTTACTTTAGCCTCATGATGATGAGGATGATGATGATACTCCAGCTCCATGCTTTGAACGATGATGATGAGAAAAACTTCCGATGATTTATAGATATTCCAGTCAGTGTTCCAGATGCCGTTGATGTCACTACCCTCTCTCTCTCCTGATGATGTTGTAGAATACCCTTCTTGTTAAGGGGGAGTGTTGAAATATTGTAACTGCAAAGAGTATTCTATCTATTATTGAGTTATTATTCATTAGATCAATCCCCTTTTGTGGAATGATCATATCGGGCATTGTAATTGACCAAATCCCCTTTTGTGGATTGGTTAAACCCTAAACCCAGGGTAATTAAATTGGTTTGAAACACTAATAAGACAAGTTGACCCTGCCCAGTGAAGAGCCACCTTTCAAGCGCCTGCCAGTTTGTATAAATAAAGGAAGCCAGTGCCTCATTATCTTACTCACTCATTCACTCATCAAGTGCTGTAAGTTTGGTAGCTGCGGAAGTTTGATAACCTATGCTATTGTTATCTAGTAAATTGAAAAGAAACCTAATAATAGCTCAAAAATTAACAAAGGATACCACCCAAGAGAGAAGTGGAACACAAAATACAGTTATTTCCAAACTCCTCATTGCCAAATATTGGGATATATAGATAGCCCGTTTTGGAAGAAAATGAAGTTAAGAAGTAGTTGCAACAAATGTTGGAATAGAGTGTGATTCAACAAAGCACCTCACATTGTGGGCCATTGATATGATCCCAAGGGGGGCATATATGGGGTTAAATGTATATGATATAACCCCAAGGGGGGGGGGATATATGGGGCTAAATGTACATCTAATGTGTAAATATATATGTAATAAAGTCTGCCTAATAGTAAAGGGGCCTCATGTGTAGTGTGTGAATAGGTATATATAGACATCATGTATTCATTATTGAGGAGATGTGAATGGTGATGTATGAAGGTTTTTGGGTATTTGGAGGAGGTTATCCTATTATTTAAGGAGTTATTGTGTAACTCATCTCTCTTATCTATATTTGAGTTGTTCTCCACACTCACATTGGTGTACATGGTGTGTATTTTTGGTTTATTGTGATATCTTAAGGTTTTGGAACATAACATTTGGTATCAAAGCATTGATTCTAGGGCTTTACTACTTCAAGCGAGTCATCTTGGAAATTTCACTATAACATTTGTTGTATAAAGTTTCAGATTGTGAAATTTTTAGAATATTTAGAAGACATAACAAAATTTGTGTGGTAAAAGTTTTAGGTTCTGGGTCATCTTACTTTTGGATATACAACCTGTGGAAGTTAGGGATTTTTACTAGCCCTGAAATCAGTCTCAAATGAGTCATTTTGAGAATTTTGTTATAACTTTTAATTGGTAATGTTTCAGACTGTGAAATTTTCAGGATACAAAGAAAACATAGGGAATTTTTCCTGGTAAAAATTTCATGTTTTGGGACATTTTACTTTCATAGATACAAATCGTGGAAGTTAGGGCTAGTTACTAGCCCTTAAATAAGTCTCAAGTGAGTCATTTTGGACCTTTCACTATAACTTTTGCTTGGTGACGTTTCATACCGGGAAATTTTCAGGACCCAGTGGAGACATTGCGAAGTGCTAGTGATATATATTTCACATTTTGGATCGCTTTAATGTTTTATATATAGGCCGTGGATGGTATAGGTATTTGACTAGTCCTAAAATTAGTCTAAACATGTGCTCTAGATAAATAAGTCATATATGAAGTTTGGAAAGTCCAAATTCAGTGCCATTAATTTCATTTGAAGGAAGACATGCCCTATTATTTCTAGTACATTTTTTTGAACCATATAAGAAATATTGGATACTTGGCATGCCATCAAAGATCGTTATCTAGATATGGATAAAATAAGGAAATTTTGGGAAAGTTATCATAACTTTCACTTGGCACATCAAATTTTGATCAGACCCATGGAATTGCAGAGAATGCATATCAGAATATTACAGGCCAAAATTTTAGAATCAAAAGGGCCAGAATTTCATAGATACATCAGAAGGAAGGTCAACCAAAATGATATATTCCAAATCGGGTTTTACAATGTATGTTAACTTAAAACTATCATAAATTTTGATTGGGATGTTTGATTGAGATAATTCAAAAGCCATTGGAAAGAAAAAACATAGAAGATTATATTGGAAAAATGATTATAACTATTTGAGATCATTATTCCTAATATATTGAAGTTTTAAGTGGAAGGTTTGGGTTATACCTTAATTAAGAATCAGTGGAAATACCTAACTTTAGTGGAGATGAAGATAAAGATGAAATCGGTCCTATGGAATGGTTGAGGATGGTAAAAGAATATGGTATGAGGATTGATATGAGTCCTTTTAGGGTATAATTTTGTTTTTTGGGTGGAGCTTCTAAGTGGTGGAAAAGCCTTGATGAAGATACTAGAATATACTCCAAATGGGAAAAAATGAAGAACTCTTCTCAAATAAATGGATTAAGGATACAAATATGGAGGCAATGTATACAATTCAATATGAGTTCAAAGAAGCAAAAAAAGAGATCAAGCAGAAAGGTGATGAACTATCTAAGATATGAGACCTTAATGAAGCACTTATTAAGGAGGTTCAAAAATTAAAACATGGAAAGAGTAACAAAGGGAAGTGAGAAAATGATGAGTCGAAGGAAGGATTGAAAAAGAAATATGATTACATAGGTAGATTAAGGAATCATAATAAAAAATGATTAGATGAGGTCAAGATATTGAAAGAAGAAAAAAATCATGGTCAGAGTCAAGAAAAAATAAGGATCTTGGATGGAGAGACTACCAAAATAATTGAAGAGAAAATTTACTAGAAGGTTAACGAATCCCTAATTATTGATGAAGTAAAATAAAAAATGCAATGCAGAATTGAAGAAGGAAATCAAAATTTGATAAATGGGGTGACATTGTAGCTTCAAAAGGAGAAAGAAAACAAGATTCAAGAAGGTCACAAGAAGATACCTGAGAAAGTTGAACTTCATCTAGAATATGCACATGATAAAGATGATGGTATTATCTCCAAGTCTAGAGTAATCAAAGACCAAGCAAAGATGATAGAGGATGCCATTGTATTTGAAAATAAGATAGGTGAAATGGATGCGAAAAATGAAGGGAAACCATCAAATGTGAAACCATTTTGACACCCTCCTTACCAGGAAAGATTTCAAGGAAGAAAAGAAGATTGATATAAACATTACCAAGGAATAATTTGGAACAATCATCAATATTCATGGAACAAGGAGTCACAAAACCACTCTTAAACAAGCGATTATCAGAGACCAACAACAACTACAAATTGGAGAAGTTACAAAAACAATACATGGAATCAAAGGAAATAAAGTTATGTAACAACTAGCCACCAAGGATTAAGACCAAAAATAATTTATTTTGGATGGATGGATCATCATCAATGGAATGAAAAAAGAAGAAATATAAGAAAGTCGTATTACTTGGTTTCATCACAAGTGAATCCTTGAATTGCAAAGCTTTGAGGACAAATATTTTTGAAGGAGGGTACTATGATATGACCCCAAGGGGGGGGGGGGGGGCATATATGTGGTTAAATGTATATTATATGACCCCAAGGGGGGCCATATATGGGGCTAGATGTACATCTAATGTGTCAATATATATGTAATGGGGTCGACCTAATAGTAAATGGGCCTCATGTGTAATGTGTGAATAGGTATATATAGAGATCATGTATTCATTATTGAGGAGATGTATGAATGTATTTGGGTATTTGGAGTAGGTTCTCTTATTATTTAAGGAGTTATTATGTAACTCATCTCTCTTATCTATATTGGAGTTGTTCTCCACACTCACATTGGTGTACATGGTGTGTACTTTTGGTTTATTGTGATATATTAATGTTTTGGAACATAACAACCACTTATCATAATTGTACCAAAGAAGGACGGGACTTGATGATGTTGAAATAATGTAATTGCAAAGTGTATTCTAATTATTATTGTTGTACTATTCATTAGATCAATCCCCTATTGCGGATTGATCATGTCGGCTATTGTAAAATACCAAATCCCCTTTTTGCGGATTGGTCAAAACATAACTGTAATAGGCAGAATAAGAAGTCGGCCCCATAATATATTAAAGGTGGTTATAACCACCCAGATTGAGAAGTCGGCCCTGCGAGTGAAAAGACACCTCCACACGTGCCAAAGTTTTATAAATAAGGAGGCTAGCGCCTCACTTAGACACACACTCACTTGTTCATTGAGAAGCAAGTTTCGGAGCTGCAATTGGAGAGAGAGAGAGGGAGAGAGAGAGAGAGAGAGAGAGAGAGAGAGAGAGAGAGAGAGAGAGAGATTCTTGGGAGAGGAATTTTTGTATTTGTTTGAGTTATCTCTTAGCATTGTATTGGTTATCTATAATAAGGAAGTTTTGCTGGGTTTTCTCCCCCATGAGGGTTTCCCGGGATAAATGATGTGTCTCTTGTGATTGTGTATTTCTTAGTGATCCTATCTTATGCTATTGCTATCTAGTGAAATGAAAATAACTCTAATAATAGCTTAAACCTTAACATGGAATCAAAGATAAGTTGAAGAGAGCATTGTTCACAAGATAAAGTGAAAAACGTCATTGTTGTCGTACATGCAAATTAGGGATTTTTGTTGATAAAGTATTTCAGCCCCAAAACCATCTAGAAAAGTGCGCCCTTCCCCAAGGATCACTTTGGCATCCTGTTAACGATATTTCTTGTAAGGGGGTTAGAATGCAAAATAATGGGTTAAAACCCACTTGTCCTAAGTTTTGAATGTAATGTGCCCACGGTAAACAGTGAACGGATCTGGACGGCCCGCATTCGCGCGCCCAAATCAACGACACATATGCAATTCCGGACCCCCCCCGCCTTTCTACCTTTAAGCGGAGGGGGGGGTCCGGAATCAGGGGCGCATCTCTTCAATGGTCCAAATCAGCGCACCCGGATCAACGACGATGAAGGCAATTCCGGACCCCCCTGCCTTTCTACCTTTAAGCAGAGGGGGGGGGTCCGAAATCGGGCGCACAGATTTCTGACGACTGAGATCTTAGCGCTCGGATCAACGACGCTCGCACACTCCCATCATTCCCATCCGCTCTGTGTTTAGCCTGCCTGGGCCCTTCTCCCGTCATGTCACCTTCCAGAGCCACCTTTCTCCTGCTGCCGTGTGTCATCGATCCACCTCCCCTCTATGGTCCATGTGGTCTTCCTTCCTTCTCATCATCCACACACCACCTGCCACATGTCTCCTTCCCTCCACATCAACCTCCCACTAAAATGTGTCCATCACACCTGCTCTCCTGCCTCCTCCGCTTATCGTCTTTTACCATGTGTCTCCCCTGCAACCTCTCTCTCTCCCTCATCACTTCTTACTCCACTCCCCGCTGTTTTGGCCCCATCACTCCATTCTCGTGCCCCACCTTCCACGCTGGCCTCCATGCATATTCTTTGAGCCAGTCAGTTATTCCAGGTGGCAGCGTGGGAGGCCCTCCACGTCCCAAAGGTGCCAAGTTGTCCAGGTCATCCTCAATCCCGATGAAGCAGTTATTAAAATGGTTGGTGGTGGTTAGACATCGCCTCCGCCCTAATGGGAAAGCATGACCATGAATTAAAGGCACGTCGATTCACCGTTGGAACTGTCAAAGAGTCAGATTGCGTCTGACATAAGTTTCACGACCTTTCAGAGGTTGACTGTCAGAAATCCATGCAGACACAAAGCCTTCAATGCAGTGTCTTGATTTTGCTGCTGTTGTAGTTCTGAGTATATGAAGGCGTTTTCGCCATTTTTGTATCAATCGATGGTAGAACTCAGCTCCCGACTGTAAAGTTTCAGCAACCATTCTAGTTCTCTGGGTGGTGCCTCTGTGTTTGAGATTTCTTGTTTTATGACAAACAGTTTCCCTTTTTCCATCTATGTTTTCGTCTTATATCAGAGAGTTCATGATCGAATGATTCGCATGGATTGTTACAGTGATGTTATGATAAAGGATTTGTTGTGACATTATTGTATTCTCTGGTCTTTTGTGTTTGAATGTAAGAGGATCTAGCGTTCGAATGATTTCTCCTTCAGTCTGTTATAAACCTGATGTTTATGATAGACCTTCGCATTTTTCTCATGCAAGTCTTCCCCCTACTCACCCTTAATACAACTCACTGTTTGAAGTTTATCAAGACCTCACTTGTCATGCATACCTAGCCTAGTTTCAGAGTTGAGACGAGATTGTTCCGAGTGTGCTTCCATTTGATCGCCCCTTTTAAACAAATCATGACATTAAACTGATGGGTGTTAGGCTCTGCTCCTGCAAGCAATCCAGGAGTGACTTCTGACGCTAACATTTCTAGCGCCGTTGCCGGGGACGAAGTTGAATATTTTCCCCGGGATTGAACGATAACGATCAACTGATTATGAAGGTGCATCATATATCAGAACTTGAAAGATTGCTACTGTGCACCTGGCGACTCCATTGTGATGACTCCACTACGACGAACCCGTTGGATCAGTTGTGGCTTCCAGCGACAGACACACGAGGTCCCATCCAAAACTGCCTCTGGCTACAACTGAAGAAAATATGGAGGTGATTCTCAGAAAAGGAAAGACCCCTCAAAGAGAAAGCTTCACCTTCGAATCAGGTATTTCCCCACCTCCTTCCGTAAAAACTCCACTTTCTTATTCTCAGCGTCCTAGTCGTCCTTCCTCTGAGGTTTCCCGTTTTCTGAATTTCGGGAGTGTTCCTGCTGAGTTTTCTCCTCCTGGTATGGTATCAGAAAGAGAGATCCTTGTCACTCCCCCCTCCCTAGAAGTTGTGCCTCAACACAGGCCTCAAACCTCTGAAAATTTCACCACCCCTCCTTTTATTGCTACTACTGCACGGAGAGAAGCATCTGCACATTCGGGTCCCTTAGCTCTCTCCCTGTTTTCTCCATTGTCTCCTCCAAGGAACTCGGTTCCGACATCTCCCGTCCATACTCCTTCTCCTCCAAGCTCTCTGCTTCCTAATATTCCTATGGTTGGTGCTAATCCCCCTTTGAATAGGATGGATGCCATAGTTGCTGCTAGATATGCTTCTTTAATCCTACCACATCCTGTGAATCCCCTCCCTGCTGGAGACTATTTGAAATACATGCCCAAGTTCAGTGGGGAGGGAGACATAACTGCTGAGGAGAACTTGGATTCTTTTTACAGTTATGCAAACAACCTAAACATTGAAAATGAAGACGTCTGGATGAGAGTATTTGTCCAGAGCCTGAAGGGTGAGGTCAGGAAATGGTTTAGAGGACTAGCCCCCGGATCTATTGTTGGAATTGAGGCTCTGGATAATGTTTTCCTGAGACAGTGGGGAGACAGGAAGGATTATATGTATTACATTACCGAGTTTGGGGCTCTGAAGAAAATGGATGGAGAGTCTGTCTATGACTTCTCCAAAAGATTCAATAAAATGTATAACAAGATTCCTACAGAGATTAAACCCTCAGAAGCCTCTGCTCAAATTTCCTATGCTGGTGCATTTGACCCTGACTTCTGTCTCTTATTAAGAGAAAGAAGAGCCACCTCTTTAGATCAGATGCAAGATGCAGCTATAGAAGTGGAGTCTAACATATTAGCAGCTGACAGACTAAGGAACCAGGCCGACACAGACAGAAGAAAGGAAAAATCGGAAGCCTCAACTTCTGGCCCATTGTTGCCCCACCCTCGAGTAAATGAGATGACCCAGGTGGTGAACTTTCTGAAAGAAGAGATGGAGAGATTGAAGGTAGAGAGAAGGAAAACATATAAGGGCCCTCAGAACACCGAAAACAAAGGGGGTTTCAGAAGGCCAAATAATTTTGCTCCTCCAACTATGCACATAGAGAAGGAAAGAGACAGGGACGACCAAAGAAGTCAGGCTCCCTTTCAGAACAATTTTGTGGCTGATGAAGAGGAAGGGGAAACAGACGAGCTTGAGCCTAAAATCCATTGCTTAGAAGTCACTCCTCCTTTCCCTCATCTAACTCAATCAGCATACGAGGAGTCTCTCATGGACAGTCAGCTAAACAAACTAAGAAAAGGAGACAAGGCTGGCGGTGGCCGAGGCAGGTATAACCTGAGGTCTGACAAAAAAGTAGCAGTACCTGATGATCCTGAGCAATCCACTAGAACCGAGAAACCTGCTAATGAAGTAGAAAATGCTCAAAGAGGTAAGAAGGCTCAACCTCTCTCTCCCATTGTCCATAATCATGTTCCTGAAATTAGAGAAATCCCAAAGCCTATGTCTTCTTTCAATTTCGAACATGAGATTCAAATCAGAATTCCTATGCCACTCATTGAGTTAATTAAACATGGGGAATTTAAAAAGCGCTTCTCTGAGCTGTTGAAATCCGAAGCMYMATACCCTCTCACTGACTCCATAAACTTCCAAGATGAAAGGCCTGCAGTTGTCCTAGGTCCCATGGTAGAAGACAGAGATGATTCATCCCCTCCCTTCTACACATCCCTGAACATACATGACAAAGTGCTGCATAATTKCCTTATGGATTCAGGGGCCTCWCAYAACCTCATGCCCAAAACTGTCATGGAAGARTTGGRACTAGAAGTCACCCGAGCCTATCATGACCTCTATTCTTTCGACTCCAGGAGGGTTCAGTGTTTGGGAGTCATCAAGGACCTGGTAGTTTCCCTGTTTCAGCTGCCCATGAAGAATATGGTCATGGATATTGTGGTAGCTGACGTCCCCCCTAAGTTTGGCATGCTGTTGTCAAGATATTGGATAAAGAGACTGGGGGGAACCTTGCAGATGGATCTCACATATGCCACCATTCCAGTCTTTGGAGGGGAACATAGGGGATTGTACAGAGAAGCCCAACTATCCTACATAATCAGTGACGAAGCCAACCCTACCAATCACCCCAGCTATGCCTTGGACACTGATTTAGGCTCCAGTTTACTACAACTCACCCACACCCCTGAGGCTCTTTTATAGATCAGAAATCAGCCCATTCTTAATCAGGAGACACCCCCTCCGACCACCTCTGTTTGGAAGATGTTCTTTGATGGAGCTTCCTCCAGTATGGGTGCAGGTGCCGGGATAGTATTCATGTCCCCTTGTCAAGAGACCATATCTCTGTCATACAGGATGTAATTCGAAGTCACCAACAACGTGGCAGAGTATGAAGCTCTGGTTCTGGGATTAAGAGCTGCAAAAGGAATGGGAATTAAGGAGATGGCTGTGTTCGGGGATGCAGAATTGATTGTCCAGCAGGTCAAGAATGTTTATCAGGCTAAGCATCCTCGACTCAAGAATTACAGAAACGAGGTATGGGACCTAGTTGATAATTTCTTCCTGGCTTTTAACATCTCTTTCATTCCCAGGGAAGAAAATGCTCCAGTCGACTTTTTAGCTTTCACAACTAGTGTGCTCGAAGTTCCTGCGCTGCCCACTGTTGGATCCGATGTTAAAATAAAGTATAGACTCTCTGTACCAGATAATGTCAGACATTGGAAGGTATTTGAGGATGATTAGGAGATCGAAAAGTTTCTTCAATCCGTTGATGACTTTTCTGCATTGCACATGGATGAGGATCCTGACATTGAAGGAGAACCTGACCGTCACCCGGGGGAGTTTCTGAATAAAATTGCTGACCACCAGATTATTCAGCTACCAAGCAACCACATACCAAAAGGACTAATCCCATTAGAAAGGTTGTTTGATGGGAATGATGTGGCAGTAAAGGGTAGAGTTTCAGGTGATGACGCTGACACAACTAAGTGCAACATAGGCACACTTGAGGAGCCTAAATTGGTCAAGCTGTCAAGGAGTTTGAATGAGGAGCAGAGAGCCGGATATACTAAATTGCTGAGAGAGTTTTCTGATGTGTTTGCATGGACCTACGAAGACCTCAAAACATACGACACATCAGTTATTGAGAACAAGTTCCCACTGAAAGAAGAGGCTAGGCCATTCAAGAAGAAGCTAAGACAGATAAATCCCATGCTGCTACCTGTCATGAAGAAAGAAGTGAAGAAGCTGCTAGACGCCCAAATCATTGTCCCCTTGAGATATTCTGACTGGGTGGCCAACTTGGTCCCAGTAAGGAAGAAAAGCAGTGAAATCAAACTCTGCGTTGATTTCAGGAACCTGAACAGGAGCTCAAGGAAAGAAAATTATCCCCTGCCCAACATGGAGCACATATTGCAGAAGGTCACTGGTGCTTCCAGAATATCCATGATTGATGGTTTCTCTGGTTACAATCAAATATCAGTCATGCCTGAAGACAGGGAAAAAACGACCTTCACCACTCCTTGGGGTACATTCATGTATGCCAAAATGCCTTTCGGATTGATGAATGCGGGAGCCACATTTCAGCGAGCCATGGACATAGCCTTCATCGGGGAAAAAGATAAGTTTGTGGTGATTTACCTAGATGACATAACAGTCTTTTCCAAGACTGATAAAGAGCACCGCTGCCACTTGAAGAAGGTTTTCAGGAAGTGTCGGAGGTATGGCCTATCTTTAAACCCCAAGAAATCATTATTTGCTATGCAAGAGGGAAAACTATTGGGCCATATAGTGTCAGCAGAGGGAGTGACGATTGATCCTGACAGGGTAGAAGCACTTCAGACCCTGCCACTTCCCAGATCTAAGAAGGAAGTTGAAGCCTTTCTGGGGAGGATAAATTTTCTGAGGAGATTTGTTTCAAATTTTGCTGAGTTGGTGAAACACATCACAACCATGCTCAGGAAGGGGAACAAAGTGAAATGGACCTCTGAACCCAGGGAATCTTTTGTCCAAATAAAGAAGGCGTTGACTGAAGCACCTGTGCTAATCAGTCCTGATTATTCCAAAGATTTCCTGATATTTTCTTTTGCTTCTTGTGATACAGTAGCAGCAGTCTTATTGAAGAAAAACGATCAAGGACAAGAGCAGCCTATTGCCTTTTTTAGCAAGGCTCTGAGAGACGCAAAGCTCCGGTACGAGATCATGGAGAAGTAGGCTTATGCCCTGGTGAAAGCTCTCAAAGCATTCAGAGTCTATTTCCTGCATTCAAAGATCACTGCATATGTCCCTTCGGCCTCTGTGAAGGACATTCTTATACAACCTGAAATAGACGGAAGAAGAGGTAAGTGGATGGCCAAAATTATAGAGTTCGATCTAGAAATCAAGTCCACCAAGCTGATAAAGGGGCAGGGTTTAGCCAAGTTGCTGGTTGAATCAAATTACAGGGCCTTGGGAATCAATTTCATCAACGAGCAAGCTGAGTCATCCCATGCGCAGTCCCAGAATGCCTTACCACTAGCAGCATGCGCTTGGTACAACGATATATTTTACTTTCTACAGGAATTGAGGCCTCCTGATGGGATGGGAAAAAGCAAGGCAAGAGCTTTAAAGCTCAAAGCGGTCAGATACTGCCTCATCGACCAAGTTTTATACTGGAAATACCCTCTGGGGGTATTAATAAGGTGTCTGAACCCGAAACAAGCCCAGAAGGTTATGTTCGACTTTCATAGCAGTCTCTGTGGAGGCCATCATTTTTGGAAGACCACGACTCACAAGATCCTTCGGGCTGGATACTACTTGCCCACCTTATTTCCTGATGTCTGCAGGGAAATCAGAGCTTGCATTAAATGCCATAAATTCTCAGGGAAGCAACAACTCAAATCCCTGCCATTAAATCCTGTGGTAGTCTCGGCACCCTTTCAGCAGTGGGGATTGGACTTCATCGGGGAAATTCACCCTCCCTCAAGTGGCTAGCACCGATGGATTTTGACTGCGACTGACTACTTCACCAAATGGATAGAAGCTATCCCTACCAGAAGCACTTCTCACAAAGTGATTATCAACTTCCTAGAAGATATCATAGCTAGATTTGGCTGCCCTAGAAAAATTGTCACCGACAATGCCTCCCCTTTTCGGTCTGAGCCTCTGGTCAAGTTCTGTGAACGTTTTGAGATTTCACTAATTCACTCCACTCCCTACTATCCTCAAGGAAATGGACTGGCAGAGTCCTCCAATAAAAGTTTGATCAAGCTTATTAAGAAGCTACTGGAGGACAATAAAAGGGCCTAGGACTCAAAGCTCAAATTTGCTCTTTGGGCTGATCGGGTGACAACTAAGAAATCCTTGGGCGTCTCTCCTTTCCAACTTGTTTATGGAATAGAGGTCGTTTTTCCCACTCAGCTCGCCTTACCTGTGGCAAATCTCCTCCACGACTTTGAAGGGGAATCTAACCATGTTCTCAGAAGGATTTATCAGATGGTGGAGGTGCAACAGATCATAGAATAGGTCATGGATAGAGCTTGCAATCATCAGCAGAAGATCAAACAGGCTTTTGACAGGAAAAACAGAAAGAAAGAATTCAAGCAGGGTGACCTGGTACTCAAGTGGGACGCACCTAGGCAAGACAGGGGCAAGCATGACAAGTTTGATGCCCTCTGGTTTGGGCCTTTCAAGATCCTTGAAGTATTTTCAAACAACACTTACAGGTTGCAGGATCTGGAAGGCAAAGAAGTTTTTAGCAGCCCAGTAAACGGGCATTTCTTGAAAAAATGTTTTTTGTGAGCCACAGTCAGCTCTTTTTGTTTTGTTTTGTAAATATTGTTTCTGTTTTGTTTTTCGGACTAATAAATGACTCCATAGATCAACAACAAAGGCACTGAATCTGCAAAAGAGTTCTTAGAGCATCACAGGGACGACTCTATCCCCCATGGAGCCAAATGTTAACGATATTTCTTGTAAGGGGGTTAGAATGCAAAAGAATGGGTTAAAACCCACTTGTCCTAAGTTTTGAATGTAATGTGCCCGCGGTAAACAATGAAAGGATCTAGACGGCGCGCATCCGCGCGCCCAAATCAACGACACATATGCAATTCCAGACCCCCCCCGCCCCGCCTTTCTACCTTTAAGCGGAGGGGGGGGGGGGTCCGGAATCGGGGGCGCATCTCTTCAACAGTCCAGATCAGTGCACCCGGATCAACGACGATGAAGGAAATTCCAGACCTCCCCTGCCTTTCTACCTTTAAGCAGAGGGGGGGGGGGTCCGGAATCGGGCGTGCAACTTTCCGACGGCTGAGATCTTAGCGCCCGGATCAACGGCGCTCGCACACTCCCATCATTCCCATCCGCTCTGTGTTTAGTCTGCGTGGGCCCTTCTCCCATCATGTCACCTTCCAGAGCCACCTTTCTCCTGCTGCCGTGTGTCATCCATCCACCTCCCCTCTATGGTCCGCGTGGTCTTCCTTCCTTCTCATCATCCACACACCACCTGCCACGTGTCTCCTTCCCTCCACGTTAGCCTCCCACTAAAATGTGTCCATCACACCTTCTCTCCTGCCTACTCCGCTTATCGTCTTTTTCCATGTGTCTCCCCTGCAACCTCTCTCGCTCCCTCATCGCTTCTTACTCCACTCCCCGCTGTTTTGGCCCCATCACTCCATTCCCATGCCTCACCTTCCACGTTGGCCTCCACGCATATTATTTGAGCCAGTCAGTTATTCCAGGTGGCAGCGTGGGAGGCCCTCCACGTCCAAAAGGTGCCGAGTTGGCCGGGCCATCCTCAATCCTGATGAAGCAGTTATTAAAACGGTTGGTGGTGGTTAGACATCACCTCCGCCCTAATGGGAAAGCACGGCCATGAATTAAAGGCACGTCGATTCACCGTTGGAACTGTCAAAGAGTCAGATTGCATCTGACATAAGTTGCACGACCTTTCAGAGGTTGACTGTCAGAAATCCATGCAGACGCAAAGCCTTCAATGCAGTGTCTTGATTTCGTTGCTGTTGTAGTTCTGAGTATATGAAGGCGTTTTCGCCATTTTTGTATCAATCGATGGTAGAGCTCAGCTCCCGACTGTAAAGTTTCAACAACCATTCTAGTTCTCTGGGTGGTGCCTCTGTGTTTGAGATTTCTTGTTTTATGACAAACAATTTCCCTTTTTCCATCTATGTTTTCGTCTTATATCAGAGAGTTCATGATCGAATGATTTGCGTGGATTGTTACAGTGATGTTATGATAAAGGATTTGTTGTGACATTATTGTATTCTCTGGTATTTTGTGTTTGAATGTAAGAGGATCTAGCGTTCGAATTCTTTCTCCTTCAGTCTATTATAAACCTGATGTTTATGATAGACCTTCGCATTTTTCTCATGCAAGTCTTCCCCCTACTCACCCTTAATACAACTCACTGTTTGAAGTTTATCAAGACCTCACTCATCATGCATACCTAGCCTAGTTTCAGAGTTGAGACGGGATTGTTCCGAGCGTGCTTCCATTTGATCACCCCTTTTAAACAAATCGTGACATTAAACTGATGGGTGTCAGGCTCTGCTCCTGCAAGCAATCCAGGAGTGACTTCTGACGCTAACACATCCTCAACTCAATTTTTCAGTGGCTAGATCTACCGGAAAGTGAAACCCTAGTTTCAAAAAGTACCAGAAGTACCAGAAAACTAGAGTACTAGAAGTACCAAAAGTACCAGAGTACCAGAGGTACCAGAAAACTAGAAGCACCAGTACAAAAATCCGTTGATCAAGTTTGAAGGGATAAAAGTTGGATTTTCAGAAATCTGACTGCACCAGCTTACTCGCCTTAGCTCAACGCATCTATCCCCTGGATCAAAAATTCAAAATTTGAAGTTTTAAAAATTAGGGTTTCCTCATAAAACCTTAAGTTGCAGTTGCAGTTGCAATCTCATAACTAGTTGCAGTATCAATTGTAGTTGCAGTATCAGTTGCAGTTGCAAATGTAGTACCAGTTGCAGTCACCCTTGAAGTTCTTAAGAGTTGGTGATCATTACCGCTGCTACCAGATGGTGCCTCTACTTGCAAGTGTCGTCAGAGGTATGTACTCACACATGTTTAAATGACTAAGATTTAAAGGGTATTTGCAGGAGAAGGGATCTCTTGCCATAGATCCAGAAGGATCTCAAGATCCAACACATTCAGAGGAATAATGCAACCTAGGTGTGATTATTCTTGTTATGACATTATTTTGATCAGTGTTGCATGTTGTAGCTATGACCATCATTCTAACCGTTGATCAAAATCTGAGACAAGGTATTATATGGATTAAAAGTTGAGATCATAGAGTTTATCCTCTAACCCTACCTTCTGTCAAGATAACATTTTGTCTTAGTACATAAGAAAGGTTGAAGAAAGCACTCGTCATATTGAGTGAAGGAGAATTGGAAGAAAAGAAAGCACACTCATTCTTGAGGACAAGGCTCCAGGTTTGATTAATCAAGTTGATAAGATTCAAAGGTACACATGACAAATTGATGAATACCCCTTTACAAGTAACCACTATAGTTGAGATAATAGTCTTTTACTTGGTAGCATGTGAGCATATAGAGGTAAATACTTAATGTAATCATTTTCCTGATACAACTAACACCTCCACTAGGAGAAACCTCGTGTGTTAGTTCCAGGTTTCCATGGAGGAATGTTCAATCACAATACTATAAGAGTGTTGACCTCATTTTGTAGTGTATCTCTTACTTTTAATTGTTGCTTCAAACAAGCCATGAGTGATATCTCTAAAGGAGCTACTGTGATGATTATTCGTGCTATTTCTTTATCTATTATTATCAAAAGGATATTATTCTTGCTTGTTGTATTGTTGACCTTGTTTAAGGTCACAGGTGATAACCCTGAGAAATATATAGTGAAGGTTGCAGAAGGCAACATATTATATGAGACATGAAGCAAACTATGTACATGATCATATACACTCATGCACCAAAGAAGATGAAGAAGAAGCTATCTCTTGAGATTCAGAGTATCTCATATGAAGATTGATTGAAAGGAGATAAAGGCTTCAAATATGACCAAACATTAGAATGGGAAGCAAACCTCATTTGAATCTTGACTCAGTCTTTCATATTTAGACTTGGTATGCAACACCAAGTATGTAAGAGTTGATGAAGTCCTGATCTCAGAAAGGATCAGATGAAGAGACAACTTCCAGGACTGGAAGATAGATGTCGTGAGAAGACTAGATCATAACTTCAAATACTCCTAGGAGATATGAAATCTCCAGGATGATTCGCTTGTTTCAGTGACAAAGAAGGAAGCTAGTGAGAAAGACTAGGATATGGATTCTTCCGTGAGAAGAGAAGTCTGTATTGAATTCCAATATTGATCTATATAGATCAAACATGTTGCATATGTACAAAACCGATTGTCCCATAGTGCACTTGGGTTCAAGACTCCGGAAGAGATGTTCACCGGAAAGAAGCCAGACGTAAGCCATCTCAAAATATTTGGCTACCCAATATTTATATATATTCCTAAAGAGAAGAGAAGCAAGATGGAACCCTCAGGAAAGAAGGGAATATTTATGGGATACTGTGAGGTCTCCAAGGCCTTCAGGATTTATATACCAGGTCACCATCGCATTGAGATCAACAAGGATGTGACCTTTGATGAAGATGCAACGCTCAAGAAATCAAGAAGATTCAAGCTTGAAGAAGTATATGAAGAGGAACCTGTAGCTCCCAGAGTTACATAATCAATGAGGGAGGTTCCCAGAGTTGCAGAACTAGTGAGGGAAGTCGTAGCTTCCCCTGATGAGGAAATTCCAGAAGATCATGACATAGTATAATTTCAAGAACCTCTTCAGATGACGATCTCCCATACGAGAATGCCTTCTTGGGCTAGGGAGATTATTCAAGATGGAGAGAAGTATGGTTTCTCGAAGGAACCATGAGACATGTGAAGAGACCTAAGCCATTCTCCAACTATATGGCTTTGATGTGTGATCTCCTAGAAAAGGAGTCTACCTGCTTTGAAGAATCCATTTAGAAGAAAGAATGGGCAGATGCCATGACAAAAGAATACCAATCCATAATAAAGAATGATGTATGGGAAATAGTTCCCAGATCGAAGAGAAAGGATGTGGTATCTTCCAAATGGCTCTTCAAAATAAAACATGCTGCTGATGGAAGTATTGAGAAGTACAAAGCAAGATTTGTTGCTCATGGATTTTCTCAAAAGGAAGGCATTGAATATCAAGAGACATTCACTCCTGTCTCCAGATACACTTTGATCAGAACCATCATAGCCTTTGCAGCTAAGATGAAGTGGAAGCTTCACCAGATGAATGTAAATGCAACTTTCCTAAATGGTGTCATTGAAGAAGAAGTGTATATAGAGCAACCTCAAGGATTTGAAGTTGAAGACATGAAGACTCATGTCTGCAAGTTGAAGAAGGCTCTGTACGGATTGAAGCAATCTCCTAGACCTTGGTATGGCAGGACATACAATTTTCTGACGAGATTGGGATTTACCAAGAGTAAAGATGATTCTAACCTCTACTTCAAGGTTATGAACGATGAGCCGATGATATTGTTACTGTATGTGGATAACTTATTCTTAATTGGAGAAGAAAATTTCATCACTGAATGTAAGAAGAATCTCGCTTCAGAATTTGAGATGAAATACCTTGGCCTAATGCATTATTTCTTAGGTCTTGAGGTATGGCAGAGTCTAGAGAGAATATTCCTTAACCAGGGGAAGTATGCAGTCGAAATCCTAAAGAGATTCGACATGTTGGAGTACAAGTCAATAAATACACCCATGGAAGCGAAGCTGAAGCTATTGGTCGACACTTTGTCAGAATTGATTGATGCCACGTTGTATAAATAGATCATTGGGTCGCTGATGTACCTAACGAACACCAGACAAGATATTTTTTTTGTCGTGAACACCTTGAGTCAGTTTCTGGTAGAACCCATACATGTTCACCTAGTTTCTGCAAAACATGTGATGAGGTACCTTAAGGGTACAATAGATTGTGGTCTCAGTTATGATGGAGATCATGATTTCACACTGAGTGGGTACACTGATTCAGATTGGGATGGAAGTGTCTCTAACAGGAAGAGCACTTTAGGATGTTGTTTCAGTTTGGGATCAACCATGATCTCATGGTATAGTAGGAAGCAATACAACATTGCTCTCAGTACAACAAAAGCTTAATACATTGCTGTGTGTTCTGCCAGCTGCAAAGCTATATGGATTTGTAAGTTATTGACTGGTCTATTCGACCTAGAGATGGAAGCAACCACGATCCTATGTGACAACCAGAGCTACATAAAGATGACAGAGAATCCTATCTTTCATGACAAGTCGAAGCACATAGAGATCCGATATCATTACATCCGTGACATGGTGCAGAGAGGAGCCATAAAACTCCAATATGTTAGCATAGATGAACATGTTTCCGATGTGTTGACCAAGCCTCTATCTCGTGTAAAGTTTGAGCACTTTCGAGATAATCTTGGTATAGTCCAAAAGGACCTCCCTTGAAAGGGGTAGTGGTGTTGTTTTGAGATATGCCAGTCTAGCACTATGCTTCCAGCTTAATTGCCGTGACATAAAGCCAATCTAGTACTGTGATTCCAACTTAATCGATGTGGTGAGATATGCCTAGTACTGTGCTTCCATCTTAATTGTTGAGACGTAAAGCCAGTCTAGATTGTTGTGTTGAGATATTCCTAGTACTGTGCTTCCAACTTAATTGCTGTGATGTAAAACCAGTCTAGATTGTTGTGTTGAGATATGCCTAGTACTGTGCTTCTAGCTTAATTGCTGTGACGTAAATCCAGTCTAGATTGTTGTGTTGAGATGTGCCTAGTACTGTGCTTCCAACTTAATTGTTGTGATGTAAATCCAGTCTAGTACCGTGATTCCATCTTAATTGTTGTGACGTAAAACCAACCTAGTACTATGCTTCCAGCTTAATTGTTGTGACGCAAAGCCAGTCTAGTATTGTGATTCCAACTTAATTGTTGTGTAGTGTGCCATCCTCGTGTTGTGATGATGAGACAACCTTGTGCTGTGATGATGAGACCATCCTTGTGCTGTGATGATGATGTATTAGTTTTATATTAATCCATATTGATGCAGATGATGATTTCATTCCATTGAGAATGACGATGTTGCCGATGAGAAAAAAATCCGATGATTTATAGATATGCCAGTCAGTGTTCCAAGATGATATTGATGATGTTTTCCTCTCACCCACCTGATGCTGTTGATGATGTTGTCCTCTCTCTCACCTGATGTTGTTGTAGAATACCCTTCTTGTTAAGGGGGAGTGTTGAAACAATGTAACTGCAAAGTGTATTCATATTATTATTGTTGTACTATTCATGAGGTCAATCCCCTATTGCGGATTGATCATGTCGTCTATTGTAAAAGATCAAATCCCCTTTTGCGGATTGGTCAAAACATAATTGCAATAGGAAGAATAATAAATCGGACCCATAATATATTAAAGAGGCCCCAAAATATATTAAAGGTGGTTATAACTACCCAGATTGAGAAGTTGACCCTGCCAATGAAAAGACACCTCCACATGTGCCAGAGTTGTATAAATAAGGAGGCTAGCACCTCACTTGGACACACACTCACGTGTTCATTGAGAAAAAAGTTTTGGAGCTGCAGTTGGAGAAGAGAGAGAGAGAAAGGCACATTCTTGGGAGAGGACTTTCTGTATTTGTTTGAGTTATGTCTTGGCATTGTATTGGCTATCTATAATAAGGAAGTTTTGTTGGGTTTTCTCCCCCATGAGGGTTTCCCAGGATAAATGATGTGTCTCTTGTGATTGTGTATTTCTCAGTGATCCTATCTTATGCTATTGTTATCAAGTGAAATGCAAATAACTCTAATAATAACTTAAATCTTAACATATGAATGTGTATAGACTACATATCATTTAAAAATATTACACTAAAAATCGACACCCTCTTCCCAAGATCGATGATCTATTGGATGAGTTCCAACATGCAAAATATTTCACCAAGTTGGATCTCAAATCAGGATACCACCAGGTATGCGTCAAGGAAGAATACACCCATAAGACTTCCTTCAAAAGAAGGAAAGGTTTGTATGAATGGTTGGTCATGCCATTTGGTTTATGTAATGCACCAACTACATTTATGAGGCTGATGAATAATGTATTACACTCATATCTAGATTCATTTGTTATAGTCTATTTGGATGATATACTAGTTTATAATGCTACATGGGAGGAGCCCATCTCACATCTCATTCAAGTGTTAGAGAATTTGAAGAAGCACCAATTTTTGGTTAACCTAAATAAATGTGAGTTTTCTCAACATTCATTTGTGTATTTTTGGTATGTGATCAATGGAGGGGAACTCAATATAGATCCCACAAAGATTGAGGCCATTATGAAATGACCAATTCCTACAAGTCTCACTTAATTTAGGAGCTTTGTTGGGGTAGCTAAGTACTTGCGAAAGTTCACAGCTTCAATTTCGACAGTATTTGCACCACTACATGCCATAAAAATGAGTGGTAAGACTTTCCAGTGGGGGGGGGGGGGAATCAATAGAAGGCTTTTGATGAGATGAAAAGAAGGATCAATCAAGCACCAATTCTCGCATTACCAAACTTGCAAAATATTTTTGAAGGGGATACAGATGCAAGTGGGTATGTCGTGGGATTAATTTTGATGCAAGGAGGAACGGATGTGTCTTATCATTCTGAAATATTTCATGGGGAAATTCTTAACTACCCTACCTATGACAAGGAATTCTATGCCTTGGTTCAAGATATCAAGAAGTGGAAGCATTATCTGATGGTCAAGGAGACCATCATCCACATAGATAACCATCCTCTATAGTCTTTGCAGGCCCATATAAATCTACAACAAACCATACATTACAAGTGGATGGGGTTTTTACAATAATTTCATTTATGTTGATTTTTTTGATTCTCAAATCTGTTAGTTATTTCCTTATGATTAATAATAAGATTCACTTTCACAAAACAATTATCATAGAATAAATATACATTGAAAATATCAACTATAACAATCCAACATAAATAACAAGATCTATAAATATTAAACATACACAATAGACACAAGAACACAACACAAGAGTTAATCCTGGGAAACCCAACCTTGGGAGAAATCCCAACAACCTTTATTATAGAAGAATTCAATCCAAGATATTGCAAGTACATCACCGTCACTTGATATTAATACCATACATATAAATTCCTTCCCAAGGCTAGCGCCTCAATAATATAGCCAAGAACAACCAAACAATAACTTCTCCAAGTGTGGCACACTCTCCAAGATAACCAAAACCAAGATATAACGAAATAACAAAACTACACCTACAAATTCCTTATGCGCATTGCAAAAAGGAGAATTGTTTTTTTGTCCAAATGAAATGACCCAATCTTGTATTTATACTAATCTAAGTGCCTATTTGGGGCCGAATTCTTATTATGGGTCTTCAAATTTACTTTATTATTTCTATATTTTACTGGTGGGGATAACTTATCTTCTCGGGTCTTCAATTTGTTCTTGGGGCTTCTGTAATGGTGTAGATGGGTCTTCTTGTACTTTCTTGTGGAGAATGACTTGCTCGAAGTTGTAAATATTCAACACTCCTTCTCAACGAGGGATGAATTATCCATACTTGGATTTCTTCTATTGTAGAAAGGTTGTCTTCATGAGCCATGTTGATGATCAATCTCCATAAAACTATGTCTAGCACCTCGAGTCTCAATGAAGACCACACTTGGACCATTCACTTTCACAAGTACACCCTTGTGAGTGAATGTCACCACAGGTAAACTCCTGTGAGTGAATATGCCATTCTCTGCTGGTTTAACCACCAATCCTGGGAGAGTGATGTCCGATGATATCTAACACGTGGAAGCACCTCAAGCACCTCAAGTCCACAGGTAAACCCCTATAAGTAAGTACTACGCTTGGGCCATAGGTACAACCCTGTGAATATCTGCCCGATGCTGCAAATCATCAACACTCCCTCTTAGTGGGGAAGGCAATTTGCCTCATGCATCATACTTGGCCACTCATCACAGTAAATATCTGTGAATGATCTCATCATTCTCCCAAGGTCACACAGATCTATCTGGGTCACACTAACCTATCCTAGATCACAAATACCTATTCGAGGTCACACAAACATTTATGGGTCACATAGACCTATCTGGGTAACACAAACCCATCCTCGGAGAATGGATCTGGGGTCATACATACCCATATGATGCTACTATAATTTCAACAATCTACTCATCTGTGTGATAGAATCTGAATACTCCATATGCACCATGTATCAGATGAAGTTCTGCGAGAAGCCTCCGAAACTACACTGTTTCATGACTCATGTCATTGGCTATGATATACTTTGCCTCTGTTGTATTGAGTGCTACAAAAGTCTGCTTCCTGCTAAGCCAAGAACCATGGATAATTTGATACAACACCCAATGGTACTCTTTCTGTCTATTGCACTTCCTGCCTGGTCAGAATATGTATACCTCTGCTTCAAGCTTCACCCCATCATCTGAGACATATCATGTCCAACTGTACCACATAGGTACATGCCTTGTTGCAACCCAGTGGTAATGTCTTAGCTCTACCATAAAATGACTAAAGGTGAAAATCAAGTATTCGACCTGGTGTTAAATAGGAACATCAAGGATCCAATCAACTGGTTGTACATCATGGGATTCACCAAATCTGAATATGAAGTAGAATCACTCAACTTCTTCAGATTTGTCTCCATAGGTGTAACCATGGAGTTGCAGTCCATCATATTGAATCTCATTAGTATCCCTTGACTGAGGAAGATATCATCTGATCTCTGTCACACCTTTAAACCCAATAATACATCTGGTCAAGATCCTCTACCTGAAACTCTGAGGCCAACTCCATCTGTCACTGAAGTAGGCTCTGTTGTCTAGTCTACCTCACTGGCTGCTCCCTCTGTGGTGAGAAAAAATCCATACCCAGTCCTCCTGACTAGATTCCTCCTCTATAAATGTAGCAATATCTACTAAAACAATTTTATCCTCCTAGGAGATCTCACATATCCTTGAATCCTCCTAAAATCATGACACTTATTTGTCAGTACTGGAAGATGTTTCTCTCTCACCTGGATCTAAGGGTGAACTCCCTTTGAATGATTGGCTCTCCCTTTGATCCAACCGACTCTCTCTAAGATTAGGATCACTCCGAGTCTGCATCATTATTTTTAAAAACCAAGCTTATCAAATATCCATCGATCCTGGAGTACCATGCTCCCTTAGAAACATGACTCCCTTTGAGTCTATACAATCTCTGGAGCCATCTTCTTCGTTTGCATCTGTTGATCTCCTCTAAAGTCTGATCTCCAATGAAATTTCCTAGGAGGTTTCTCCTCCCTACTGGATCATGCGGGATGAATCCCTTTGAACTTTGACTCCCTCTGAGTTGGTACTTTGTGGGGCCATTTTCCTCACCACTAGTGGAGCCACATGATCTTCCTCATAACTAGAATTTTTGGAATCAATGATGTGAATCCATGTAACTCGAGAATCTTTGAGATACTTTTATCTCCCTGAAAGTATCACGGGGAGATGCATGCCATACTGCATCCTGCAAGGTATCATGAAACCATGCTGGCCTCTTCCTAGTTACTGCAACATCTCTAGGTATATCCACTAACCTGACTAGATGTACTGACTCTTCTTGATGATATGAAGAGTGAACAACTAGACTAGAGGGATCTATATGGTCATATTCATAGCCTTCTGCTCTTCACAATCAATATCCATGTGAAACACTATGTATCCCACAAAAGTATCCTTCTTTCCAGAAGGTTCTAACATCATCCTCTTCCCCTTTAGTACATGGATGTATACTATCATGTACACAACTCTATGTATGGATAGTCTGCTCCATGTCTCAAACTAGAGACCATCTAATCTATTGCCTCTTACAACCATCACTATAACTCCCTCTCATATTTTTCACTTGTGAACTTCCCGAAACAAGAACAATAACAAGGGAAAATAGAAGACAAAAACAATATTCTTATTATTAGGAAATAGAAACAAGGGAAAAAAATAGGAACAAGAACAATCGTTAATATGGATCGTTCTTAGAGATATCTCTTATGACCTGCGTGGGACAAGAGTCAAAACAAAAATAAAAGAACAAGAATAAGAAACAAGAACAACACTTTTCTAGTGTTGTGACCAATCACAATAACCTTCCTGGGACAAAGACAACAACCAAGAACATCTCCTAGAGGAGATTAAATTAATCTTGTAAACAATTGCATCATTAATACTAAACAATGAACATTTACATAATGATCATAACGGTATTTTAAGTACTACCAAACATTGGATTTTAGTTTTGTAACATAACAATAGTGCTTAGCAGTAATATCCCTATTAAAGGTTGTTTTCATAGCTACAAAGTTTCCTTGAGATGCAACAAGTATTAAACTTTGATATACTTAAAAGAAAGAAAATCAAAATAAATCCAACAAACCTGGGACCTGGAGTCTAAATTTCTAGGGAGGGTGCGTTATTCCTTTGAATGCACTAGATCCAATGATCCCTTTGGGTCATTGCTTGGACAAGGTCCCTTGTACATCCCCTGCAAACACCCTCATACTTTGCTAAATGATATAACTTGGAAATATATATAAGTGCATACCTCTGAAATTTGTAACACCATCCAACTTGTCTTCTGATCTGAAACTGGACACCATCAATACATGAGGAAATCACAAAATAAGGATAACATAAAGTTCAATGTCCAAGAAAATGTCAATAAACCCTAAAATTTCAACTTTGACAGAAAGTCAAACTGAGAAGTGCAGTAGGTGCACTAGGGAAAAGTGAGTTTCTCTATACAAAACATTTTTCTCAACTCATCCCAATAAATGCTCAACGAGCTTTATAAAGAAAGTATCTACAACTGTAGTAGTGGGTTTTAGGTGAAATTTTAACTTTCACCAAGATGAAATTTGAGACCACTGGGGGTGTGTTAGAGTAGGGAAAGTTGATCTATGGAAAAATTAAACTTAACGTCCTCCAATAAGTTACTCAACGAGATTGACAAGTTCAGGTCTTTTTAGCAACAAATTGTAGCGACAAACATAAACTGTGCAGTGGAAATATTTCGACTAGCCCTGATACCATGTTGATTTTTTTTATTCTTGGATCTAATAGTTATTTCCTTATGATTAATAAAAAGATTCACTTTCATACAATAATTTAACTAATAAGTTAGTTTAACGACTCTGACCAATTCTAAATTGTTAAAAGCTAAACTAAGGGGGTGAACAAGAGGAGGATAGAAGCACAAAGCATGCTAAGATTTTTTTTTTGAGTTATGTTGAGATAGTTTAGTTTTCAGTCATTCATATATTCATCACAGCCTAATTCTCTTTTGTGATAACATGGTCTTATTGTAGACAACAACATTCAGGGCTGAATCGAATCATTCCGACACTTGTTTTTCAGAGGTGTTGATCTATCTTTGATAGTCTGTGTAGACTTGTCTGTTTGTGAATTAAATTTCATGACTGATAAAGGATATTGTGCAGAGTCGAGTGGGCAACAATCTGTGGCAAGCTAATCCAACTTTTAGAGTTCAATTTTGGTTTTCTGTCAGAGGTCCTTTTGTATGTTCCATCGGGGATTTCTAAGTTTGACTTTGGTCCAAGATTTTTGTGTGAAGTTTTATAAAGACAATGACTCTTTGGTGAATTGGAATGAAATAAGGGATTTCTTTATGTCTCATCTATATTTATTATGATCTTGGTGTCTTTACTTATGTTCTTACATTTATTTAAGCAACTGATATTTTCAGAAAAATATATAAAAAGTGAATTTCCAACAAGCTTTTTGTTGATAAAAGACTAGCCTAAGCACTTGTAATTAATACTTGTGAGTTAGGATATATATATTTTTGGGCTATAAACATAGGGTGATATTTCCGTCTACTTTACTTTCGCTAAGTAAAGTTTGAAAATGCTTGAGTAAGATCAATTCATATCTTGTCCTCAACAAAGCCCAAGAAAACCATCTTCGGTGTAGAGGAAGGAAAATTATTAGGTCACATCTTATCTCAAGGAGGAATAAGCATCGACCTCGAGTAGATAAAAGCGATAGCTCAACTTCCTTTGCCTCACAATAAAAAGGCCATGCAATCTTTTTTCGGGAAGATCAATTTTGTGAGAAAGTTTACTACTGACTTCACTGAAACTATTAAACCTTTAAAAAATATGATTCACAAGGATGTTGAGTTTAAATGGGATGAACAAAGAAGAGGATATTTTAATAACATCAACACTGCATTTTCCCAAGCACTAGTGCTGTGAAGCCCTGACTTTGTTAGGGATTTTTTCCTTTATACCTTTTCTTCTGACCAATCCTTGGCTGCAGTACTTACCCAAAAGGATGATGAAAACAATGAGGCACCACTATCCTTTATGAGCACCAATCACCAAGGAGTTGAACTAAACTACCCAACTATAGACAAACATGATTACGTAGTATATAAAGTAGTCAAGCATTTTAGATCCTATATCCTGAAGAATCACACCAAATTCATAGTCCCTCACCACGCATTCAGATGTTTATTCACCCAACAGGATATGGGAGAAAGGAGGGAGAATTGGACGTTATTCATTTAGGAATTTTGATCCAAAAATGGATCTAGGATCCAAAATGGGTCCAGGAAGGCCTAAAAATCAAAGTTATCAGAATCTCTAAAAAACGGACATGTGCGTAGGCCTCGTTGATACGAACCCAACACAACTTGAGCGGGCTCAAACGAACGTCGTATGCAAAAGATATCATGATCTGTTTGTTTTGCCAAATAAGTAAAATTTTGATAACTGTGCAGTCTGTACAGTGCTGACATGGAAGATAACTATATAGACAGTACGTCCATACAGTGACATGGCATGTACAATGGAATGCTGATAGGGAAGACACCTAGGCTAATAGGTGGACGAATTGTTGGTTGACACGTGTCTTTTATCTAAGCGAATGTAATGGTGCCATGTGGCCCAGTCTTGGGTTGCCACGTGGCACCCTTCCATTGGTTGGTGGTTGGAAAAATTGTTATGGACTCCCGGGGAGTCGAACCCGTGACCTTCGGTCCGAGCGAGCGACTTGGTAGGGCCGGGCTACTAGCCCGCCCACGATGTGACTTAACACTATATGTTTAAACGTTTTATTTAAGCTTACTACTTTGTAATTTGGGCAGAGAATAGGGTTGGGGACTAGCCCCAGCCTCGACACATTCCATACGAATATATCACATGACCTTACCCTATGTGTTGGCACAGATTTGTTGTGGTTTAAGACATGGTTCTATATCACTCTGCCATGTGTCCATACCTTATAATGTTTGGTGCAGATATGTGGGTTAGTGCCCGGTCGATCGGGCTAGCCCGTTGACCAAGGCATGTAACCAAAGGAATAACCATGGGCTATGGTTCAATTGAAATGCGCATGGAAAGGGTAAGGCGTGACCACATGGCCAACCACATACGACCAGGAGCCTATGTCAGAGGGGGGCAACACCCCAGTCTAGTGCTTGGATACATGGAGAGCACCCATATGAACAGGAGCTCAGGATTTTGGTGGTTGCGCCCTATTATTTTCCAAAAGTGGGTTTTGTAACTTTATAATATGATTTTTTAGTGAATTTTCAACTAGTTTTGGGAGATTTTGGCCATTTTTGGAGGATCTGGAGCCCCTTTTGAGGACAAATCTTGGGAGGAAGTTGGCATTTTGTTGCCAAATTCAAGCCTATATAAAATAGAGGTTCTTGGTAGCCTGGGGGGAGGTTCAACACAGGAAAATGTTGAAGAATTGTAAAGGCAAAGCCATTTTTATGCAGGGAAGCCATTGAGGATAACAACTTTGCGGGCCATTTATGGGAGCTTCGTTCATCCATTTTCAGTGTCGTTAGTTTTTTGGGGTTCTTGAGATCTAGAAGAACACATCCATATCAGTTTGTAACCCTTTTGGAACTTTTATGATGTATTTTTGAAGCTTTGAAGAGAAATAAGAAAGCCTCACCCACTGAGACAAAGGCCCAGAGATGTAGGCGAGATTTCCTAACTCCGTTATCGGATTTTGTTGTTATGGTTTGTTGATTCTTGTGTTTATTTCCAGATCTGTATATTTTATATGGCTGCCATGTTTCTTCATTAATTTTTCTTCTTTCATTAAATTCCTAAATAGTTAAAGAACACATGTTTTAAAACTGAACCATTGTCTTTAAAATATCTTTTCGGATCAAGTGGTATCAGAGCTAGTTGACGGTTGGTTTTTGAGTTTCCATGATTACCAGGGAAACACTAAAAATGGCGTCTAAAGAGGGAATTTCTCAAGATGAGAAGGAGATTCAAAATACTCTCTTTTCCATGGCAGATATGGTGAAAGTGTTGTATGAAGATTACTTGGAATGAAAGAGACCAGTTTAAGGGAAATATTCAAAGAATGACAAAAGCGAAGAAGAATTGAAGGAATTGCCTTCTACACCTGATTCATAAAACATACCTAAGGTATGTAGTGGAAGTCATTCATCAATTTCGCATTGTTCCCATCAATATGGTTCTTTTCATGCATCTGAAAAACATACAAGAGGTATAGGTTTGAAATTGCTAACCAAGATGGGTTATGAAGGAAATGGCCTTGGAAATAAGGGCCAAGGTATCGTTAATCCCATAAAGGTTGTGGAAATACCTCGCTATTTAGGATTGGTATATGGCGAAGAGGAGATTTGAGAATGCTCCAAAACATCGGAAGTAATTAATGCTTCAAATGACCAGCCTAAGTCATTGTGGGATCAATTCACGAAAGGTGATGGTGTCTCACTCCATGATGGTGATAGTGAATACAATTCATCTACAAAGAAAAGTGAAGATAAGAAAGAAAGGTATAATGGTCATAGTTTTTCCAAATCTCTTTTTTATTATAAAAAGAATAATCATGTAATCCAAAACTTGTGGAATATGTATCCTTGTGCATTTTGTCATTCACCCAAGGATTGTGTGGCCAAGTGTTGGAAGAGAAAATATTTGTACAAGAAGTTTATGTTGACCAAGAAGGAGACATGACATAAAGTCTCAACTCCACAATGGAAGAAAGAGAAGGGAAAACAAGTTTGGATGTCAAAAAACCACTGCACTTATTGCAACAAGGGTGGACATCAAAAGGCTAAATGTTGGAAGCTTAATCTGGAGCTTGATCCAAAGAAGGAAAAAATATTGTGTATATACTCACAAAGGAAGAGGAAGTACCAATGAAGCAAGAGGAAAAACATGAAGGAAAGAAACCATTCACTTGGTTTTTCCAGAAGTGGATGTCACATCTTCATTGTATTTTGCTTCCATTAATGTAATCACACATGTTGTAATGATGACCTGTTATAACATCATTTTGTACAACAGAGTGTTTTGTTTTTATCCTTATGAGTATGTAATCAGTAAGGTCAATTTTGTAAGCTTTTGGAGGACCAAAAGGTCTTAGTGGGGAGGATTGATCCAAAAATGGATCTAAAAGCCAAAATGGGTCCAGGAATGCCTAAAAATAAAAGTGCTCAGAATTGCTTCAAAATAGACGTGTGCGTAGGGCTCATTGATACGAACCCGACGCAACTTGAATGGGCTCAAACAGACTTCGTATGCGAAATATATCGTGATCTGTTTGTTTTGCCAAACATGCAAAATTTTGATGACTGTGCAGTCCGTACAGTCCATACAGTGCTGATGTGGCAGCTGATTATACAGGCAGTATGGTCGTACAATGACATGGAAGGTACAGTGGCATGCTGACAGGGTAGACACATAGGCTGGCAGGTGGACAAATTATTGGTTGACACATGTCCTTTATCTGGGCGAATGTGATGGTGCCATGTGGCCCAGTCTTGGGCTGCCACGTGGCACCCCTCCAATGGTCAGTGGTTGGAAAAATTGTTATGGAATGTTGGGGAGTCGAACCCATGACCTCCAGTCTAGGCGAGCGATTGGCAGGATCGGGTTACCATCCTGTCCACGATGTGACTTAACACTATATGTTTAAACGTTTTATTTAAGCTTATTGTGTTGTAATTTGGGTAGAGAATAGGGTTGGGGCCTATCCCCAGCCCCGACGCGTTCCATACAGATATATCACATGAACTTACCGTATGTGTTGGCGTAGATTTGTTCTATTTTAAGCCACGGTTCTATAACACTCTGCCATGTGTCCATACCTTATATTTTTTAGCGAGGATATGTGGGTTAGCGCCTGGTCAGTCGGGCTATCCCGCTGACCAAGGCACGTAACCAAAGGCGTAACCGTGGGATATGGTTCAACTGAAAGGCATGTGGAAAGGGTAAGGCGCAACCACATGACCAAACACATACGACCAGGAGCCTATGTTGGAGGGGGCCAGTGCGTCAGTCTAGCGCTTGGCCACATGGAGAGCGCCCATATGACCACGAGCTCGGGATTTCGGGGGTTGCACCCTATTATTTGCCAAAAGTGGGTTTTGTAACTTTATTATATGATTTTTAGTGATTTTTCAGCCAGTTTTGGGAGATTTTGGCCATTTTTGGAGGATCTAGAGCCCTTTTTTAGGCCAGATCTTGGGGGGAAGTTGGGAGTTTGTTGCCAAATTCAAGCCTATATAAACTAGAGGTTATTGGAATCCTGAGGGGAGGTTCAACATAGGAAAATTCTGAATAATTGTAAAGGCAAAGCCATTTTTATGTAGGGAAGCCATTGAGGAGAGCAACTTTGCAGGCCATTTCTGGGAGCTTCGTTCATCTGTTTTCAGTGTCGTTAGTTTTGTGGGGTTCTTGAGATCTAGAAGAAAAAAACCAGATCAGTTTGTAACCCTTTTGGAACTTTTACGATGTATATTTGAAGCTTTGAAGAGAAATAAGAAAGCCTCACCCACCGAGACAAAGGCCTGGAGACGTAGGCGAGATTTCTGAACTTCGTTATCAACTTGTGTTGTGATGGTTTGTTGATTCTTATGATTATTTCCATATCTATATATTTTATATGGCTTCCATGTTTCTTCATTAATTTTTTCCTCTTTCATTAAATTCCTAAATGGTTAAAGAACATGTTTTAAAATTCAACCATTGTCTTTAAAAGATATTTTCGTATCAAATTTGATCTAGACATAAAACCTGCCAAAATAGTCAAAGGACAAGGATTGTGTAAACTAGTTGTTGAGGCCCAAGATCTGATTAACGCAGAAGACCCCGGTTGGGAAAATGAGTTATCATTATGGTGTGGTGAATCCCTATACGTACCTCCCGAGCGAGAATCCTGGTATGGGAACCTGTTTTATCTCCTTCATCATGGGTCTTTTCCCGAAAATATAAAACCTAGAGAAAGGAGAGCCCTCAGGTTAAAATCCGCTCAGTATCACCTCATAAGTTATGTGCTTTTCCGGGTAAACTATGATGGAGTATTGCTTATATGTATTGAACATGATGATGCAGAAAAGGTGTTGAGAGAACTCCACGATGGCCCAACAGGTGGGAATTTTGGAGGATAAACCACGACTCATAAATATTGAGGGTTGGTTATTATTGACCAACTCTGTTAAGGGATGCTCACGCATATGCCAGGAAATGTAAATCTTGTCAAGTGAGCGTCGGTAGGGAGACGAGAGCATCCATTCCACTCTAGTCGATGACTATATCCAAACCATTCGAGTGGGGAATAGACTTCATAGGAGAAATTACTCCCAATTCTTCGAAACAAACATAAATATATCTTGAATGCTACAAACTATTTTACAAGATGGACATAGGCTATCCCTCTCACAAACATTAATGAAAAGGTAGTAATACAATTTATAGAACAGTTGATAACGAGGTTTTGACTACCCTATGTCCTCATTTTTTACAATGTCGCCTTCTTTTCTTCCATACGCTTGAACGAATTCACTCTTGACAAAGGGATGATAATAAGATATTCTGCAAACTATTATCTGCAAGGGAATGGGGTAGCAGAGTCAACTAACAAAAACCTGGTAAGAATCTTAAAAAAGACAATTATTGAAAATCAAAGGAATTGGCATAATTCACTCCATAACGCCCTATGGGATGGTAGAGTAACACCTAAAGAAGCCATAGGAAACTCTCTGCACTTTTTGGTATATGGGAAAGAATCCATTATGAAAAATGGATTGTATCTTCCATCTTTACAGCTCGCCTAGGCATCAATAGGTCAACCCTCATCTGCTCTACAACAAAGGATTGATACACTTCTCATGCTAGATGAAGAAAGAGAAAGGACCAAAGCTAAGTTCACCGCTCATCAACAGACATTTAAAATATGGTTTGACAAGCATAAGGCCATATGTTTTTTTTTGAAGTAGGGGACCTAGTTCTGAAATGGGATAAGGAAAACGGGTCTAAAGGAAAACACTCCAAATTTCAAAATCTTTGGCTCGGACCTTTCCAGGTATCCAAGAAAATTGGGGCAGGCACATACCGGTTGAGAAATATAAGGGGGGAACCCGACACCCTCCTAGTGAATGGCCAAGCCTTAAAACAATACTTGTCTTAGAAAAAAAAATGTGTCTTTTCATGTTTTCTTTTAGCGTTTTTTTATTAGGATAAATCTGTAGGTTTAGGGTAGGCTGATTGCAAATTCCTCTTTATTTTTTGTCTTTTCTTTTTCTTGGTATTTTCTTGTAATTAAGTTATGTTCTGTAAAGCAGTGGCCGACTTTGATAAATATGGTGAAGTAGACTCTGCTCCTAACTTACACTTACGTGCAACATAAGAGAAGCTGGGAAAATACAAATTTCTTAAAGGAGATATATATCTTGTCTTTGCAGAACATGCAACCTTGGTAAGTGATGAAATATTCGCCTGGTGGTTTGGTAAAGCCCAAAAGTAAATACGGTTGGTTGGAAAGGATCACATGTACCTCTAGACAAAGCTAGGAAGAATTTCACCTTAATAGTTTCGCCTTGCAGATAACATACGTCCTCCTCTCCGACTCACGCATAGAATTTATGCCAGAAGAAAATGAACTATATTAAAAGGAGTGAAAAGTTAGAGAGGGTATGTAGATAACTCTTCCAGGGCTATGGAAGCTCGCTGGAAGTGGAGAAAGGTTTGTGATTTAGGGGTGGCTTTGTTGGGGCCATTGAAACTTGCTGGAAACAGAGCAACATCGTATCAAGGGAATAATGATAAATAAAAATGGCCTCGAGCCAGTGAATGCCTTACCCAGCTCTTGTCAAAGAGGGGCATGGTTCATGGTCAAGAGGAATGCAGGTGGGAAAAGGGATGAAATCCATAGGCGGATCCAAATTCACGAACCCAGGAAGTTGTGTACGCATGGATAAGAAAAACTCTATTGAAAACAAAGCCAATTAGTTTCTCAACCAACTTCTCCACAAGCTAAGCCCGAAGGAAGGAGCATAGATTTTGTTTTCTCCCAGAGAGTCGCCATTTGTTGAGCACTCAACACACCCTAAAAGATTTATAAAAAAAATTCTCTTTTGGGTACCACTTTGTCCTTTTCCTTCTTTCTGAATTGATTCTGTTGTGTAGGGATCAATAAGATTTATGTTTTCATGTTTTATCATCGATCACATTCGAATTGATTTGGACATGTTGAATAGATTAAATTATTTCTAAAATAACACTTGGCATTTTATCTAAGTATACACAACTAGAATTTTAATTCATGCACCCATTATCGGCATCCGCACGATTTGTGCAGAAAAATCAACCATATGAAAACGACAAGCATCGATCATTGATGTATCATCGACATCAGGAGAATGGAAAAGGAAAATGCTAACAATTGACACACCTAATGAACCTTTGATCATCGATCATCGATACATTCAGGGCCAGTGATATTTGAAGTGAACCTTAAAACTGCAAAAAGTCTTTGCTTCGACACAACACCGAGTGTCGATCGTCGATTGGTAATATGTTATCGGGATCGAAAAACATTGAGGGTTGAAATCATGAAATAATAAACATATAAACTGGCCTATCATCAATCCTTGACATGGCATCGACATTGGCAGGATAGGTTGAGGTTCCTAGAGCCATGTCTAAAGAAAATCCCCAATTCCAAAGAAACTTTTAACGAAGGAACCAAAATCAAGCATCACGTTTCATGATCACCCTTTCAGGTCACCATTTCCACGTCAACACTGTAAGATAGTCTGGTTCGGCATCAAAGACTTCACTAAAAGAGGTATTAACGAACGTTGTCTAAGAAAATCATCGACTCTGATCCACTTGTTTAAAATGTCGGACTGATAGGACATCAACGACGGGATGGGACATATTCAACGAAGATTAAGATTAGATTATGTTATTTAATAGTCCAATCAATGTGTTGATTAACACACGTTACTAACCCATGCACCGACCAAATAATAGGATTTTGAAACCGCATATGAACTACGTAGCACCCCACTCCTGCATCGCTAGCCTGCGATCACATTTAATCCTGAGTATGATTCAGATCTTGGTGATGGATTTTGCAGACCGCATTTATGCCTTGAATTCAAGAACTGGTGTGACAAGGTAAATATGCTCCATGTTTAAATTATAAAGACATATTTTGAACATAGTATTCAGTACCCAAGTCTTTCATTACTAGAGCATTTGAAGGAGAGAGAAAGTGTTTCAGAAGCTCACAGTCAATTTTTAGAATTCTAAACTAGGTTAATTTTGTGCGAAGGAGAGGTATGAACCGTCTATATCATTTCAGCAGTCAAAACTGTTTATTTTTCATTATCATTTCTGCAAGTCAGTATCTCACTTTGTTCTTTTTGCAGGAAAAATCCTCCAAGGAATCCAACGACCAGGTGCTCGTCGAGATCACCAAAACTGAAAGAAGTGGAGATCGGTGAAGGATCCTCGCCTAGCACTACTAGAAATATAGTTTTTTCCACTAAAATGGAGCCATAATTCTGAACGTCCATTAAAAAGGTGTTTTCCAACCTCCTACATTCGACGACACATAGGCGAGTACTGGATCAAAATTGGTTCTCCCTCAGTGGGGAGACTTGTTTAACATAATCAACCGAAAAGACTACCAGGATTTTGTTCCACACAGTGACCCAAATGTCTTAATGTTCAATGACCAAGTATTCCCAAACATTTGACAATCCTGCCTGCACATGCTATCCTGTCGAACCCCGGTCTTGCCTTGCATTGAAACTATGGGGTGGATAATCGACCATACTGATGCGAAAAAATGCTTGGTGAATGATGACAATGGTAGGTGTGTTAGGGTTTTTCTCCCAATAGAAGTCCAGAAGTACTACAAATTCATAGACCTGGAGGAAAGGTTAAATAACAAGTTTGTGGTAAAATTCTACGAGTTCCACGACACCAACAGTTTGATGGCCTCATGGTGGAAAGAGGATAAGGAGTTTATGAACATGAGAAACGACTAATATGGTACAACCAATCTTAGAGAGCCACATATATACCTGATGGATCTGATCTGCTGATTATATGAGGAAAGGGATAGCACCAAAGTTTCGAAAGCATGGATGCCCCTGGCATACACTGTGGAAATCTCTGGAAGCATCTTCAACTGGGGAGTGATAATTTCAAAACAACTAAGCACCAACATACTACAAGCCCAGACGTCGAAGGATGGGGAAACACAAGCTTTCCACATGGTGTCATACCTATTGGACGTGATCTGCGCAAGGAACATCTTCACATGCATGAATCTAAGATGGCATGTTGCGGAGCTACCCGTGCATGTCTATTTGAGCATTATTCATACAGGTAAAAGATATCTTACGCTCTTATATGTGATGAAATTATAGCTAGATTTTATTTTATTCTTTTTAAGAAAGAGTGCCCAAGGCTTACGGAAGAAACTAACAAGATGATTTCCAAAGTAGGCCACTGGTACCTGAAAGAAACTACCAGTTACACCAGAGTGTTTGGGACCACTGGCGCTACACATTAAATCCTCCTTCATGTCTCTGACATGCTTATTGTGGGGGAAATATTTTATCAAACCATTTTGTAAGGCTATAATGCCACTCTGGTGAAGGACAAGAAGAGAGAATGCATACCCTATGGCTTTCATGTAGGGTTTTACATGGTGAAATACATTGCACAAGCAAAACAAGAGGGCTTGATCCAATTGGAGTATAGATTTCCCACAAGCCGATTTCGCAAGAATGACCCAAAGGGCCTAGTACCTCAACATGCGTCATATATGTCTTCCTGTTGGTTGTATGCCCATGATAATTTTGAAGAAGAAATATTTAGGGAAGGTGCCCAGGACTGGGAGGAGGTGCTCTAGAGAAAAGCTAACCCCAATATGACAAGATTTAAAGCCATGAAAATGGATGAGTAGGTTGAAATGATAGAACAAACAACTCAAGAAGCCCTCAGGGTTAGGGAAGAGAACAGAGCAGTAGAAGCCATAGAGGCACATATGAGAGAAATGTTGTTGTCAGAAGAAGCCCAAAGAGTTATCCATAGGTTAGAAAATGATCCCTAATCATTATAACCCATAAGGGTCACCCCGGATGACACAATCAATGTCAGAGAGGAGATAAATGGCTTAGAGTCAACCCCACTAGATGAGATCGTTCATCTAGAAAACCCAAACATTATGTCACAACATGGACGGTCGTTGATCGTTGCTACAACGTAGTTGGGGGAAATAAGAACATCAAGTGTGAAAGATGTGCACGATGTCCTCATAGACCTAATTACCATATATGATGATGAGGAAAGCTCAGGGGTTTCTTTCATAACCCCAGTACCAATCACAGTGGAGGGAGAACCAGGAGAAACATCTACTCTAGCTCCCGAAGCTCTGACTTCAATTCCTGAAGAAGGTGATGACTAGGCCGGAAGCATGCTGTACACTGAGTTTCTTGACCAATCGAGAATTGAACATAAGATGGACAGTTCCAAGGAGGAGTTTGGCTCTGGTGAACAGGAAGAAGAAACACTTCAATCAGAAATCAACACCTCAATATATGATCCTCCAGTAAATTTTGATCCTTTGCCCCTCTCCCCATCTAAATCCGAAACTCCACCAGCAGATGAAACCCACTAGGAGGTCGAGTCACTAGGACATACAAAAGTTCCCCCTTCTAAAGAACTACAAGATACATTCATAGAACACATATATACAACATGAATCCTAGGAAACTTTCTGACCTGGGGAGACCAACAGATTCCTGATCCAGTGGACGAGGTCGTTGAAATACAAGTGATCGCTTATGATAGAAAGAGGAAAGTTGTGATGATAAGGAAAACCAAGAAAAGGAGGCTCATGCTTGATAGCACACTCCTTGTTACCATAGAAGAAACACTTCTCAACACAGAAAATGCTAAGATAATTGAGCTAATCAGGGCGAGGATGGATATAACTGATGCAACGTTGGACAAAGCGAAAAGGGATGAAAAATAATTAGCAATTGAAAAGAAGGAGCTTGATCATCTCCACCATCTAGCGAAGTATTATCAGGATTCAACGCAGACAATAGTATTCCTGAGAAGTGAGTTCAGAGACACATATGCATAGATCACAAACAAACGAAACCTCTTCACCACATGCATAGTCGATTTTCAAGAGGATACTCTCATGGGGTTGGCAACTTGTAAAGATGTGTAGAGGTGGTATGAAAAAGAACATCGGGCCTTAGAGCAGATTGACTATATCAGTGTGGTACAGAAAGGTCGAGACTCAGAAGAACGCGACATCTGAGTACTAATGAATAGAAGCATTGCCTGAATCAGGAAGGTGGTTGAATATTGGGTGAGCATGGTCCAAGAACCTCAACAAAAGATACAAGAAAGGTGGAGAGAATGTGAGAAAAGCTGGGAGAATATCAATCGGGAGATGGAAAACATTGACCTACCAGAATTCAGCCTGCCATAAATTTTTGTCGATTCACATGACATAGTCAAATGGCATGCAGAGCAAGACTCGACATGGGAGGCAAAGATCTCACAGATTTCAAGTATGACTCCAGGTCAAGTAAAGAAGCTCGTGGAGCACCCAATTAAATCCCTCACAGTTCTCCAACGCTTAAGTGTCAAGTTCATCAGGTATAGAGAACGAACAATGGAGATAAAGGAAGTATTCTCTGCACCGATGGATTAGCGTAGGTTTCCCTATGAAAATATATGTGAAGAGATTTTCTTCAAATGGGAGGAGTATGAGAGAAATCATCCACTACAGTAAAAAATCAGATGATCTCAAGAGAACAAGGAGATCAATTCTGCCATGTGTCAATTTTTTTTTACTTAACACAACTTTTAGTAGTTATTTTTAGCTTAGTGATCCTTTATAAATAGGGAGATCGACCTTGTGCAAAAGGTCGATGGTTTTGGGAAAGACCCTCTTTTTTAAGAATTGTAAAAGAATTATTTCTATGCAACTTAAATTAAGAAGTTCTATTTAGAACCAAAGACAATTTTTTCATCTAAAGCGTCAACTTGATTGGATCGAGGGGGGATTGTTTTCATCTTCGAGTTTGATTATATTGTTGTATTGAGTAAGAGTTGTTGTATCTATTGTTAAGTTATATTTCAATATTATAACAGTCCTTTTGTGCTAGATGATGAAAATAAATCAAAGTGTTGATATGTGATTGATATTAGAGCTAAGAGAACTAATTCTCTTACACTCATCTTTGTTACGTATTTGTTTTCCTTTCTACAATTGTTATCTCAATCAATGATTTATGTTCACAAGTAAAAATTTATTATTGCTAATCTTGAAATAGTTATGATTATCGTTGTCTTCACGCTGAGGTATAAGGGTTATCCTAAGCTCAACATTCTTGAGTCTTTCGTAATTTCCCTTTAGTAGTTGGCTTATGTCATCGTCTTTATTGTACTTAGATTATTCAAGAATACAAAAAATGCAAAAAGAGAATCGCTTAACCTGAAGGAACAACTTTTCATAAAAAGATATACTTGTCAGTTACTCACAAAGCCCATCGATAAATCAACTGGACCAAATATCTAGAGAACCACTCCACTTATTAAACGCTTACGAGTCTAATTGGGCCTCTTAAGTGGGTTTGGTTATTCCTGTTGAGTTAAAGGATTTCTGACCCCTCAACTAGCGGGTGTGTTGTAGGTTGTATCCGTTCATTTTGTTGGATAATAAAGAGGAAGGACCTGACAATTTCTCTGGTGGACGTAGCCCACACTGGGTAAACCACGTATATATGTGTCTCTATTGTATTGTGTATCTTCTTTGTTTTATTTCCACATTTTTTTTATTTTATTGCTTTGCGGTCATGTTTTTCTAACAATAGAGTGTTGACTTAAGTTGGCTATTGTCTTAAGGCATTGATGAGAATTTATTCAACTAGTTTGAGAGTTTTGAGTCAGCTACCAACATTGAGCTCACCCTGAGCCTATTGCAGTATTATAAAGTCCTTGAATATATTCCTGCATTTTGATTTTTCTAAGTCCTAAAGAAGAACATAGTTACCAACTTAACAAGAACTCTACAAAGTTCTCATTTTTTTGGGGGTCAAGTTTTTACCCCATTTTTAAAAATGGTGCTACCGATAGCACCCCCTACCTTTTTAGGTGTTTTTTTTTATATTTTAAATTTTCTCATACATAATGTTTCCACTTTTTTTTAAAATGCTTTCTTTTTAATCTATTTTTCCATTTGTTCAATTTTTTTCTCAACTGTGTTTTTTAATCTATTTTAAAACTTTTCTATTTTTTTTTTCAATGGTGTTTTTAATCATGTTTCAATGCTTCATCCAATGTTAAAAATATTGTGCATCATTTATTTTTTTTAAATTAAGATTTTTCATATAGTTATGTGTCCTTAATTAATTTATGGTTCCATACTTTTTAAATATAGTGGAAAAAATCATTTTTAACACATTTGTTTACCTTTACTTCAATACATAGAAAATAATTGTAGTGTAATAACATTTTTTTTAAATATTTAGAAAATAAATATAATTATTTTTTTTATCAATTAAAAACTAAAGAGAAAAAAAAACCATAAAATTAAAACTCCAATATCAGAAACAATGGAACTATTACACCCATCCCTAATAGTGCTTCCTTCCAACTT